>VXAY01006544.1:39485-207513 GCA_013399855.1 Oxyruncus cristatus | reverse complement strand
CGGGGCGGCAATTGCCGCCCCGCCCCTCGGGTGAACGCCCAGCCCCAGCCCCGCCCTCGCCCCGCCCGGACCGAGTTCCCTCCGGTCCCGGCGCGGTCCCGGGGGACAGGGAGGGGGAGATGGGATAAGGCAGCACCATTCGGGCCCACGCGGCACAACCGCGCTGCCCCCGCAGCGGGAGGGAAGGGCACGGCCGCGCTGCTGCACTGGTGCCCGCAAGGAAAGGGGTGCTGCAAGTTCGCCTCTGCCGCCTCCCGGCCCCCCCCGCAAACGAGGTGAAGCCACGCGCTTTATGAAGCTGAGCTGTTAATTAAGTGCATTTCAGCTGGCGGAGGGGCGGGAGGAGGGGAGGGAAGAAGAGAAATAAATTGTGGGGGAAAAAAGAAAGGTGGTCCATTTTCTCTGGTGCAAAAGCTCCGGAAGCGCTTGAGAGCGGTGAGGTGAAGGGTGGGAAGTGGTGCGGGGTTTGCGTTTGGGATTTTTGAACCTGAAGTTGGACTCCAGTACCACTGTGGGCTCTGCTACCAAGTTTCTTTTGTCTGTACGACTATAGCAGGATCACCGAGCAAGGACAGGTAGCTGGCCCTACGCTCAGTGCTCTTGTTCCCCATGCTTTTGTCATTTGCACCTTCCTCTTCCCTCCAGCAGTTACTCCAGACTTACAGTAGTGCAAATATGGAAACATCCATGTCCAGAGGATGGTTCTAAAAAAGCTACAGCAAGTGAATAGATATTAAGTATATAGATAACTAGATATTATTGTCGTGTATTTGAGTATAAAATAATTATTACTCATACATTCCAGATTTTGATCCATTCAATAATAAAAGCTCTGTCCAAAACTGGTGAAATAAGGGCACTTATATTCTAAATAAACTGGGTATGGAGACTACAAAGAAGTGCAAACCGTCAGACTGGATGAAAACCCAAATGAATAATTCATTTTCAGATGCATTAGGCTGTAGCACAGATGCAACTGAAGAGGAACAAGATGACTTACTTTATGATGGAGATGTAGAGATAACACATAAATATAATAATAATTCATATCACTTGAATGACTGTATTTGTACAAAAGATATTTCTGGTATTTTAAACCTAACCTGTTCTGAGGATAACAAATACACAACAGCCAATTATGCAGCTCATCCACAGCCTGAAGAACTCTCCAGTCACCACAGAGGCACCAAAGGAACAAGGGGAGTTTCAAGTGAAATGCCTGGAAGTGAGGCTTCCTTTAAGAAGGAATTCCCTGTCAGTAGTTCCAGCAAACCAGACAGCAAAGAACATTTAACTACCTCAAAGATGTCCGATGTCCTCCTGCGTCATTTTTCTGAGGGAGAGTTACTGAGCACATGCCAGTTAATTGAATGTGAGACGATACCAGAGACGTCCTTCTCTGAAAGTATCGATGACACTGCGAGCAAACCTGAGCCTTCAGTGCAGGAACAGTGGGCAACTACCTTTGAAGAGTATCACTCAGAAAAGCACAGAGAGGTAAACACATTTTCATTTTTACCACTAGAGTTAAGTGAAAATAGACCTGATTCAAAGAAACCTGTTTCTTGCACTGGTAAGTGTGGGTGCAGACAAGAAAATTCACAGCTGATTAAGGAGAATGAACGTACACACACCTTTCAAAACATGAAAGATGAGAGAGGCCTGTTTAAGAAAGTGGTTTCACCTTGCAAGCTCCAATATGGCCAAGGTCAAGCTCACTATTGCCTTCCTGATTGCTATGAAGTTGCTTCAGAAGTAAAAGTACCAAAAAGAACTGACAATATTAACTCATTTTCTACAACTGGGAGAGAAAAACCCTTCCCTGTTTTGCTAAGTAAATCAGTAACTGTGAACAACATGCTGGAAAATAAGAATTACTTCAATTCTGCTGAAGCAGAGAATCAAGAAGAAGTGAACATTTCAGAACTGCTGCAACAGCTAAAGGTAATTAAGATGCTTGAAGAAATTCTTCATATTTGATGAGAAGATACTCTGTGTCCCATAAAATCTAACATGACTAGTTCAAGCAGGCAGTACGTTGCTTGAATCAAAAATTGCTTTCACAAATAAAATTTAGTGGGACTAAATTTATGCAGAAATTTCATTACTAAGTATTTAATGACTAAGTATTATTTAATATTCCAGTATTTAACACTGGAGTATTATTTGTGATGATAAAGTATCCTATCAAATCATTAGGGAATTAACTACTAATTTTCATTTCTAGTGTTATATGTAAATGTTTAAATTCACCAAAAGTACTTAAATGTATTTTTAAGAAACTGTCTACTTTTATACTGTGCCTGTATTAAGAAAACTTTGGCCTTTTTTTACATCTTAAGGCTCTTCAACTATTTAGACTGGTATTCTTTTTTAAGGAGTTGTTTGACAGTAATATTTATCATGTTGTAGTACATTTCTTTAGAGTTTGTTAGTAATTAGATAATCACTGCTCAGTTCTGTGCCCTGACATGGAGTTCACTCACAGAGCTCTATGAATTCTCAAGTCCATTCCTAGATTTAGATCTTAGCAAATCACTCAAGATGTAACAAGTTTTAATAGTTTTCCCTGTTATTTCCTGGCTACAAATGAGATGCTGACTCAGCATGCTGACACCCAGAATCATATTGACCACCTGAGATTTAATCCCAAGGTAAATCTCTCAAAATAGTTTTGGGTTTTTTTGTTTCTTTTTGTTTTGTTTGGTTTGGTTTTTTGTTGGTTTTTGGTTTGGTTTTTTTGTTTCTTTTTATTGTTTGTTTGGGTTTTTTGTGGGTTTGTTTTTTTTTTTTTTTAAGTCATTCTTCTTTATCTCTAGGACTGACTATCCCCTTAAACTATTTTGTCACCTTCATGTTGTACTTCCCATTTATACAAATCCTCTTTATATTTTCACAATGTAGAACTGAAGTATTTAAGTATTTATACCATGGGACACTATATACCTCTAACTATAACCTCAGAAAATTATAGGGTATTGTTAAACATTTCATGAATATTTTGTGTTTTGAGTTATTTCTAAGTTTGTTGTTTCTATAACTGTTCTATATGTTATATCTATAACCAGAGTTCTCACTTGAACAGATACTTCCTCAGTCAGACTTTCCAAATGCCAGGACTGCCATTTCCTCGGGAGACACTGTGACAGCACCTGGCGTCATCACAGGAGATGCTCCCATCTCTGTACAACCTACACATGGTTTGCTTAAAGCAAGTAAATAAAATTAACTATGCAAATGACTATTTTACGTAATTCAATTACACTTTTGGGCAGACTTTTCAACTGATCAATCTTATCTTGTATCACACAGGATTGCAGACTGGAACAGCAGCATCAGCATTACCAGCAGCTGGTATGGTAGGAGCACACTGTCCAAATCCTTCTAATTCACTGCCAGAACCAACACTAGGAGAAAAGATGTCTCAAATACTAAGGGATCACACAGATCAACTGACAAAGAAAGTAAGAGCTCTGTTTCAATATATACTTTGCACTGATACTCAAATTCCTTATTCATTTGGCATATTTGTTTTCAAAGTCCTAAATCAAAGTCTAATATTTTGTCTTTAAGGTAGAAGACTTCTCTAAGCATATGACCCAAGAAACATTCTTTTTACAAGACAAATATCTGGTAAATTAATTTACATATTTTGAGTTATCTGAAATGCACTTTAAATGGTTGTAGACTTACAATTTTCTGGCAAGTTGTTCATGTTCTCCTCAAATGAAAGTTTACTCTTTTTCTCAAATTTAAGAAGCAAAAATGAAGGTGTTCAGTAGGTGGTTGAATTCTTAAATCTGTTTTAAGGATTACAATTCAAAACTATTAATGAAAGGCCCTAAGTTGCCATATAAGTTAGGAATTTTGACATGTAGGACATCAGTTCAGAAGTCACGGTTTAATATTTTACTTGTACATAATAGAGCAGAACAGAGTACCATATGAGCAGAACAGGTGCTCATATAATATGCAGTCCTGTTCCCATTCAGAGAATTATCAAAATTCTTACCAACAGCACTGCAAACAGCATCTGGCTCACATAGCAAGCCACAGTGACAGCTACTTATGCTAAATGATAGTGACATTTGCTGTTGAATTCTTATTGATGAAGGCATTAAATCAACTGAAAAGAGACCTTGATGCCTTGGAAAGGAATTACTTAACAGCTAGAGAAAAGCACCATAACTTACAGCTGCAGAACTTCAAGGACAAGCCTATCAACATTGGAGAGTTTGATCCTGAGAGGTTGGAAGATAAGTGCTAAGTAGAACATCAGTATATTTTCCATATTTTGAGTGTCTTATAACTTCTTCATTTATCCATAAGAATTTTTCTGAAATAAAAACATTATGTTTTATGTGGTAAGCTAAAAGTGATTTGGCCAAAATTCATCTTGGGCTTTATATATCCTACTTAGAGTTAGGGTATCTATTTAATTAATTCAAACACTTAAAAGGGACTCGGTCAACTCCATTAATTTTATTTTTTTCCTTATGAGAAATGTACTGCAATGTCCCATATCATAGTAAGAAATAAAAGGTCAGTTTATACAGGTTTAACTAACTGTGTATTGCAATTGGATTTAGAAGGGTGGAAGGGGGAATATTTAGACTTGGCACGCTGCTTGAAGACATTCAAGAACAAATGGATCACAGCAAACACAGCCTGTCATCTTTGCTGACTTCCTATGAATCTGCCCATTCATCACATTCTTTTTGTGAGGTAACTGAGTTTTATTATTTAAAGACTGCAATTTTTCTGTTTTATTGATGCAAGTCTTGAGAACATAAGTGTGGTTGTACAATTGTATGTTCTCCTCTAATAAGAGCATCATGCTTTTAGATGGCACATTGCTTCAAAGAAAATATTTTATGAAATATGAACTTCATAATATTTCATTAATTGTAACAGAAACCTAAGTATTAAAACACTGCTACACTGAATATTCTTAATTCCAGTTTCCAAAGCATTTATTTCAGGGTAAGAAAATATAAGCAGATACTTTGACTTCTACAAAGCTGTCTTTGTTTGGGGGAATCAATCAATTCCCACTATCATTTAGTGGGAAGAAATATTACTTTGTTTGTCCAAGATTTTTAAGCTTCACAATTACTAAAAGACCAAACAGTATTGTGCTATAGAAAACTGAGTTTACTGCTAAGTATAGTAATATTTTATCCCAGATCATAAATATACCCATACAAAATCTTACTGCCTTCTACAAATCTGCAGATAAGTCTTACCCAATGCTTTCATAATCAATGTTTTATATAACATTTTCCTCTGAAGCCTAAGTTAGGAGAAACTCAGGAGATACTGTTTGGCACAAGTCACGTGCTTGAAGTGCAATGACCACATCCACCTGTATCTGTGCTGGGGTTACTTTGTACAGAGCTCGGTGGTTTCAAGCATTGCTGATCCTCCAGAAAGAAGATGTGCTGAAACTCCGTTTCTTTACAAGAACCACGAGGGAGAAAAGAGTTTGACAACTGATGGAATCCCACGGACAAATCAACTTTATTTAGAAGGCAAAAAGTGCTATCTTTGTCCTCACGTGTAAGTGAAAACTTAGAAACAGCTGTTGAAGTTTTTATAAAAAGGTACCTAAAATTATTTGCTGAGCAAGAAAATTGGAATGACAGGAATCTCTGAAAGCAACAGGAACCTTTCCAGAATAAAACTTCCATAGAATTCTGTAATTACATACCCAAAAATTCCTCCCATTCCTCCCGTCCTGGCATTCCTAATTTCTGAGACTGAAAGTATCTCCTGAAGTCAAAACTATTACTTTCACCCAGAGTTAAATCATATTTCTGTATAAATTCATTACAGCCACACAAATTCAGGATGTGAATGACTAGTCAAAGCATCTCAATGAAATTAGAAAAATAAAATAAATGGTTTCCCCTTAATCTAAGGCTAAAAAAACAGACAGCTGCATCCAGTCCCAGAAAAGAAGCAGAGCTTCTGGGAAAAGGAATGCAAACAAGCATTCTTCCAACATAATGGTAGATCTCTTTTCATACTTTTTCCCCCCAACTTCAGTTATCTTACTGAGCTTTGAGGGTGCACAACACTTTCCCTCCAGTTTTTGCACAGCATGATGGCTCAGCTTTTGAGCTACTACAGCTTGTCATCACACTGCAGAGTTTTTTTACACAGGAGAAATTTCAGGATTCTCAAACATTTTTGAAATCTTTGATAGAGTTTGCTCCTTTCAGGAAAGATGCAACTGTGTTTACTAACCTGCCTCTCATATTTTTCAGAGAACAAAAACCTACAAGCAAATGCTTGCCTACAAAAAATAATTAAGTAATTGAGAGAAAGTAATTAATATATGTTAATCCTTTCAAAGCAACGTGGTTATTTTGGAGTTTGGAATTTTTGGCAAATTAAATCTCTATCCAAAGCTAGATCTTACAATACATGCAGCACAGAACACAATCATACTAATCTGAATATTCTGTCAGATTATTTCACAGGGTAGATGTTAAATATTAAAACTCACCTGGCTTCCACTTTTCTATCATTGAAAGAAAGTTAGCTCAATCTTCTGATCATTACCTTCCTGAATGGGTGAAAAACTTTCCAAATGAATTTGATCATTTTGTACACCCTAAACTGAAAATACACATCAAATAACTCAAATAAGGAAGTTTGTTCTTGTCCTCTCAGAAGGTACATCTCAAATATTCCTCTAATTATCTAAAGGCAGTGCTATTAAAGCCTTAATAACTCAGGGTTACTAAGAAACCAAATCCAATTTAACATATGTTGTAGCAAAATACTATCAATAGTAACACGTATAAATATCTAAGATTTCATGCAACTTTACTATTTGAATGTGATTATCAAGACATCTACTTTTAAGGATTTTTAACGCCTGTGTTAAGTCAGAATGTGTCCTTTAACTAAAGAGGTCATTATTTTGCAACTGGTTTATTGTTAATTTAAACTTCTACTTACCACCTTTTCAGGTAACTGATTCTATGAATAAATCTGATTTCTTCTAAACTAAGAAATGGTTAATTATTAACATAAAATGCTTCTAAGTCTCATCATAGAAGTATTCAGATGCAATTAAAATATCATTCTGTTTCCATGCTCAAAGAAATATAAACATCCAGGAAAGAAAAACTGGAACATCTTCACTCTTCAGTCAGAGAAAACCAACTGATTTATCAGATACCAACCTGAGTAAGTCGTGGTGGCATACAAAGGTCAGAACTCTCTTAAACCTGCTAGTGAATCCTGTTAAGAAATACATTCCTGTCACATCTCAACTACATGAAAATTGCTTAGCACAGCACAAAACACTAAGAATAAAAAAGGAGACTAAAAGGGGACACCAAGTCAAATTCACTGGGTGTCAGTGATAAACCAAGAGGCAACAGACAAGTTACAACATAATTTTCAGTTAAATAAGAGCAAAAAATTTTTAAGTTGGGGTCTAGTCAAACATTGGAACAGTTTGCCCTAAAGAGGCTGTGGTATCTCCGTTCTCAGAGATATCAAAACTCAACTGGACAGGGTCCTAAGCAACTTCATTTAAGTTGGTCCTGCTTTGAGAGGGGACAGGGCCAGATGATCTCCAGAAGTCCTATCCAACCTGAATTAGTCTATAAATCTAATTCAGCTTTCTAGAGAAGCTTCCAAATGTTGCCACTATTACCATTTTTACAGCGTGACAGTGGTATGCACACAATGCTTTGGTTTTTCTTCTGATGTACGTTTATTTCGCGTCCTATTAGAAGATTCCAAACTTGACAACTGAAACATTTCATATCAGTACTTCCACTTTCAGTTTTTGGATTCAACTTTCTTATTCTGCATGAAAACAACGCAAAAAGTTTTCCTTGATCTTTGATCCATTCACAGTTGACACACACAAGAAATACTCTCCCCCTTCCTTAGTGCAGCTCCTAATAATATAATTTCATCACATCCAGACTAGACCCCACAGAGGCTACTATGAGCTTGTTAAGTCAGCTGTCAAGTCATCCAGGACTTCAGCTCTTGGAGGCTTACTAGCAATCTGTAGGCATTTGTCTCTCTTAGGGCATCCCAGTTTTATCTTTCACTGCAGAATGTTCTGAACCTGTTATACTCAACAACTAAAGAAGAATAGCATGAGCTGTCCCTAGATTCAGTTCTAAGTCTGAATATATAGGTTATTCCTATCTTTGGTCTATTTGTTGTCCCTTGGCTTCTCTGTGATATGCTTGCACTTCAATATAAGACACTGTGACCATTATTGTTAGTACTGGTTTATGCAATAGTTAAAGCAGAGCTGTACTAGAGCTGCCCAAATTCTAAACACATTTTTATCGGGCTGCACTGTTTGCACAACACTGTGCACGGCGAGATGGAGAGCTTCATTTTTATTTTTTTTTAAACAGTTCTTGGTCCAAAAATCACCGCCACCAAGAAATAATAAAAATCTACATTCAAGTCTTACAGTCAGGGCTGAAAGCCAATCTCTAAAGCTCAATTCCCACACTCCCGTAAAATGGAGGAAAAAGTACTTCCTCAAATTGCAGTAGCATTAATGGCAGCAAAGGGCTCTGAAATTATGGTGCTGAAAGCCAAATAATTGCCTGGGTACACTAGCCAAAGTTTCTAATATTTCAGAACCTTTTATTTTTTGAATTTTAGGCAGTGATTCAGAAGACATCTCAGCCTACGATTCTTCTAGGGATTCACAAAGCAAGGACCTTGTCAACTGTGACACTCAAAATTACAAATCACTAAACACGAGATTACATGGAGAGAGAAAAGGTATAATGGTTGCAAAAATATTAACATCTACAAAGAAACACAGCTTATAGTGTTTGTTTTTCTAAACAACATGTCTCTGTTTTCAGGACTCGGGTGCAGATGCCCCAGGGGAAGCAGAGATCAAGTTAAGCTCAGGAATTACAAAGAGTCTGTTCAGTCTTGTGCCCTGTGTAGAAATAAAAGTTCTGGTTCATCCTGTAAGTATGATGTGTGACTGAAATAATTACCAACCACAGGCTAGAATTTAAGGGGCCACACTGCACATATCAGGCCAAATTTAGTCTAAGCAATCATTAGCATTGTAGATAAAACAGTGGGTTTTTATAGACCTTGTAGAGCAAAATCAGGAAATCCAACTTTTACACACCTGCCCAACTTTAATCCCCATGCACAACAGCTTTAACCTTCTCTGGTTCTTTATGAGAGGAGTCCCTTTCATATTTCATTCATGGCAGGAATATCTCATTTTGCAGTGCCACGTCAAAGAATATGAGAATTGGGCATTACTATGTCAACTTTTACAGTGCCAGCCATTGCCTAACATAGTGTAAAAGCAAGCACTAAAGAAAATGTCAGTTCTATGCTCATCATGTGACATCAGAGAAGTCAAGGAAAGACTAATGAAAAAAATTTTTAATGTTTAACATCTACTTTTCAAAGTCACTTACCTCAGACTCTCTCTCTACTAGAAAAAAATTGCTTAAAGAAAAATATAAAATTTCAACAGTGAGGAGAAAGTATAAGTGAGCTACTTGTCTCTAGCAATTCTGTGAAACTATAAAATCAAAGCAGTACTCATGTAATTAGTAGGATTATGAGAGTCTGATTATTCTATACCTCCCCCCTAGAGTCTTTCACTGTATGAAATAGAAATCTGCATACCATTTGCCACAGAGCTAAATTCATCAGCAAGCACAAAAAGGTTAATCTGTTCTCATTTACAAAAAACTTAAACATAATCAAGTTTTATTCATCAGTGATAGTTTAGTTGATCTTTTATTTATGCTAAATAGAGAAAAGTGTTAAATACACAGAAAATTCACAAAAAAATTACCTGGGTTTCTTTTTGCTTGTTTTAAACATGGCTTCTATGACTCCAGCTTATTCACAGAAAAGAATCTCCACAAGAAAGGCTCAAAAAAATAAACAGCCACGCGAACTTGTAAACAGAATTTCTGAAAGGTAAGCTGTAGCAATAACTACATAGTACTTAAGAAAATCCCACTGTTAATGATTTAGCAGGGAAAAAACACACCAGTATCACAGGCAGGAAGAATGTTTTATCTTTTGCAGTGCACCTTGTATATTGGAATTTTACTCAGTAACGAATTTAAAATATTTACTCTAAGAACATGTGGAAGTAGTTCTTAGGGTAGTTTTTCAGTTTTTCTAAGTTAATGAAGAGTAAACATAACTTCTTTATCTGGCACATTTAGTAATGAAAATAAATATTCCATTTTATTAAGAGGATGTTCCCATTCACAGATTCAAAAGCAGGTCTGTATTATTAGGATGCAGCTGTGTTTGCTGCATCCTAATTTTCCTTTTTTCTTTGTAAGTAACAGTTCTACTTTTAATTGTTGTTAACATTAAATAATTCTGGGAGACTGAGAAGCAAAGTGGATTCTTAACTGTAGCACAGACTAGACTGAAATGCAGACAAGTTTTGTTCCCATATTTTTTGACAGCATTACTCAATAGCAGTAATGGCCTGGAAGTACAGCAGCTGCTCGTGAGAATCAATGGCACAGACCCCTGTGTGAGAGAGCAGCACCAAGAGAGCGATGCTGTTATGAGAGATTTCCTTACTCTGCATCCTGGCATGTTTTCTGTCTTACTGCAACAGAGGTGGAACACAAATAACGATGGACTGTGTTTTACAGTTAAATGGGAAATTCTACTTATTGTAAAATTAACTTGCAAAACCCAGTGTGCTGTCAAGCTGTGTGTATTTAATTCAGACTTTAGAAATTCTTTTGCTTACTGAAATGGTTTTTGTTTTATTCTCTGTATCTTCTCTTTAGGGAATCCTTTGAGGCTGCCAAAACCTGCTGTTCAAGCACATGCAATAAAATTTTTGTTTCACATCAGTACGTCTCCAGCAAGAAGTTTGCCCAGAGCAAATCTGCAATCAGAAATGCCAACGATGCCAATGCAAATGTAAGACTTGAGAGTGAAAATTAAAAGCTACACAATTATCTTGGAAAGGTTAAATCCCCGCATCAAGGCACTGTTGAGCATCCCTCTCTTAGCAAGCTGATTATTACAATCTAAGCAAATCTAGACCATTTGAGGGTAAGACTGGATGGAGTTAAAAACCCAAGCATTTTAGCTTATATATTAGTATATAATTTCATTAAGTAAGTCCAGACTTTTTATGCAACTTAGTCCCTGTATGAATGATCAGGACAGCACTGGATCTTACCTCTGCAATGGTTTCACGTACTGAAAGAATGTCAACACCCAGCCATACAAACCACGATCACAACCACAGGAAAGCCTTCTCAATACCACAAACATGCACAACACTGGCCCTGCTACTTTAGAAAGGTGAAAATATCCCTCAGTTCCAATGATCGCACAGTCAAAGAAATAAATAACAGATACTTCCAACTTGAATCCTGAAGCAGTCTTACCACATGACTCAACTTCTCAACATGTATTCAGAGCGAAAATCACACACAAAACCTTAAACATCACCTTCTATTCTATACCTATGTATGCATTTGCCTTCACTATTAACAAGGTTACATTTTATTATTTCCAACAGATTCTAAGTTCTACTCTGGATCATGCCATAGAGACAGCAAACAGTTTGAAGAAAGCTACAGAACGAATGGTACGAGCAGTTTCAGAAGATCTAGCTAAAGTCAAAAGAAAACCACTTTAGTTACCCAGTTTCAAATGCTGTGTTGTTTTGCTGGTTGATACTGAAGTGTTAAGGATCTCTGCAAATATAAAGGGATGAATACAAATTCCAAAAAGTCAGCTTGCTAAATTGATCAGCTGTTCTGTAACTGTTACTATTAAATCGCACCAGAGGATAAAGGTATTCCGTAAGTTTATGCTCAGTCTCAGAACTCTAAAACAAATTACTAATTCTACTGGAAGTTGGCTAAAGGGAGCTTTCTCTAAGTATCCATTGCTGTGTACAGGTACCTTTCTCTAAGTATCCACCTAAGGCAGCTTAATAAAAATTGGCTTAAACAAGGAAAATTAACTTTCTGACTTTGATTCCCCCACACTCCCCAGTGTGAGAATAAACCTCAGTCACTACTACATATCATTTCTTCCCACATTTCAACAGCAGCTGCTTAAACACACCAAAACAGCCTCAGCACCTGAGACATCTACCTGCAAATATCACACTGACATACCAAGTCATAGTTAACATTTGTAATTATTTTGGTTTTACAGCGCTCTACATTGAGAGTTGTTTGTTTTCGTAGTTACAAACTAGAATTCAGAAAACCATTATAGGTATTTCTGCTATTTTTTAAAAAAGTTTTGATGTACGTGGTTTTAATTTTAGAGTGTTGTTCCTTTATTCATACTGAAAAAAAAAGTCCGAATACATTCAATTCCTAACTCATTAAGGTGCATTTGAAAGACAGAGGCACTTGTTCTTACCACGCTACATGTCCTGCAACATCTTAGAATGTAACCTTCTCACCTTTCATTCCTCTCTGATGTGGGGACAGGGCAGGGTGGAACACACTTAACCTTTTTCCACCTTCTATTTAACTTCCGATGATCTTACGTAGCAAAAATATTCTCTTAACCTACTAGTTAACATTAGAGCACAATAAAGGGAAAAGAAACAAATACACCTTCATGCAAAATAAGAAATTAATACCTTTATGGTTGGGAAAACTGTAAATACAAAACATGAGTAATTATTTTTCATTATGACATTTCTCTCAGTTTCTACATACAACAAACTAACATTTCAAGGCACATAAATACAACATCTCTTCAAAAGTCTGGTAATTTTAATTACATAATTTTCAAAGAGAAATCTGAACATTACCAGTGTTACAGAATTCATACAGTTTAGATTATTCCCTTCAATGCAAATTTAAGTATTTCTTTCTTAGTATGTAACAAAGCACACAAAAGAGTAAATTCTCTTGAATACATCAGTTTTTGTCATTTGGTTTGCTTTAAGTTTTTCTTTTTTATATTAGCAAGCCATTTGAAAGATTCAACTGCTTCCCTTCTTTTCCTCTCCTTTCCCCCTGCCTCCACTTCCTCAAGAAGACATGTTTATAGTTTTGGAATTTCTGTATCACAGGCAATTCAACTTCTAAAACAGATGGACTATGTAGACACAATCATAAGGAAGTTGCTAAGAAATTAATTTCTTTTTAAAAGCTTCACTAATAATCCCTGTATACTTAAATATAAAGTGTACTTCAGTGCACAGTTGACAGCATTTCTCCAGTTATTCATTGTGATTAGAGCTGCTTAATACTTCTGTGATTAACTACCTACCTTACCCAGCACCATCTAAAGAGCCTTTAGATTTTTCACAATTAAACATATTTAAAGAATTTCCAGTGAGTTACTTTTACAGAAATTACTACAAGACACTGCATTTATATGAAATATTTTTACCATAAACCCATATATACAAATTTTCTCCCGAAGCCCCTACCCAAGGGCCTAGGCCCTTTTTTAATTCTGTCATTTTTAGAAATAAATTCTATTATAGAAAGGTTTCACAGTTATCAAAGACAATTCCAGTTTATATATCGTCACAAGAACTTCTAGCATAATTTCTTAGGAAGAAACATGCCCTTTTGAAAAAGCACTTGTATTATAATACTAAATACAACCTAAGAAACGTGTGTTTAGTTTTTCCTCTCTGCCTTCTATTCCCCAAAAAGCAGCAAATTTAAATTTTAACATGGCTTTCCATTAGTCAGAACCATGTAGTATCACAGTGCAGCATTTGGAAAAGTCAGTTCCATCAGAGTATGTACATACTGTTTGTCTCTGTAATGCATCATAAACATCACCATATCTATTCATCCTTTATGCAGACCATATCCCTGGGTTTACTAAGGCTCTTCACTTCATCCAGTAGTCTTTTGGGTGTCAAAATATGAGTAGAACCTGACAAAAGAACATAAGTATTAACAGTGTCAGTCAAATTCTGACTTTCAGACGTTCCCTCTTTAAAACATCAGTGACATGCTACTGTACCTGGAAAACTGACAAGTACAACAAGTTCAAAGTGTGTTCATACAAAACACCATCTATAAATTCAAGTGTCACTATGAGGTAGGAAATGTCCCTCTCCCACACACGCATCCAGATCAGGACTTGCAATACAAGTTTCAAGTCCTGCTTTGCTCTGTTTGAAACACAGGCTTGAACCCAGGCTGCTTATGCTGTGTACAGCTGTCCCAGCCTGCAAGAAATCTGCCTGGTGAATGACAGGCTTCATCTGAGAATCAAGAAACCACCTGGATTAAAGGTCATCACAAACAGTAGTTTTCCACAGAAATATCAGTGACAAAGAATCGGCTTTTACTGACTAACATTTCTGTGAAAAATTTACAGCAAATTCCAAGTTTTGAGCAGCAAAGAAAATCCTTCATATTCTTCAGGAGTGCACAGCTGTCTCTCTTATTCTCGTAGAGAGTGATCATAAACCTCTGCCATGAAGGGTCACCCTACAGTTCTAAAGGTACTGCTTAACTTTTTAAGATTACAGCTGTCTGGAACTTTTGGTTTTAGCAGTGTCAGTCTGAACAGGCTAATATTCCTTGAGTTCTGAATCAGGAATGCAGCGAAGTTTTAATCCTGCAGTAAGCCACATGGAAATCTGGCAAATTCCACCTTCCCTCAAAAATCAGGATTACAAACAAAACTACAAGAATCATCTCTAAACAAAAGGGAAGATAGTGCTGTGCTTAGTGCCAGGTACCACAGTGAAAGAGTGACCACTAATCATGGTTTTGTAAACAAGCCTCAGATGAAGAAACAGTCTGGTTAATCTACAGTTCTGTTACCCTGATCTTTTCATTACAACTCAAGACTAGAACCAGCATTAGACCAACCTCAACCACCATCAATGAAACCAGCAAAGAAAAAAACTAACCAGAAAACCCAACCATACACACAAACACACATACAACACCCCTGGCTATTTAGAGGTAACAGACTCTAGACCTCAGAATCAAGCTTGTCATTTTTTTAAGAAAGGATTTATTTAAAATCATGGTAGATAAATTCAAGCCTTTCTGAAACTCAAGACTGAATTTAATTGCCAGACAGACATTTCAAGGAATTTAAAATGCTTCAGATGTCCCTGCACCCAAATATCAGCTGACTCTGTAGATGGATACAGGTCTCTGGTAAGGTTCTGTATTTTGAGCTCTGTTTCTTTTGGAAGGAGTATGATATATCAAAACAGGAGTAGCAAGTATCACTAAAGCTAAAGCACAGACAGATGCAAAAGTTGTGAGGAAGCTGTAATGCACGGATATAGAAGTATGTTTAAATCCTTTTTGCTATACATCAACATGTTTCTCTGATGTAATTCATGATGATTCTTCTGCAGAGCATTTTTTTTGTGCTTAATACCTTGTTGCAAAAAAAACCAAAAACCCTCTAAACACCAAGCAGTCTGACCAAACTGAAAAGATGCCTCTAAGTGCATAGTTTTAAGAAATACACCGGCTATAATATTAGTGTACTGAACCAACATAGGCAATGAATGACAAACGATCCTTGCGTTTTCCAGAAGCACGTGTAGTACAGTGCACACGCCACCCTTCTCCCAGGGCAAGCTCACCAATAACAACTTCACAGGACTTGTAGGCTTCAGAAACCTCATAAGCACTGCGCATCTCAGAATATGTGACTCCTCCAATCACAAATACAATCAGCCTTGCGCTGCTCTTCCGCTCCTCTCTGTAACTAGCCTTAGGCTTCTGGCGTGCACTGTAACAGATTTCAGAAGATGACATTTATCCAGCTTGACTGATTGGTTTTTGCTTAAAACTATATACTTAACAGGCAGCAGCAATTTCTGTCACGCAGTCCATGGTTTGATTGTAATTTTAGCAAAAGCGTTTAGATTAATTGATAATTTATCAATTATCAAACGGGAGGTACTCCAAGTAAAGGTGTGTACGACTGAGAAGAATTATTAAAATAACAACCAAGTTCAGTATGTTTTAGATTAAATAAAAATATAGGCTTGAGACTTTAGCATTACCTTATATACATTATTTTACCATAGTAAAGCACACTTCCATAACTCTTTAGAATGTATATGACAAAAATACTGAGAAAGGGGTAAATTATTTTTCAGGAAGTAAAATTATTTACCTTACTGCTCCTGAACCATTCCAGGTGGGAGGACACCGGGAAGAATAAGGCCAGTCTTTTGAATCTAGTTTGTTTTCTATAGCATCCTGAAGGGCAAAACAAAGACACACTTTCAACAGCCTTGTAGACCTAAAACCCACCAAGTTTCAGCTTTCAGTAAGGATGTCTTAACTGGAATTTAATGCCAACGCATGCAGCTTAGAATAACCAATTGCAAGTAGCATCTCATGGAGAACACTCCTATGGAACAAAATGCTAGCCCACATAATGCTGAAATGTAGTCTAAGCCTTTTTGTGTGTCACAAGGAATTGGGAGTACATGTGCTTTTTTATAAACACAATATTGATTTAACTGTTCAGATTTTACAAGCAGCTTTTCATCTGTAACAACCCTAAAGTATTTAATTTCTCTACAGCAGTGTATGGGAGAAGTCAGGGTCCACTAAAAGCACAAATGAGCATGTAAAAGCCACCTAAAATCTATGAATTACAGCATTGGGTCAGATTAAAGGTCCAGTGAACTCACTACCCTGTCTGACATCAGTCACTAATTGACACTCAGGAAGAGGTTTAAGAACAAAGGAACTACATTTCCAGCAAGAAACATCTTACAGCCTCTACCACATTACAGTTTAGATTTGAACTGCAGTTTAAAAACCCACTGGAGGAAAAAAAACCAAACCAAAACAGATCTTTAAATTACATTAAACACTGCCAATCACAGGACAAGCTGTTCTAAGAGACTTCTTGCTTTCTCTTTCATTTGCTTCCCCTTTAAAGTGACCTCTAATAAAGAGCATTACTAAAACACAGCAGTCTAATGTTCTGTATTACTGACAGACTAAAAAAAAAAAATCACTTTTTCACCAGCTGCCTTTGACAACAGTAACTTGTAATAGGATGGCTTGGCTGTAACTGCTCACTCAAGTCATTTCTGCACTTCACCCATGAATTAATTAGTTGGTCAAATTTACCTCCATAACATCTTTGATAACAGGTGTCCACCTAGAAAGTTGAAAGGTTTCTTCTGAAGAACGGTCCCTTCTTGGGTATTTAGGCTGCTGAACAGCAAACTGAAAAGGTTTTCAAAACATGGTTTTATTATATGGTGTATTTGGACTTTTGAAACTTATTCACAGTCAGTAGTGGAAGCAGAGAGCATCAGTAGGAAAATTTAAAGAAATAATAATAATGACAAGGAACAACAACTAATACCTATAGAATTCAGTGTACGTTAGAAATACTGAACTTCAGAGAAAAGGAACTAGGTTGGCACTTCCCAAAACCAGCTAGGTCAAGTCACCACCTGATGATTGTAGAGGGAACATTACGGGTACCTTATTTAAACAATTAACATGAATCATTTTCAAAGGATTTAGCAGAATTTAAGAATTGCTAGTAGTTGCCTGTTTCCAAAACCAGACCTAGATAATACTACTAGGAGTTGCTGAAAGAGCTGTAGACAAGTGCTAGGAACTCAGAAAATAAATAAATACATTCTTACTGAAGAGATAACAGGAACATCAAGGTATTTCCAATTTCTTATCATATCACTATCACTTTCTATTTGCACATTCTGGATCAGCTTCTCCAAGTTCTCCTGGGTAGTTCCTTCAATATATGGAAAACAGACAACTTAATTACCAAGAGACTGTAAGACCAATTTTGTCTCACACTTTCTGGGCTGTTATTTAGTCCAGGATTTTTTTGTTTGTTTCGTTGTTTAACATAATATTATATTTTAGATAAAATTTTGTTTACTGGTCCATTTTTGAGACCAAAACTCAATATTGCTACAGATTCCTCAGACCAGCATTCTGCCAATTTCCTCTTCTTCTACCACAAATTCTTCCCCACTGACTTAATTTGTGAAAACAAGAAAACAAACTATTGCACACAACAAAAACAGGAATGGTACTAAAACACAGTATGAATCTGCACTTGAATTACATCTCTTAACTCCTTATCAGTAGTATCTTTGCTACAAATTTGAGTGAAGCTACAGAGGATAGACAAGATTTCTTTCAAACCTGGCCATCAAGTCGAATATTAACTTACATTAACTAAAAATACCTATCCTAAAACTTGAGTTCATGTTAATAGCACCGAGGAAAAATATAGGATAAGTTATCATACCATTTGTGCTAAAGATATACAGGAGAATAGCTCTAATTTTGTCATAGCTCTCATGACTTTTGTTGAGCAGAACTGGAAGGAGGACCCTCATGGAGTCTTTCACTTTTTGACCTTCGGCATCAGTTCCAAGAGCCAAGTCCTAAAATAATAAAAAACAAAAACCCACACACACAAAGGTTTCAGGGAGTAGTCAAACAAAAGCAACATCATTTTGTGTGTTTTGAAATGCAGTTTTATGAAACCATAGGTTTCAGGAAACAATGAAGCCGCATCAATTTATACTCAGTATGACACATCTGACATTTATTTCAATAGCTGCAGCATCAGAATAACTCTACATAACACTCAAACATATAAAACTGTTTGGTATCTAGAATTCTCAGAAATGTAATTTACCATTTTTTACTTGAGATTAGTAGTACAATGTAATGCCTCACCCTAACGGGTGCTTTTCCCAGGCATTTTAAAAAGGCTTCCACCTGCAGAACATACTACAGCAACTTCAGAAGAGTTTTGAACAAAGAAAACAAAGATGATCGTTATACAAATGAGTCAGATTTCAAGACAAAAAGCCCCAAACTGTAAGAATGCCTCCTTTATTGGCAGATTAAGAGCCTTGTACATCTCAGTTTTAATACCAGTACCTCACAAATTGACCAGAAAAAAACCTCCAAAAAAACCCACAAACAACATGAGACATAGTACTTTTGTCACTTAAAACAAGCCTCTATTCCTACAAACAAAAATTTTTATTTGCAATAAGTTGGTGATTGGGTTTTTGGCTTTTTTAAACATACCTGTTCAGTTTTACAGAGCCTTTCTATGTTAGATTTGAACTTGCTCATGCAATCTTCTGCTATGTTAAGATGAACAACTTGCTATAAGACAAAGAAAAAAAGAAAATCACAAGCTGCCATAACTTGACTGTCTTTAACGTATCAATTATTTTTACTGTTTAGAAGAGTCAATCCTTCAACTAGCCTTCAGCACCATCATGCATTTTTTGTGTTCTACCCTTCACTTAGAGACTGGCCCCTGTAGCACCTTTTAAAACATTAAACAGTAATGCTATATTGAATCCTCAGAGTACACAAATAATTTGGTTTTTTTTTCTTTTTTTTTTTTTACACAGTGAAATGAAACACCTGGAAACAAGCTTTCTTCTCTAAATTTTACAGTAGGTGAACATACTAATTTGGAGAACAGCTATATAGCACACTCAACAGGAAAAGAACAGAATAAAGCTAGACTTCAGTAACATAGAAAGTTAAAAGTGCACAGAATTATTTACCGTGATGTTGTAACTACAAAAGACCTCTTACCTTACTGATCTCTTTACGATACTGAGGCATCCTTTTCATCAACTGGGACAGAGCAGAGAGTGATAACTGCCAAGAAAGGATACAAGTTGAAAGTCTGTCCCCCCCAATATCTGACATGCTTATTTTCCTTCTTGTTGCAGCCTTGCTGCCCCCACGACCCCCGAATATTCCAGCTGAGAAAAGCCTCAATCTCTGTTATAGGTCAATGAACTAAACAGCTGAGATCTGAACAGCTGAGAATAACTGAATTATCAGGAAAGACAGCAATACTTTAAACAACTTACTTTTCCTTCTGCTTCTTTTTTTTTGGAGGAAACCTCTTTCAAAAGTTTTGGTATTTCCCTGGGGGAAAAAAAAAAAAAAAAAGAAAAATTATTGAATGCAACAGCACAGAAGTTCTTAAATATTTTCTTAAGAACTTCTGAATTAAAGTAAAAGCTTCAAATACAGGTCTCCTTCAGGGAAGAGAGCAATTTTTGACAAAGAAAACGGAAGTTAAATTTATGATATCTGCATAATATCATTTGATGCAACAGCTTGCTAGTACTTTACACAAAATAATCCCTTCAGATGCAAGAGATTTGAAAATACTTCCCAGGAAAAATACTTTATTTCCATTTGCCTCAAGAGCTGTAAGTAACATTAGCACAACTGTATACCTTGATACATAATGTATTTTTGAAGCACAATTTCTTGCTGGCATCCATTAATTACAAGTAATCTTCACTACTACCTGTATTTCTACCAAACAGCTCAAAGAAACTTTCTTCCCTTCTAAAGAAGACAAGTAGTTGGGTTTGTTATTCATTCACATACTCTATCACATCTGCAATATGCTTGTGCCGCATCTTCACCCAGAGGTCATCATCTTCCTCCAAAATTGCCTCCTTTTCCTTCCCAGCAGATCCTTCTGTTTTATATCTTCCAAGAGAAAATTCAGACAGTAATTTGGTTTTTGGGTTTCCCTTAATTCTCATTACTTATTAGAGTATTATTTGCTACAGTTTAATCAACATGAATGGTAGCAGCAGTAACATACAAAGGTTTTCATTTACAAGCCAAGCTATTGCCTGACAAAATATAATTAACAGAACGATTTTACAGATTACATCTTTGAACACAGAAGAAGCAGATGAATTTTAGAATGATTCTTTGGGGCAGTACCTTCTGAACATTCTTTTAAACCAACAGTAACTAGAGACTTAATCACACATTCACATGCACCTCCATTTCTCTTCAGCTTTCAATGTCAACTTCCCTCTGGTTTCAAATGCAAACTGCACCAACAAGATACTTCAATTGCAAAGTGCAGCTTCCCACGTGTACTGTAAGACATTTTATAACTGAAGGAAGATGAAGTCCCATTCACCAACAAAACAGACTAAGCAGGACAAACTGCTTTACATGTAAGAAGAAACATGCTTCATGGCATTACAGAGCAGTTATTACTTGACTATAAACAAAGCTCGCAATAAACCTACAAAGCAAGACAGCAATCACAATATTTTCACATTTACAGAAACTCACACAGTGTATATTGCCAGGAAGCAGAATGAAAAAAAAAAAAAATCACAAGATTAATTGTGAAATTTAGATCATGGCTACCTATAAAACATAGTCTGCTACATCTTCATACCCATGTATGAGTTTGAAAGACAGTTTGAATTCAAGAAATAGAGAGTTTGAGATCCACAGAACTCTACACTTTCTATTAGAACATTCACTCAGTGCTTCCAACCAAAGACAAGCATTCCTGTTTGCCTGACCAAACAATGAGGCCTTTGGGTCTCATTTGCTGTAGAGGGTCATCAGAAAGTAAAGTCCTACCAAAATCCTTGCTGTCAGAAGAATCCGACAGCAAACTACGTAAATCAGTCATGCAAATCACTGTTACACTACTCCAAATAGTGCTTATGAACTGAACATGACTTACTTTTATGTGCACTTAAAATAGAAACACGTACATTTTAACAACTACACAAATTAAATGACTGGAGCTATAAAAGTGAGCATTTCTGAGAAATAACCAAGTGTCTTCTCAATATGCAACTACTGGTCTTATTTGTCTTGTTATGCCAAAAAGGTTGAGAACATGAAAGAAAATCTAGAGAATCACAGTGTGCACCGTGAAGGTTTTGCTTCAAGACTAGTGCAAAGTTTTTGGTTTTTAAACAAATGCAATCTGTTAGACCCAAAACTTAACAAAAACACCCGTTAGATCCTACCTAATCTCAACTAAGTGAGGAAGTTAAAAAGATGTGCTGTCAAATCCAAGAGGAAAGACTGCTAAGTGAAGCAACCATTATGTAATACAAGGAGCTCATACTGCCATGGTGCAGTTGAACTAAACAACTCCAGAAATTTTAAAATCAAGACTAAAAGGTCTTTTTTTTTTTTTTAAAGTACTTGCTTGTAGGTATCGTTTTCAATGGGTAGCAGGTCATACGCCATTGCCTGGAAGGTGAGCTCATGAAGTACAGTTGATACTGGATCAAAGGCACGATCAATTATTATTAGTTGGGAGTGGGTTTTAGCCTAAAAAGCCATCAAACAAACATGAAGTTAAGACATAGGATACAAAGTTAATTCATGTTAAATCTATTTACATTAAGTTACAGCACAGCAGACATGTTTTGAAAAATAGCTGAAAAAACCCTGAGGTATGGTCCAAGTGTTTACACACATTAATAGAAACAAACATTTAAATTACATACAATGGGTTTAAATTTTAAGGCAATGCTCTCATCAACCTGAATTTTGGTCATCTAATGAACAAAAAATGTAAAGGGAAAAAAAAAGAAAAAAGGCCACCCACTAAGTTTTCACAGGTAACTGCATTGTTTCTATTTCAGAGCACATTATCTATACTGTGCTGCAACACAGAAAAATAAATCTCCAAACATTCAACTGAAAATTTCATTTTGGGATTTAATGAAGTGGCAGTAGCAGCAGATACATTTATTTCTGTAGCAGAGTGCAAAGTCACCAACTCAGAACGGTTTAGCCCATACTTTGGTGTTAAAGCAGCTGCCCTAATCAGCCCTGATCTGTAGACAGATCAAAACCATGACTTGCATGAACAGCTGTATCTTTGTGGGCAATAAATCCCTTCAGGAGAGCCACTTAATTCTGCAGGGAAATCCCTTCTACACGTCCTCATGGAAGGTGATATTAAAACAAAATTTATCTACTTGTCTTCAGGTTTGTGTCATCCCCTATATCATCACAGGGCTAATTTTTCAAGTAAAATCAGTTTTTAGCTTAACTACAGATTTACTGTATCAGTTACTATCTCTAAGTTGCTTTCATACACAAATGCAACTACATGGCAACTAGTTGCCTTCGTAATTAAATAAAATCTGGGATTGTAGAACCTATTGTCAAAGCCTATTTCGAAGATGATTCTTTTTCCCCAGACTTATAAAAAAAAGAAGCAAACATTTTAGTTCACTTTCTACCTTTATTTGGCTTTTCTCATCTGTTCTGTAGTAGTTTTCAAGATTTTTTTCAACAAGCTGTGCAAGTTTGCTGGCTCTATCAGATGGTCCACTGGGAAAAAAGGAAGCATGCAAAAAGAACTTAAATTTCTTCATCAGAACACTATGATGCTACCTTTAAAACAGAAAGAACTCCCTAGACTGATCCTCTGGTTTCACGAGCAGTTTCTGAATTCCATTCTAAGTATTTCCAATATATTTTCACTTTTACATTACGATTCCACTCTTTGAATGCTTCAGGTATTTCACACAGCAGAAACAGCTTCAGCCAAAAGACTGACATGAGTTGGCATATGGCCCAGCACCTAAAAGGCTCACTCAGAGGCAAGAAACAAGAAAGAAGAAAGAAAAAGAGAAAGAAAAGGAAAAAAAACCAGTCAAGCAGTTATTTCTATGTTACCTTTGCAGAGAATAAGGCACCACTTCACATTACACCACAGAATGCAGTTCTTGAACACCATTTCAGATTCCTACTTTGACTTCTGGGATACTAACCCGTACTCCCTTTCAAAGCTCAAAGGAGGCATTCTTCTCAATATCTCTACTACAAGAAACCCTGATCCCATCTGCCACAGCAATTTATGAATTCCTGGGCACCAAGTGGAGCTGCAAATCTACAAACAGCAGCAGTTCTGTTACAGGATTATGCATCTGGCACACAAGAATGCAGCATATCAGTGTCATCCGACTGACCAAACATGAAACAAGCCATTTAGAACAAAACAGGGTCTAGCAAATACTGTTCTACAAATGTACACAGAGAAGTAACTCACTGTTTTACCTACACTTCACAAATTCCTATCATTCCATATTTCAGAGTTGTGGATTAAAAACAATTAATCCACAATTACAAAAAAAAAAAAACATCCAACCAACCAAACTATGCTGCAGCCTCAAGCAGCAGTGTGGTAAGCACTAGAAGTGAAAGCAATTACACTGTAAAACAGTAATTTTATATTGTACTCCTTTATATACCTTTTATATCGTACTCCTGGATTCTCATCCAGTGTGGCACATAAGGTAACAATTTGTTCAGCCATTACTTGCATTACAGCATCTTTATCCTTTGTCTTTTCCAGAGTTGGGCTGTAACAGCGGTAGAATGCATCTGGGACATTGAGAGTAAACACCTATGCAGAGCACAAACAAGAAAAAAAAAGGCCTAAGTTGCACATACCTAAAATATCTGGTAAAAAACTTGCTAATAATTTAAAACTAAATGCTGTAAGAGAAAGCCACACATAATACCACTAAAAAAATAAAAATTAATTCCACACTTCATTCCTTCTTCCCTGCCCTGTTGAGCTCAGCTTCTTGTTCTCATACTCATTTTCCCTATTACTCTCCATTCCTGTGTAAATTACTGTATTTTTCAAATTGCTTACTGCCTGTTCAGATGGAAGGAAAAAAAAATCTGGAAGAATTAATTCCTCTTCTGTGTCTTGTACAGAGCCACAAAATGCAGTACCAGAATAATTACAGAAGGAGTCAATTTTACATTTGTTTAAAATTAAATTCTACATATTGTATCTGCTTATTAGATGAGGACTTTACCTTCAATACCTGAAATTCTTTAAATGCATTAAACCTTGATAAAAGAAGCTTAGTACTACAGAGAAGAAAAGTTTTTTCAACAGTTTTGTAAGTGGAATGCAAACACAGAAACAATCCCATTGTCGGTAAATAGATTTTTCTCCAGTTTCAGGTGGACTGTGTAACTACAGAGCCAAAGAAGAACGTCCCTCCAGATACAGATATTTGCTTCATTCGAGTACATAATCACCTGGACTTTGCCCAGAGCTCACTCTGATTACTTACCCTTCGCACCCCAGAAAGCAAGCAAACCAGTTAACACTGCTCCTTTGCTAAGGATTCAAAGTGTTCTCACAACCCAAAATATCCAGAATACAAAACTACACCACAAACAACAAGAGTGTTGTTCAACTGAAGTGCTGCTTATTTTCAACATCAGAAAACAAGTCACAATTTCTACTCTGACAGTGAGACCTCTGGAGAGCCAGGACCACAAAATTTTCATAGGCCTAATTTGGTAGAGTATTTCTGAAGAGCAGCGTTGGCAGAGCTCCTAAAAACAGTTTGAAACAAAACTTGGGAGCATCAACCTCACTGGAAAACAAACAAACAAGCCACTACGCTCATTATTCTCTGATGGCTTCTCAACCTAAAAAATAAAAAAACCTTTATAATAAAAAGGAGTGTGTCTTCAAACTAGGAAACTGCATCACAGCGAGACATGGCCAGCAGCAACCTCTCCCATATTCACCTGCCACTTGGTATATTAAGAGCTGTGACCCCCTTGTTCATAAAGTTTGAGGTGGGAAATATTCATGGTTAATTTTACAACTCTCAGTACCGGACAGAGTTTGGAGGCTTCACTGTATTTGTATCAGTGTGCATTTCAGCCTTCTGTGTCTGATCAAGAGCATCAGCAACAAATTATTTCTCAACACAGCACCCACCATGCAGCTGCACATGGAAACCACTCATTGGTTTCCATTGGTGGTCTCAAATTTTTAATTGAGAAAATAGGAATTCCCTCCTGTTCTCCTCTCACTGAAAAGTCTGTCAGGTTGTGGTAGGTTTTTTCCCTCGTTTTTTTGTAAGGCTTTCATTTTGTTCCCCTCCCCTGCAGTTCTCTCAATCCATTTGTTCTTCTTTCCTGATTTCCACCAAGTAGTTGGTCCTACTTACTCCTATTCCTATGCACCAACCTACCTAGTCTGTCAAAGTAACACCTCAGCATAAGCAGTGACATAAACTCTACTGTTTACCGAAAACAAACCAGAATATTTTGCCTTCTCTTAGGGAAGAGATTCCTTCTTTAACCTCCCTACTCAACTGACACTAAGTCTGGCAAACAGATCACGTGCGAAGAGTAAAGCTTTCAGTATGAGAGCATTTGTTTTATCTGAAAAGCACAGACAAGCATTGGAAGTGTGCCAAAATGGCAAAACATCTCACAGTTTGTCAGTCAAAAACTACATTTTATTTCATTGTTTTCTAGAAGGTCAGCAACACTCGAAAAGAATCCTCCAGACTATTTTTTTGCTGTTAAGATTAAGAATTAAACTTACCTGAGACTCATAAGGGAAGAAGGAAATATTGATCTCTTTGCATTTCTTTATTGATTTTGCACACGAAGACTTAATTTTATTGAAGAGGCTGTCAGGACAGACTAGGCGGGAAAAAAAGAGATTTAAGTATAAATAATTTGTGCGTATTCCAGCCGTCAACTCACTTATGAGCTTACAGTATTCAGAATAGACAGTTCTAAATTGAGATCCAACTAACCATAAAATACAAAAGAAGTTGCCTGCTCTTCCTGAAGTGAGAGAGAACATATAATCAATATTTTGGTTTTGTTCAAGAAGCACCACACTCATTAACAGTCTGGAGCTGTGAAGGATGCCGATTTTACCAAAGCAAGAGTTTCTCCTATTTATTCTCCTATAGGAGAGAAAAAACACTTCCCAAGCTACAAAAAGGTTAAACGGAGAAATCACGTGTACATATCTAACAGAAAAACACAGAAATACAGAATTGAATATAGATCTCAAATGTGTTCCACTACGCTTCCAGGTTGCATTGGATCTCAGTCTAGAAACTGAATTTAAGGAACATGTGGATGACACGAATACTACACAGATACTTGGAACTACTGTGTTAACTACTCTGTTACTTGGAAGTATAATCCCAACAGGAAGAGTTTTGGCAAGTATTCAAACTGAAAGCTTGCCACTTGCAACCAAGGAACATAGAGCAGGATAGCAGTATTTCTCCAGAGCAGTAATTACTGCTTCAGTGTGAAATGAACCACAAACCCAAGAGTTTTGGATAGTCATTTGATAATTGCTTTGAGAACAGTAGCAGATACACACCACGCACAAACATCCACAAAGACAGTCACAACTCAGCCCCTGCACTCAGCAGCACACTTGGGTTTTTTGTTTTCCCTTCATTACAGACCATTTTAGTCACTGACTGACTGCAGGGAACATGCAGTCACATTAACCCCATCCACACTCATTGCCTCTGCTGTGCAATTTATATTCTGCTTGCAAGGGCTAAGTAGGCCCCTTCTTCCAGGTGAAGGGAAAAAGCTGGTTCACAAGTCAGAAGGAACTATCTGAAATAACCAATTACTAACACTGCTCTTTGCAGAAAGTTCTCATGCATATTTACTTTGTTTATGTGGAGACACAGTTTTACTCAAACTGTGCTCCTCCACACTCTCCAACGCAGGTGAAGACTGGAATACTTAAGAATAAAACTACATGACCTAAACTAAAAGCTGAGGAGCAGAACAATCAAGACTGGTAATTGTGAAAGAAATTAGTATTGCCACACAGCATGGTGACCACAACCTGGCAACCCAAATATATGGTTAATGACTTGAGTCTCAAATCTTCTCAAGAGAAATAGGACCTCAACTTTTCAGTTACTCTACTATAGGAAAGAAGTTGGGAACTTATTTATTTACCTATATAAAGTTATCAGACTACAACACAAAAGCTTACTTACAGTCAGTGAAATACACATATGCTGCTTTGTATCTGCTGCATGATTTAGTGATGAAGTCATCAATAAGCCCATCTACAGACTTACGGGGGTAGGAAAAATAAGGAAAAAAACCCATCATGACAGTGTTTTACCTTTGCTCACATACCAGATAAAGCTTCTCCCACCCTATTATCAAGTCCCACTTAGAAATACTGAAGTTCAACATACAAGAAAACATGTAAGATTTTTAATTCCACAGCAAGAATAACAAAACAAACAGTTACAGATGGTCAGTCATGCACCAAGATCACTTTAGGAAGCACCCAAATCAGGGTACTTGCAAAATTTCCCACCTATAACAGTGCTGAGATTTATTCTCTCAAGAATTTTTAGGAAGTAACAGAAATCTTGTTAGAGTCATTACTTTGAATTCTATTTCTCAATTAATTGCATCATTATGTGATACAAGGTCTCTTTCAGTGAGGTTACAACAGCTAAGCAATGAAACAGTGCCTCCATTGACCACAAGGTGCTTGTTTGTAACATACTCTGGTAGCACAGCATTTTCTTTTTGTTATGGGAAATGAAGCATCACACAGAGGAGTACTACAGAAAATGCAAAAGTTAAGTACTGCATAGCTATACACAGTAAATAAACATTTTAAAATAAGATTGTTTTTTCAGTCTGAAAGATCTTGCAACACTTAAAAATACTAACCTTTTTGGTGGGAGTTATTAAATATATCGCTTTCATGTGAGGGACAGGCTCACGGTTTTTATATACATTCTCCACCACTATAATGTAAAAAAAATATTACATTTTTATAATTAAGAGCATTATGTATCTTTAAGGAAAGCACTGTACATATTTTAGTAGAGAGTTGATAAAAATAAAGTTTCAACAATCAAGTTGTCCACAATATTAGAGGCACGGACATACCTTCTGCCAAGAGAGCCCTGATTTTTTATTTTGTTATTTTAAATGCATCAAGTTACCACAAGACTTCTTCAACCCTCAGCCTAGTGACAACTCAAGTTGTAGGACTAAATTTTTCCCGGGTATTGTACACAAGTAAAGTTTTGCCTTCACACAGGAAGATATGGCAAGGTAAACATGCTCAAATTATGAGGCCCGGTACAAACTGTCTTGCAAGAAAACTGCCTTGGCATGATGGTTCTTTTTCCAGCACACTGAAGGAGAGGGAGGGCATCATCTGGGAGTACAGCCTCTTCTGTCCTTTGTTTGCCTATTTCCTGGGCACTTACTCTGTTTCAATATAATTGCAGGCACAAATTAGGTATTTTCAGCAAATCAGCTTCATTCAACTCTTGTTTTTCTCTGTTTAATTAAACCATTACTATATAATGTTGCAGTACACTAGCTTGAGAATGCAGAGGGATTCTTGTGGCTCAGAAATTTTGTGCAGGAGGAGTGAGGAAGATAAGTTATGTCAGACATCTGGATGTTGAAAGACAGGCTCTTTTCAGCAGTGCACTCACTATAAACAAAAGGCTTTTCTTGATGAAGAGGATACATGCTCACTGATAGTTTTTCACACAGCATAAGTAGTACCTCTTATGATTTAAAACACTCCAAAAAAATCAAATTGATATAGTTTTGCTATTATACTTTCAGAATAATCATGTTATACTGACTAATTGAAATAAGAAAAGTCTTGCTACTTGTGGAAAAAATAACCAAGTCTAAACAATGCCCTCTTACAAATGCATTTCTAAAAACCTAGACTAAAGCTAATTAAAAACTTAGATCACTTAGTTTCTGTGCATTTATTTCAATTTCAAAAACAGGCAGTAGCAAACAAACACCCATTCCCCTCTCCCAAAACAAATATCACATACAGAAACCCAAAAACCAAAACCCACCACACCAACCCAACAAAAATAAATCTTAAAAGCACAAAACAGTGAAAAACAAACAAACCAACTGTTACAGCAATCTTTGGGGAAAAAAAATATTTAAAAAAAGGATCTGAACTTTGAGGCAGAGAAACATTTGTTTCATCATAAAAAAAATAATAAATCACAATTGGGTAATTACTGTACAAGCCAGAAAGTCTACTAGTCCAATATCCCATAGCTACTTGTCTTCATCAACCTAATAAAGACATTTTTCTGGAAGGATACCATCCATTTCACTCCTTCCCTTTTTCTTACCAGGGTATTGCCATCTGTACATTAATAAGAATTACACTTACCTGTGATACCCTCTGCCAGTAGGTCAGTCATTTTGCAGCACAGTGACAGTAATTTAGTGGTGTAATCATCTAAAAGCATTATCTAAACATTTTGAAAAAACACACAAGTATTTAGGTAAGTTAATCAGCTACAGCAAACCCATGTTATTGCCTTAACTTGCCATGGAAACTTGAAGCTGAAATCTGTTTCATTACTCGACATCTTTTCATTACCTGCATGTAGCAACACTGCAGGAGAAAATTAGTCTCAAACAGCATTAGAAGGCAGCTCCCTACATACAGGATATCCAAAGGTGAGCTCCATCTTCACTAAGTAGCTTGTCCCCCGTACTCATACTAAAAAATACTTTGAGTCTTTCACTTGGACACAAGTCTTCTGAATTCCTGCTAATCTACACCATGGCCTGCTTAAATATATCTGTATTTATTCTAAAATTGTTTTATAGCTTAAGCAGCTCTAACAGGTGAATCCACACGTACTGGAGTGCTGTATAATTAATGAAATTAATCAACTACAAGCCTTTGAAAAGTGAAGATAAGCAAAAATAGTTTAATTTTTTTTCAAAACTAAAAAATAAAATAAATAAGAGACAACTAAGAATTTGTTCTCCCTATACTAGGCTTTAGATTTTTCAAGATGTATTACGTACAGTGTTCAGAGTTACCAAACCCAAAATCCATTACTTGGACAGAAAACAATCTTAAGTGAAAATACCAGCCATTAAGTTTATTTATTTTATTTGTTCTCTACTCAGTGATACAGATTTCTTGCTCGAGCAAGGACAACATTCTTAGAAAAATAACAAAACTGTACCTTCCATTCTTCCTCTTTCTTGAAGTCATCAAATACTGCTGATTTTAGCTCTGTAAGAAGAAACAGTTTATCAGTTAGAGGAATAAAATTGTTACTAAAAGAGAAAAAATAATTCACTCATTTAGATTCATATGTTTAGAGGTCTAAAAAGAATAATTAAAAAAACCCACACTGATAAATACATCCACAGAATTCTTGACCACAAACTGCCCTTGCCTGTTTCTAGGTCTGTACACAAGGTGTAATAACAAATCTTGAGCCTCATGAAGATTTTATTAACCTCCATATTATTGGAGAAAATTCTTACCAATTAATTGATCCTTAGCATTACACAGAGTTCTTTTTAATAAGCTGAATGCCCAAGAATCTTGTCCTAAAGCTCAAATACATTTTTTCCACAATACCTTAACTTGTTTGCCTATAAAACAAACCAGAACATACAAATGTGTAATTCAGTAGTCTTGAACCTCATTTCTGTAACTAAAAAATTGAAGCCAGTTTTCTCCCATGATAGAAAGAAACTTTATTCCAAGCTATCAGTGTGCTAACACAGTGTACTTGCCCGTGCAACATTCCAACAATTTGTTTCGCCCTCAGCTGCAGCTGCCTCACCGGAATAACTGATCTGCACTGGTTTAAAGGCTCTTACAATCATCTCACTGGTCTCCAGCAAGCATTCTGAACACACCAAAAACCGTCACAAGGTCAGGAATGATTAGTGCTCCATTTTTGTCCAAGTTTTACTTTTCTTCTCACAAATTTCCTACCAACCATGCATCCTGACTACCTTTTCTAATTTTGTCTTCTTTGTATATGTTCAGTTAGTCCAGAAAAGCATTTTTTCTTCTACCTTTACTTCCTGATCTAGATAAGAACCACACACAGGGCAACAGGAACCACAGACCGCTAAATCTCTATGTAAAAAATAAACAAACAAACAAGGAAACCACACCCTGGCAAAGTTAGTGACCCGTTTATAACACGCTTCCTGAAGAAAGGACTGTAAGCAAGTGTTACAAAAAATAAAGTTGCAGAAGTGCCAAATCATTTACAAAAATAAACATAGCTATCTGTGACCTCTAGAACCTATTATACAAGTCTAGAACAGAATTCCTTGTGGAAAAACTTTATTTACAGATAGACATGGAGAGCAGCTGTATATAGTTAATGTCATGATTTTATCCACAGGAACTACTGCCTCCTATAGGTGCTTCCCCTGCCCCCATAACTGTGAACTGACAACAAACCTGGGTGAATTAACTTTCCCACACAATTCTGCTTCAATTCAGTCTAAAATTGCATCTAACAGAAGGGGCTATCACAATGGCACAAAGGGGTTTTTAACAGCAACACAACATAGCACGGGTACAACTCTCTTTGTACACACACCCCAGGTACTTCTGTACCTATTCACAGAGCACATTGACACAAACTGCCACATAAACCACCAACACCACTGACACACTATTTTCAGACAAGTCAGCCTTAAAAAACCCACGCCTACATGTTTGCTGACCCATTAAGAAGCAGTAGTATGGCCTTCAATTAGCCATACACAGAGTGCCAGACTATGCCTAAAACTTAGTTCATCAATTTTCATTGTTGTTGAAGTGGAAAGACAAGAGTAACTAATTATCTAACAAGGCATTCTTTTCATAAGATACCTCAACTAAACTTGCAATATAAGTGTTTTATTATTTACATTGCTTCACCATCACTCTAATATTCATTCCTCACAGTCTTGCCCACACTGGCAACACCACTTTCAAAAGTCCTTACAGGCCCTGATAACACTATAATGCTTAGATCACATTCCTTCCTTTTGATGTCCAAGTCTTCTACAAAATATCTCAGGACAAAACAGTGGCAGAGACACACATAACTTAACAAAGCAAGACAGGAAAAGCAAAGCAGCAAAATAGGGATTTCTAAAGAGCACAGCTTTCAGGCAGAAGCAGAGGAGGAAAACAGAAGACAACAGCAGGACCTTCCCATTTCAGTGACAGTCACTAGGCTGGCTGAACAGCTCATGGAGTCACAGCCTCAGTACAATTAAGCCGGGGGTGAGGTGGCTGTTAATGCCTTTCCCCAAAGGTCTCACACTACCTGAAATACTATGAGCCCTCCTACTCCATTAAGGAAGGGAGCAGTTTCCATTAAGGAAGGGAGCAGTTGCAACTTCCTTTTCTATAACACCTGCAGAACCTGCTCCTAAACACGGAGATAAAAATCTGCAGTTCATTTGTAAGACTACCTGTGAACACCTTCAACTTTTTCTACTGAAACCGTGAAGCCCAAAACAAAGCGGGCAGTGCCGCTCCGTGACCCACACCAGAGCCCCTCCCGCGGCCGGAGCGCTGTCCAAAACCGCCAATTCGGATGCAACAGAGAAGTCCCGGAGGAGCTGGCTTCAGCTTAGGCTCTCCAAGAGCCGGCCCGACGGGCTACAGCCTGCAGAGCTCGCCCTTATCTCGGAATACGGCACGAGCGTCTCTAACCAGGCGCTGTCACCGCGGGCACCGCAAGGCGGGGCAGCCGCCTCCCACCCCCGCGACGAGTCACCAGGTGTAGCAGCCGGGGCGAAGCCACCACCCACAGCCTCCGCCGCACACCCGGCTCCCCACAGGGCCGCCCGGGCCCGAGCCCGCTCGCCCTCCTCGGCTCCGACAGCGGCGCGGCTCCGGCCGCGACCCCAGACCCACCCCGGGCGGGCCGGGCACCCCGACCCCANGGCCCCCGGGCGCTCCCGGCCCGGGGCGGGGGCAGCAGCCCCGCACTCGCTCCCGCACGCACTCACTCTGCCACACAGCGCCCTTCAGCCCCCTCACCGCCGGCGCCATCTTGCTGCCAATCCCAGCTGGCAGCGCTCCCTTCTCCTCCCTCTTCAGGAACGGCGGGCGGAGCCGGGCGGCGGCGGAGGGCACTGCCTGCCCCTGGGCGGGGCGGGCTCCTGCCGGCCGGGACCGGCCCCAAGGGATCCGGGCCCCAGTTCTCTGCCATCAGGGGGTCCGTAATTCCCGTTGGGGAAGCGCCCGGTGACCAGGGCTCGTCCCCTGAGGAAGGAGCCTCCTGCTGCTCACCTGTCAGCAGGTGAGCCCGGGGGCCGGGGGCCGCTCCCGACCCCGCCGCGGCTCCGGGGACTGTGTGTGGACCTGCGGGGGGAGATGGAGACCGCAGAGCCGAGGTTGCTCCGCGAACTTTGCCGTGGTCCCGGGTCCGCTCTTACGAAAACCCAGACTCCCTCATGAAAGCGGCCCCAGGGTTCCCTCTGCCATTCGTGTAAAGGCGCCAAGGAAAACCCTGTCGGGTCATAGAACGACACCGTTTGTTGTCGCCTACAATCGTATGTCAGACATTACAGTTTGAAGACGTAAAGTCGCGTTGTCAAAGGCGAATCAGCAGCTGGTACAGATACGAAGGAATGAGAGGAAAATATCTCTTTCCTCAACGGCAGATGCTGAGGAAGGGTGGTTCCCAGTCGGTATGACAGTGTTCCATGCGAAGGGGAGTACCGTGAGGGCATCATTCCCGACAGAAAATAAGATCCTTGTATTCAGACAAAAAATGCAGTAGGTAATGAGCTGAAGAGCAAATCTCAGCTTTATATTGGGCTTAATTATTTTATGAATCTTACGTAAGCCATACAGGGACTGCATCGTGTAACAGAAGGGGGAAAACCCCACCGCCCGTGGGCGCTGTGTCGGCCCGTGTCCCCAGGGTTTGGTGGCCGCTGGCCGGCTGTGCCCCAGCAGGGAGGAGCGCCCAGCCCAGCGCGACCTCCTCTGTCCCGAGGAGCGAGCCTGCAGTGACAGCACTGCCGAGAATCAGAGCTCGGCTCATCCCCGTGGGAAGGCTGGAACAAAGCTCTGACAAGATGTGTGGTGCGAAAAGTAAATCATTAGCATTTACTGGACTGCTTCTCAGCTGCCTAGAAATGGTGAGTGCAACTCATTTGCTCTAAAGCTGTTTTCAACGGTGATATTGTACTCTGTAAAAGTAAACTAAAAGATAGGATGGAGACGATCAGGCAGACGCTTCCACATTGGTATTGAGTTACTATTACACTTTTGCACTTTTTACAAGTGACTGAAAAATAAAAGGATATATTAGGATTCAAGGCCTTTAAAAGTGTGTCAACAAATGAAAATAGGATCAATAAGCAGATTCAGAGAGGAAAATGAAAATGAAGAAGCAGTGCAATGTGGACACCAGTACCAAATCTCATTGGTTGCATACTCTTTCCAAGCTTAAAGAATCTAAGCCAATACATCATATCACTAAAATGTGTTAAAAACCATAGTATTTTAAGTTGTTGTTGTTGCTATTAACATTCTTAGGGGTTTAATTTTCCAAATAAAATATTTCACATTGTATTTCTAATTTTTTTACGTCTTCCTTTTCAGATCTTTTCAGCTAACACAGGTAAATCTTCAAAATGGTATTTTGGTTTTGCCTGCCTTTTTTTTAATGGGTCTGAAGAAAACACACACTTGTGATTTTTAATAAAATATTCTGTAAGTTCTAGCTGCTTTGTAGGCAAAAATTGTTTTCAAGTTTGATTCAGCTTTAAAAAATTATGTTGATATCTTTATGAATTTTAAACCTCATTTTTAGGAGTCCCAATTCTGTTGAGCACTTGCGCAAATATTTAGACTTACACCTTGACACTGGTGTGAAGCAGAGAGAACACTCAGATGAACAAATTCTGCTGTCCATTACCTACATAACTGTGGTACAAATAGGATTCAAACTGTCCCATATTTGCACCAAATAAATTGTTATATATTTTAATAATTTTAAAAAAAATTAAAAATCACCGAAAGAAAACCCTACCACACTCCTTCCAAAAAAAAAACCCCAAAAAACAATACCCCACACTCACACACACACAAAAAAAAAAACCAAACCACACCAGGAGAAGCACGCTCTCCGATGCACAAATATTTCCAATGGTTTGCCTTTTATACTTTCTTCAGTCTGGTATTTTGTGCCTCCAGATCCTCTTGCCTTAAAATATGAATATTGACAAGTTTGAAAGAAGAGATTACAAGATTACAAGAAATGCTTTCAGCATTCATGCAGTCTCTGGTGACAGTACATTCCTGCGTATCCTGCACTCTCATGAGCCTTAAATGCATGTTGCAGTATCTGGACATGTACTGTAACATATTCTTTTTATGATTAGCAAAACAAGTGTTTGATCTTAATTATTTATGGAATAGTGTTGACATTGCTTGCATATTCACGTATGGATTATACATGGTATTTTTTTAAAACAATTAGACTACAGAATATTGGGGTTTTAAGAAAAATAGCCATCATCACAGCATGATATTATGAGAGTGAGCAGCAGTTATTACAGTAATTAATGGATTGCAAAAGCGAACAAGGGATATAGCACTCCAAAATCAGCAGAATGCCTATTGTCTGAAAATTAGGTCTCATAGATGCTTGATAAGGCACTGATCAATATTCTTGTCGAGACTTAACTACATTCAGGAATGACTGAAATGTTTTTTGATAACGATATTTTTTGGGGTTTTAGGTTTCTCTGTGTCTATATATGATGTGACATCGCGAAGCATTTCTCTCAGATGGCCCAAGTTTTCAGGAGCCTCTTCTTACAGGGTCACAGCTACAGCTGTGAATACTGTAGGCCATTCATTACTGGCTCATTTTAGTGATGTTACACTTAAAGCAACTCTAACTTCATTAATTCCCAGTACTGTTTATGCTATACAAGCAGAAGCCATTGACAAGAATGGAATTATTCTTGCAGAAACACAGATTATGCAGTCAACAGGTTAGTAAGAGAAACTGGGAAGTATAATTTTCATTATCCTCTGTATGACTGGGATTTCATCCTTGTTGTTTCATTGTACTGGAAGGGAAAATCTGCCATTCCTGTTGAAGCCTTTTGCTTGTTCTTCTACTGAGTTCAGTATTAGCATGATTAGCTCCTTTTCTCCTCTCATCTTGTTTCATGTTTTCCTGACCTGGCGTGTGCAGCTTGTTCAGATTGCAGCTTTTTAAATCACATACCCTTTCATTACAAAAGCAGATATGAAGCTATTTATATATACATTTTTCAGAACTGCTAAACAGTAATTTTGTTTCGTTCACAAAAGGACTTGTAGCATGTAAGTCACTGATGGATATTGAAGAAGAATCTACATAAACACAAGTCCCTTTTTTTTAATCACTGAAATGTAATTGAAAAACTATTCTGTTGAAATTCTGGTTTTCAAATAATTTAGCTGATAATTTTTAGAAATAGCCATTACTTTTCTAGTAGAATGTTTCTTATAAAATTAATTATTACAATAAAATTTGAAAATAAAAAAGTAGAAGTGTTTTATCATGGTAAGTGTAAACAAGCAGAGGTATTTATCCTGCTAAGTGTAAACAAAATGTCTATTGCTAGCTTAGTTTTGGAAGAAGAGATATTAATTATTAATGTTGTGTAATTTATTTCTGATATACATCATGTGCTATATATTCTCTGCTTGACTGCTAGGCAAAAAACTCCCTTAGGCTTGCATAGGGATTTCTTGCACAGAAATTTTTGTACATGGTTACTAAAGACAATATTTTAAAAGGAAAAAAAGTATAGTGCAATATCTTACTCAAAGATTGCAAAGGACCTACCTGCAGACGTTCCACAGGCACGGTCAGACAGAATATCTGTAACCATTTTTACAGATGGGGCAACAGAGGGTGTCTGACTGTAACTGATAAGGTGCTTGGAACTAACAGAGCAGATGTAACGCTGAGTTAAATAGCTGTGTAATACTTGCTGGGTCTCCCAAATCCCAGGTGAGCTGCCTTGCTATGAGTAAGTTTGCCTCAGGGTGCCATACTTTGTCCCAAATATTTTACATTCCTTTTCTTAATTTTGTGTGAGATACACCTTAATTTTATCTTTTTTCTTTTCTAGTGAGTGTGTATCTGAGTACAGTGAGTCTAAGTATATCTGCTCTGAGCAGCGGGTTAGATGTCCTACATTTTGTCTGTGTGGAATGTTCAGAGCACTCAGCATTTCACATTTCCTCAACTTAAGCATGTCTATCACTATTTCCATTTTAGCTCCAGATGTACCTCTTATTGACCAGGCTTATTCAAAACTTAGCAACAGTATCACCGTGGAGTGGAGAGCGGTACCTGGGGCTACTAGTTACATGCTGACTGCACAAGATGGAGATTCCTTCATTGAAACTGTAGTTAAAAATTCTCCAGGCACAGTGACGGGGCTGAAACCTGCCACCTTGTACAGAATCACTATCAGATCTATAAATTCAGGAGGAAAAAGCCAGCCTTCACCTTTCAGAAAAGCAAAAACAGGTGGACTTTCAAATTCTTATTTCAAACTCTGTAATGTTATTATAAAGCATTCGTGCATGTACCAGTCCTGAATTATTACAGTCTTGCATTTTAAATTGTACTGATCACATTCTCCTTTCAGTTTTTGATGACTAGAATTCAGCCATTTGACTTAATGACAGGGACAAGAGTCTAAATCAATGGTTTACTTTATGACAGTACATTAAGTTAAATATTCAATTGGGAGTTTTACTAGAATTTGTATAAATATATTTTACTTTAACAAAAGACATAACCTGAAGGAATAGAAGAAATGAAGAAACAACCAAAATTATAAAATAATAAGACAATGTAAAATAATAAGACAAGTGATTAGAGTACAGAAAATGCAGTATCTTCTTGGTGATTTTCAACACTCTTCAACACTCACAACCTTTCATACTTTCGGTATGAGTTAATTCCTTTTACAAAACCTGTAATATAATAATTGATGCATCACAAATCCCTTTCCATCTTTATTCTATCAAGCTCGCATTCATTTATTTTTCTGGTTTTGTTATCACTGAATTTGTCTCTCGGAGTTGGCGATTGTTGTTTCTGTATTCATTTCTGTATTCATTTCAAATTTGGCCCTTTCAAACTGTACTGCTGAAAAACCAAAAGCTTGATTTTGTTCTTTCTCTACAGTCCTGGCTGCTCCGCTTCTGTCTGTTAGTTCTCCGAGCTGTGATTCCATTGCACTGAGCTGGCAAGCTGTGTATATGGCAGCTGGATTCTCTGTGTCACTCATGAGGTCAGATGGTTTGGGCAGAATGCTGAGGGAGAACACCACCGATACCTCCTTGATATTTACAAATCTAGATCCAGGAACTCTCTATACTATCAAGGCTTATGCCTGGAATGCCAATGGGATGCCTGGAGATGATTTCACATATAACCAAAGAACAAGTAAGAAATTTTCTTTTCTGAAACTAAGTCAGCATTAAAGAAAAACAAACCCAAACCAAAACAGCAACAATATAGCAGGAAGTATTTATGTGTAGGTATGATTGTGTTATGTTTTTCAAAGGTACATTAGGTAGATTTTTGGATCATATAATTTTTGCCTCATCTCATAGTTTATGAAAGCTCAGATGACATGACTATGTTTAATAAATACTACTGAGGCAAAGATACCATTAACTGTCACTAAAGTTGTACCCAGGACAGGTGTGGGTAAGGATTACACAAGTTTAGACTGATTTGAGGATATTTTTGTAGCTGTGAGAAGGAAATACTCAAATAAGGCAGGCAGTTTCAGCAGAAAGCTTTGTGATAGTGTACAACTAGAACTATTTCTTTTAAAAAATGTCACTTTAACATGAATGAGGGTAAGGTCTGCACCACAAAAAAATGTATTTAGTTTGCAAATTATGAAAAAGAATCATGTCTGTAGGCCTTAATCTAAGTTGTATTTATGTGTTCCAAACTGATATGCCGTAGGTCCTAACACGCCGGCGGATGTTAAAGTGGCTTTTAATAGCGGTGCTTTAAGAGTTTCTTGGATGCCAACAGAAGGAGCTCTAACTTACAGCGTCACAGCCTCCAGTGGACTCTTGAAACTGAAGTATAACACCTCCTCCTCCTTTTGCATGGTGACATCCCTCCAGTGCAGCTCCGAATATTATGTTTCTGTCACAGCATACAATGATGCTGGATCCAGTAAACCTACTGATGCAGTAAGCTTAAAAACTAGTATGTGTCACTGATCTTATACAGCCTATGGCATTTTAACACATATTTCTTTAATTTCAAATGCAAATTAGTCCATTGCAATTCACAAGTGATTCTCAGTTATTCCTGCTTTTGACCTTTGTGCGTGAATGGTGCCATATTCTTTTCTATTTCAGGGATAAGAGCCTAAACTCTCTTCAAATTTCTGTAAGAAAAACTTGCGATGGTGTATATATTGTTGGCTGAAACAGTAAGCCAGAATTTTCCTCTTACTAGAAGTACACATTGTAAAATAAATTTTCTGAGTGTAAAACTAATGTAAGGAATAACAGATCTGTGAGGAAATAGCATTAAGGATTGCCTCTGGGCTGAGAACTGTTCTAGACCAAGTCTAGTTTTCAGTTAGAAAGGAGGTCAACAAAACCATATTCAGCCAAAGCAGCACCACTAGACTAAATTAAGAAACCATCAACCATTGTCAGTACAGAAGCTCACTTGTTTCAGCTACAGCACCAGTGCCATGTCAGAGGTTATTGCTTCCTGACCTGTTAGATGAACTGCCATGTAATCAAAATCTAAAATATTTCTTTTATTACATATTACTTTAAAGATGCAACACTATTTACTTAGTTATTTGATGTAACTTGCCTCATTTTGACTTTTCACTGGTAGGAGTTAGAGATCAGTCCTGTGAGCAAGTCTGAGGTGGATCTAATGGGATGAGAGAGCCTTACGCAGTAGACAAGTATTAAGCTATGTGATCTCAGCCAACACTGCTTCAGCTGGATCGTGTACATTCGTTCTCATAGCAGCAAGCTACACTTCTTCGAACTAGAAAGTAAATGTTATTTAAACAAACGCCATAGAGTTTGCAGTTTAATGTGACATGATGCCACCAGAAAGGGAACCTAAGCAAAGGACAGGTCTACTCAGACACAGCCAGTCAGTTTCATACAAATGTATAAAGGGTTTTCACACATGAAAGCTTTTGGATGCCAGTTTTTATTCAAGCTAGTATTACAATTACCACCCAAACCTACTATTTGTGAGCACACACTGTGCCAGTTCCTTTTAAATACTGTCTGGTGTCACTGTTTTTTTTCACAGTTCAACAGGGGCTCCTTAAGCAGAATTTGTTTCTGTAAAACAGGAAGATAGTATCTGTTTTGTTCTGTAAAAATCATAGCCACTTGTCATCTAAATGTAAGTAGCACCCCCTGTAAATGCAGACAATATTGCTGTTTGCTTGAACAAGACAGAAACTGAGCAGAATAATTCTGTATATTCCTGATTTTTCTTTACTACGTAAAAGTGTAACTTCAATAAAAATATTGTCATTACAATTCTTTTTTTTTTCCCCCAGTTCCTTGTGCACCAGTAAACATATCAATTGAAGAGGATGAACCTGGTCACTTGCTGGTGTCATGGTCTAGCGTCACTTTTGGTCATTATTATGTGGTTTTTGTGAAGAGCGATGATGGCTTGGAAGTGCACTGCAATACGTCATATACTCAATGTCATTTCCAGTCGGACTGTGGCTTCACTTATTTCATTAGTGTCTTTGCATATAACAAGGCAGGGCAGAGTCCTTTAGGTGATGTATTCAATTACACTACTGGTAAGTAGCCACGTATTCTTGCAAATTTATTTGGATCCTTTAACTGTGTTTATGAACATTTTTATCGGAAGATACTGACTTAAACTTCTATTTTTATTCAGGTTTTGGGCAAAACACACAAAGGTTGGCAGAGAAAAGGAAACACTTCCCGTTGCAATTAAATTTAACTTGTGTAGTCAAGTGCAACCATGCATACAAACTTGAAAATAGTTTAACAATTCACAACCATCAGTCAGGCAAGGACATATGAATAACTCACAGCCCTGGCGTAACATTTGAACTCTAGTCCTGTTCAGGTTTTTTGTTTTCTTTTACCTCCGGAATGGTGTGTCAAAGTCTTAAACTTCCTCATACTCATAGAGTTTTCATACTTGGAAAATGAAAAAAAATTAACCAGTTCAATCGGAAATTGTGAAGAACCTTGTTCGAATTATGTAACCTCTAGATGCTTTTAAAGTTTACAACAAAGATATATGTAATTCCTATGTCTAACCTGAACACTAGGATGTCCTGTATTGATTTGGAAGTCGGGGTGCTGAATTAACTCAAGTAATAAGTCTGGGATTCACATGACTGTTTGCACAATATCGGTCACCTTCAGAGATTTAAGATATGAAGCACATAGATAAATAAAACAAGGCTCTTATTCATGCCTGTTTCCCATTCCCATGCGAGTTTCCTTCTCTGCCTCGTGTGTTCCCAGCTCCTTGTTGCCCCAGCGACTTCAGGGCCGTGATCGTGTCCAGCGACACCGTGCGGGTCACCTGGGCTCCTGTTCGAGGCGCCGACCTGTACGAGAGCAGAGCTGCCGCCTGGAGCACGGTGGTGCTCTGCAACGACACGGCCCCGGCCTGCACCCTGTCAGCTCTGCAGTGCAACACCCGCTACAGCATCACCGTCCATGCCTTCAGCGAGGCCGGGGGCAGCAACACCTCATGTGCGCCCAAGCACGTGGCAACAGGTACCGCGATCACTTCCTTCAGTGTTTTCCTTCAGCAGCAGAAATAATTATTAGACGCCGCAGTGATTTCATGGATGAAATGCGTTACTGGAATGCTAACTTACTGTAACTGATAAAAACTAAAGAAAAACAACTCTCCAAAATGGGAAGTCTTTAAAAATAAACTGTAAGCAGGGACCTAAAACCAGATTTGGATTGAAAGCTTCTGACAGCTCCAATATTTTGAAAATCAGATTTACAGTTTAGCTCTGGTTTTGTACACAAATTCCTCATGTTGTCAGTTCTGTCACAAGGTCCAAATTCTCACCAGGAGTAAGCATGTAAGGATCATATACTTTTCCAAAGAAATTTGTTAGTTCTAACTGGAATTTAATTTTCATTTGTAACTTACATAGTATGTATAAACAATCTGTTTAAATACTGTTAATATGAAACATTTCAGCTCCCTGCAGTCCTGAAATTAAAAATATTTCAAAGGAGGGTCTTTCTGTAATCAGTGTACAGTGGCAATCTCACAATGAAGACGCTACATATGTTGTCACTGCCAGAGGAGAGGCTGGACTTTGGCATTGCACAAGCACTGGAAGCTCCTGTACCTTAACTGATCTTCCCTGTGGATCTGCTTTCTCTGTTAGTGCTATAGCAAGATCGCCAGCAGGACAGAGCTTACCGAGCTACAGTGTGCCTTTAGAGACGGGTACGTGGGAATTGTATGTTAGCAGCATAATATTAAAACAGTTCTATGACTCCTTATATGTCTTTGGCTTTTTTTTTCTTTATTTGATTACAGTATGTGCATACTCTATCTATTGCTGAATGTCCTTTGTGTGAACCTGTCTGTATCTTTGTGTGTGAGAAGGAAGGATCACTTGGCAGTTGCCACTTACTGAGAAGCCTTACTGCAACCAATTATTGCTTGGCACAGTTAACTAAAATGCAATAACATAAGCCACTAGTGTAATGCATAACTTCTTTGTCAGCATTTTGGTATTTAATATTACCAGGAGAAGCAATGAGGTAATGTCCACCTCAACAAATAAGCAGTGTAAAGAACAGATTAAAGCACATCCTACCCCCCACTCCTGCTATTAATTTTCTAACAGAGTTTTGTCCTCTACCAATTACCCAGACAATCCCCAGGCCCAGTATAGCAATTAACAGGCAGTTTGGCTGCAGTCATCTTGCTGACTTTAAACAGAGCTGGACTGAGCTATATGACTTGAGGGGTAGAGGTAGACCCTGCTTAATTATCACATGTACTCTGATATTTTGATGAAAAATTTTAGTAATTTTTAGAATCTTGGTGAACGGTCATGTTATAGTAATTCCAGGATTATAATCCACTGTTATAGACAAATTGATCTTGTATTGACATTCTGTTTATGAGAAGCTTGCTGACAATGTCAAGTATTTTTCAGCATGCTAGTGTTTGCCCAAGAAGTATGCACTTCTTCATTCCTTTGCTCTTGATCATGTACAATTCTGGCTGCAAGCTAACAAAATACCTTCCAAACCAGAACTGACTTCTCTATTTTTTCTTTTCTTTAAGCTCCTTGTTGCCCTAATGACCTGATACTAACTCAAGTGACACAGTCTGTAACAAATATCAGCTGGTCTGCTGGGAAGGGTGCACAGACATATGTAACAACACTGGAGTCTCCAAAAGGACAGGCAAAGTGTCGCACTCTTCAGAACTACTGTCTCCTGGGATGCATCACGTGTGGCACCAACTATACAGTGTCTCTGAAAGCAGTTAGTGAAACGGGTCTGACATCCAGTTGCACATATCAGGGATATTCTTCCAGTACGTAAATTGTAAATGCAGTTGGGAAGAAAAAGACTCAATATACGACGTGCTTTGTACAGTGTTGCTCTCATAAAAATAGCACAGCTGAAATTCAATACATACTTAGTACACTTGCAGTTCCCTCTTCTAAATAAATGCACTGGATTATTTTCATATAATTTAAAACCTGTTCTAAGGTTGTAGATAAAACCTTATGTATAAAGAAGTTTATATATATATATATATATATAAAGACGTTTTAATAACGTTGCTCCAGAGTCAATTTTTAAATTTAAATTATGCTGTGGCACAATTAAATTTTAAAGACCTCAAAAGGATTCTGGGCACTTGAAGGTAGGCCTCGTGCCAGGTGAGAGCAACAATATTACAGCATGCAAAATGGCTGAATTCCAGCTCCATAATATGAGTCTGATAAAACATTTTCTTCCCTAGTTCAGTTCAAGAATTGTTTTGGCTTTCTGTGAAACAATAATTTCTCACTCAAATGCTGATAACCACAGTAATCTGGTTTAAAATGCACTCCAGGAGTTCACAACATTTGGTTATTAATGTTTCTCACTTTATTAGGTGCTTGCTGCCCTTCTGGGGTGAAGCTGTACAGACTGAGCAATAACGGCATCAGGGTGTTCTGGAGAGCCTCTGATGAGACAATAAACTACAGCACTGATTTACGTGGCTCAAAAGGCAACTTCACCTGTACCCCCAGCGCAGGTGGAAGTCACTGCGACATCACCGAGATACCCTGTGGGGATGTCTACACAGTGGTGGTAGCTCCACTTTCTGAGAAGGGGCCGAAGCTCACATTTTGTCCTAAAAAAATATATTCAGGTAAAATTTCAATTTCTTTGAATGATCTGGTTTTGCCCATGCATGCTAGAGGATTAAAATGTAATCCAGAGTAATGCAGGTAAAGGTGGCACATTCTAGTCTTGACTACAGAGTAAACTTGATGGGTGCTGTCTTGCAATATCTGTGATGGGAACTTCACAGGAGCATTTTGGGACGGGGCATACTTATCTACACGGTCCCTCTCAACAAGATCACCTATATGCTGGTGAACACATTTTTAATCGGGAGGTTAGGAGTGGTCACAATACAGAAACAAATAAATGAGCTTTATTTGTTTTGTTTTTGATTTTATGGATGTTTTTTAAATAAAGAAACAATTACTTCTATGAACCACTCCTAAGCACATTTTGAAATAAAAATTATTTAAAGGGGTAGTAATTACCTTGGGATTCCTTTCCTAGGGCGTGGTTTTAATCCATTTTAAAAGTACTGCTATCTGATGGGATTGCACAGTTGTATAGATGGACTACATATTACAGACTAATACTGTTTCCCAGCTGCCAACCTGACACCTCACATTTATACCACTGTTTCATGTCATTTCAGTAACCTGTTCTGGAAGCTCTGTTGGAATGGGTAAGAGCACATAGTACATTCACTACAAATTCATGAAGTTTGTAAAATACGTTCATATCACGTAACTTCAAATAAGATGCATATAACAAATTTGATCATCAAGGCTTCCATTAGTGTTATGCAGGTTTGTCTCACCCCCCATCTTATAATGTATAATTCAAAAAAATATAATCTTATCTATATTGTGGCCTGTATTCCATCATGCATAGTCACAACACTTACTATCTATCAGAAAGCACAAAATAAAAGGCAGGGTTATCTTTTATAGCCTCGCCACATCCCATTACAAATAAAACGAGGCTGAACTTCTGATATTTATTTTACAAAGCTTAAAAAAAAGTGTAGCTTACCTCAATTTATTCTACCTTATTTCTCCTGGGGTTTTCAACAGGATAGTGTTGTGCTTTATTTGCCTATGTAAACTGCTAGAAACAACTTAAAAAGCAACCACTGAAAAATTTCTCAAGACAGTTGCTTTTTCATACCTGAAATTGAATTTCCAAATTCTTTTATAGTGATTTATAGAGGGAAGAGCAATGCAGAACACATCTAAATGAAAATTCTGGTTCAGATAAGGAGGTAAGTTACAAGAATCACAGTTGATATTATGATGTATTAATCAAACTTTTCCTGCTGATTAAATCTTTGGGATTGGAGAAAATCCATATTTACCTCGAAAAGCTCATGTTGTCTACTCCTACTATCAATATTGATTTGTCCTCCATTTATAATAACCCTCTTTTACATCATCAAGCCTTTTCTAATACTATAGTTCCCCATAAAAGCCTTCAAAATATAAACTGATCCAGGTATTCTTCAGCACCCATTTACTTTCTCTGTCTACCAGCTAAAATTGCTTACTCTCCAACACAATTACCAGTGTTCTGGACTATTTACTGCCACTGTCTCAAAGGAATGGCAAGAAATCACTGCCGACCTTTTCTCCCCAAAGGCTGATCATCTCCTTTTTGCTGCTGTTCACCTACAGCTATCCTGGATGTTAAGGTTGTTGATAACACCATTATTCCTAAATGCTCCTCTCACTCTTTCTTTCCCTGAAGCTGGAAAGACAACATCTGTGCTTAATTGCAACATTCACAGCTGCTCCAGGACTGGGAGGAGGGAAGTTGAACAGCTAGTCATATCTGAGATCTAATCCAGGACATCAAATTTGAGCCCCAGCTGACAAGATCATTTTTAAAATGCAGCTGAACGCTGATGGAGATGTCTGTAATCTTGAACTATCATTTTCTGTGTAAGCAATCGCTTTTAGAAGTTCTTCCAAGAACCATTATTAATCAGTAGGCGTGTTCCAGAACTAATGTATCAATGAAATAAGGCTGAAATAAAGATCAAGAGAGTGAAATTAAACTTATTCAAAAAAAGAAAACAAAACAACAGCAGTTCAGGCGCAGTCACTCAAAAGTAGCTTAAAATTTAATAGAATATTCCAAGGCTATTTAATTTTACTTCAAATTTTAAAAAAAGTTTCTTCCTTTACAGTTTTGACAGGTGACTCATGGGGGTAAAGAGAATGTTCTTTTCACATGAACTAACTTGCTCTGCACTGTAGCTAATGAAGAACTGACAGTTACTACTAAAATTTTAATTTCCCATTTTTCAGAAAGGCAGGACCTTTTCTCATACTCCTCACTGGTTACTTTCTTGCCAACACAGAAAGCAAAGTTCAAGGTCAACAGTTGTACATACACATGTAATCTTACAAAGAGAGTCTTCAGAAACTCATGTGTATAAAGGTAACCAAAGACAACAGGCATTTTTACACAGCTGTCTTAGGTAGCTCAGGCACTGCTTCTGATCACTTGCACAAAATCTCATGGGAATCTCATCCTTCAGTACATTGATTGTAGATGGCCCAAGAATTACATCATCTGCATTTAGTCATGGTCAAACAAGTCTTTCTTTAGGAAACCTTATTTGAAACTGCCCTGCATTAAATAATAAGAAGTTGGGGGGTTTTCTCATTTAATTAAAAAAAAGTGTATTGTTAAAGGCTTTCTTCCTTGAGCGTTATAATATTTCTTCTTTGCAGACATCACTGTGAAACACTGCCACCAAGGCCTAAGTGTTTAACGAGGTGGCTATTAACTGGATTTTCAGAGGTCTAAAGCAATCAGTTTCTTTCAGAATGAAATTCAAGCCCCAGATTTCTTCTTCTCATATAAACAATTCTGGTAATTCCATGCTCTGACAGTAACTCTTAATGTATTTTAAACTATTGGTGTGTATTTTCTCAGTTCTTCCTGGCATATAGACCTTAACGACTCAAAATTCCACACTAGAAACAGGACAATGCTGTAGTACTGCTTTCATCAGCTCCCCTCACTTTAATTGAAAAGAAGCATAATTGTAACAGTGTATTATTTGCAGTTCCGTTGGGGGGAAAAAAAAGGAAAAAAAACTGGAGGAGTAATGATTTAAAGTAAAACCACATTGATTCAGCTTGAAAAAAATGGTTAGATGTACACAATTAACCAAAACAGGGAGGAAAAGCAACACAACCAACCAGAGCCAGATCCACGTCTCCTGCTGTGGCTGCGTCTATCTTCCAGGTGTTGTTCCTCAGGCAGTAGGTATTGTCTAATAGTAATTAACACTGCTGACATGTGAAGTGACACTGGCAATCAGTCAGATGATTAAAAAATTTTGGTGAGGATGAGTTGCAGGTTCTCTCCAGACTGAGGTAAATGCTTTTTTTAGGGGTCATGCTGACTTAATGGACAATTACATGTAGTGTTTTCCTAGATGTAGTTTCTACACTTACTAGTATGATGCTCTGGTCTTTCTGTTATAAAAAAACCCCCACAACCACTAAATCCCTCCACCAAAATAACACAAAAACCCTAACAAAGAAAAACACCAAGCAATCCAACCTCACAAACCTCTTGAAAGAGACTTGGGAACCAACAAGGTACATGGGCTTCATAGCAGTGCCAAGGGCTCAAACATCTACCAAAGCCAACAGTTCTCTCATTCCTTCAGGTTCCCCTTAAGAGTGGAATTTGTGAGATTAAAAATATTACTAGTGCAGTACTCACTGCTGGAGCCACAGGAAATTTCAAAGACAGATGAAGCTTCCCAAGGGATAACTATCCCATCTAGGTAACTATGGACATGTGGCATACCGTGGGAACTTTGGGTTCACAGTGCTTTGGTCGTTGTGCTTTTACCCTGAGAACTGAAAACTGCACAGCCTGTCCAGAGAGCAGCTCCCGGGCAAACTCCCACACCTCCAATTAAAATTGGCAGAATTTTTTCCAGATGCCCCTGAGTGGAATGCCCAGTGCAGCTGCACTGCAGCAACTGCAGCAGAGAGGGCAGCACCAGCACCTCCACCGAACTTACCACTGCTCACCAGAGCTGCTTTCACAGCCACAGTTCCTTTTGATTTCAAGGAAGGTCACGTGAAATAAAATTATATCAGAAAGACAAAAAGGAAGGAGAATCGCTGGATCCATACCCAAGAGCTGCACGATACTACATCCCAAGGATAACTTAACAGGTGTCTTGGTTCAAGGAATTTTCAAGGGTCTTGGTAATGAATATTGTGCCATCCATTACACTGCTAACTCAAGTACAAAATATGCATCATATTAAATCCAAAAGTCAAAAAGTACAATTTATTGGAAAATAAAAGCACTCCTCAAATCACTGCACTTGTAAGAGGTACTGGCAAGGGCACGTCTTTTCACAAGCTGTATCGAAATGTTCACCATCTTTGTTGTAGGAAGACAGCCCTTCTCCTCTTTCAGGTCAAAGACTGTTTCTCAAATACTTGTATTTTTCCTGCAAATAAACCGTTCTTTCACTGTATTTCCCAATAACGGCAGAGGAGAGGGAGCCCTGAAGGAACAATTGGAAATCAGCAGTCCATTTTCCCTGACAGAACACTGGCCTTGCAGCCTCTCTGCTCAAGAATGTACTTGCTTCAGAAACTGAAGGTTAAAAACAAGGCCAAAAGAAGCCTTCTAGACACAAACTAGATAAATTAAAGTTGTCCTCACTGTTTTGCCTTGGCAGACTGCAGAAACAGCTCTAATAATCTACTAGACAGGGTATTTCTTAAATGGCCAGTATTGGTTTTCTCCCATATTAAATGAGAGCTCAGTATTTTAGTTTTACACTGCAAGGGAATGACTTCATTGAAGCTTAAGTTTTGTTTCAAGCTCAGATTTAAAATCAGGTAACAAATATAAGCAGACAATACCTCAACAACCTCAGTATTAAAAGATCTTGATTACTAAGGATCATGATGACAAAGGAACTGTTTGTTCAGAAAAAAAAATTAGAGCAGGGAGGAAGAAAAAAAATGAAGTTTGCTTCTTGGAATACTATTGGAATGAAGTGTACTGTTAGAAACACTTTGTTTTCTCCTGGATGTTAAAAAAAAAAAAGCCTAGATGACCTGCATCACACAGAAGCAAAAAAGGCACAAATATCAATTTATTTCTCTACCTTCTACCTTCAGGTCACTTCATGATCATGAATGAGTCACACTTCATGTTCTTCCTGTTTTGGGGTTGCTGCATTTCTTTGTTTGCTACATGTCCCTTATAAGGTACTTGTTACATAAAATCCCTTATTCATACAAAGTGTCACTTGATCTGAAAAAGAAATGTGGAGGAACAGAAACACTCTTCAACTGGCAATGAACATGCAGGGAAAAGCTGACACTCAATACAAAGGAATTAATTGAGAGTTTATTCCAGATGGTTCTCCTCACTTAGTATACAAGTCATCAGAATAATCTATCAAATAGACTTGGACTGTAATGATATGATTTTCTTCTATAATTCATTTTGGTATTTGCTTCTAACAACCTGTTTAAAAAAAAAAAAATCTGCCAGATGAAATGTTCAGCATGAACTGTGATCCTTACTATTTGTAGAAAATATGATTTAAAAAAGGACACTGTCATTTAGTTCATATTTTAAATGTTTACACTTATAAAAATGCTTTGGAAGATTGAAACTGAAATCCTTTGTAATGTTTTTCTTCTTCCTACCTCCCTCTTCCCATCTTAAATGCCTTTATTAGCCCAGGATTATCATAAATGACAGAGTGCAGCTGCTGATTAAAAAAAAACATTAGAAGACCACAAATGGATAAACTGTGTTTAAAAATAAAGGAAGCTTACATGAATTTTTTTCCAAACAAATAAAATGCATAGATGGCTACGGTACTCATCTGTCAACCTTTACAGTGTCCGCTTGAGGTAGCCTTTCTACAGAATTACTAAACAAGCCCCAACATCATCTAAATCCTTGCATCAAAACCACTATCTCTTTGAAAGTCCACTCAATTTAACACCACTGGTGATCAACAGAATACAAAGCTTTGAAGAAAACAGCAGGTACAGTGGACATAAATGTTAGTTCTAAATCTGTAGTCCTCAATGTACATTGTATGCACATAAATATCTCAGCTATAGTACACATTCCAGATCCATCCCTAAAAGCCATACTATTATGTAAAGCACAGCCATGCTAACTTCAGGATACAAACCATAATTCCACGTCTACAAAAGGGAAGTATAATTAGTGGCAGTTTATTGCCTCATACAAATTTAACCAACATGGCAACCATGCCAAAGGAATTAAAACATTTTCAGGACATATGTACAGACTGTACATTTCAGAAACATCTGAACAATAAAAATGCAACAATCTCTGCATTACAAATTAAACTAAACAAATGGTTTGAAACCGTCAATGCATTGAATGGGTTTACAAAGGCACTTCCCTACCCAAAATAGGAAATGACAATCTGCAGCCTAGAGGGAGGTTGGAGAAGAGTGCTCATCAACTACTGCACAATCTCAACTTTAAGAAAAAATAAGCAGGATTTAATCAAACATTTATAGGATTCAATGTGATCCACTTCTGAAAGAATTCAGAGAGTCTCATCTTTGTTTTTCTGTTGCTTTTCCTGGCTCTCTCGTTCTGTACTTTGGCTCCTTCGGCGATCGTGTTTGTCAGAATGGTCCTTGCTATCACTGTGATCGTGTTTGTGGGAACGTTCTTTGCTTCTGCTACGCTTCCGAGATTTTTCTTTGCTGGGACTCTGATCTCGTTTTCTGGACTTCTCAACACTATCTGTTCTTCCTCTGCTTCTGCTTCTACTTCGTTTATTTGACTTCTCCTTATTTTCATTTTTATGTTTACTTGATTTTTCCTTGCTCCTGCTTCTGCTGCGCTTACCTGTGTTCCTACTGCGGCTCCTACTCCGATGCTTTCTTTCCCGGCTTCGACTTCTACTATGTTTTCTCTCTTTTTTGGAATCCCTCTTGTCATCCCGGTGTTTCTTCTCATCCTTGTCATCCTTGTGTCTTCTCTCTTCTGTATCACCCTTACTTTTCCTTTCTTTTGACCTTTCTCTAGATCGATCTTTTTCCCTCTCACTACCTCTTTCCTTATCATAATCTCTCTCTTTCTTCCGACTCCGTTCATTTTCTTTTTCTCGCTCCCTATCCCTGTCTCTTCTATCTCCTTTCCTGTCACGACTTCGACTACGGCTTCTGTATCTGTCCCTGCTCCTGCTTCGCCTCCGTTCCAGTGCACGATCAGTACTTCGAGATCTCCGCCTTTCTTTTTCTCTCTCCTTTGCTTCACGTTCTAATCTCTGCCGTTCTCTTTCTCTTTCTAGTTCTCTGTCAAAACTAGATGATCCATGGCCTTCCCGATGGTGACTCCTGCTTCTGGATCTTCTGGGAGACCTCCTGGGACTGATCGATCTTGGTCTTGGAGACCTTTTAAAACAGAAGATATTCAGTGTGAAAGACAACCTTTTCAAGTTAAGAAATCCTCCTTCTTTTCCCATTTATACATTATGTACACAGTCTGTTTTTCATCTTAAAAACCAAATATCATCTGATATTTAATCCATTAGCATCCGTTAACTGTTGTGCCTGTTGCCTTAAAACCTAACCCAGTGAAGAGACAAGATGTTGCTGGTAATAAGTAGTTTGATATTAAACTTTTAACAATAATTTTTAAAATAACATGTATACGACCTTGAACGTCTACGTTCTGCATGCCGTTCGATTTCTTCCATTCCCTCCTTGCCATCTTTCTTGATTTTTCTAGGTCTGCTTTTAATTTGCTGGTCAATAGCTTTCTGGACTGGCACAGGAATTCTTGGAAACAAGGTGGAAAACCATTCAAGCTTTGTGAGGAAGGAACGAAGCATTTCTCCAATGGTCATAACACAACCCCCACCTGCCTTCACATCCAGGTCCTGCAAAATACAAGCAAAAAACATCCTGATGGTCAAAAATATTCTTTACTGGTTAAAAAAAAAAAATGCTTCTACATTACTGTCCTATTGAAGTCTCATGATTATGAAAGTTTACTTGTCTCATATTCTAATACATTTCCTTAGAAAAATTCAAACTCTGCACCCTTTGGATTTGGCAGTATGTTACAGACAGGGAATGGGACTTAATATATATGCATGCAGGCACACACTAATCCTGCAGCCATCTGGATGGTAAGGGACTGTCGGTGAAGAGATTAACGCAAAATCCCCTTACACAGTCTGGTTATATGGTATGATCTTGTATTTTATTTCAATGCCAAAATGTTGAGAAGTCCTCTGAAAGTACATTTAATACTCCATTTTGTGGATGTAAAACTGTGTACCATCATACCCAACCCTGTGGCCTAAATCACTTATGAACTACATCATTGCCTATCTAAAAATGATCACAGAAAAACCTCTAGTACAAAATGGCATCCTAACAGAATTGGAAGCAATAGCAAACCAACTGCCATGAAGCAGTGAGGTTTCTAATTTAGAAATATGTAAAAAAATAAATAAATGAACAAATAATTGGAAACGCATAATCCATGATGACCATTGTCTCTGAAAAGGGTCATTACCGCATGAAGGCCTTCTTGCTATGCCCTCTCACAGCTCAGGACATGTTAGTCAGCTATTGTCAGTCCCAAACCTATAGTGCAAGCACACAAGGAAAGTGAGATTTGTTATCTAAACAGGAAGAGAAAATCTAAACGTAAAACTGCTTGCACTCACACACATTTAAGTGTTCAGATATACAGTTTTTCCAAATATAATCGCTGCAGAGATCTAAAGAAGAAAAAAAGGAGTTAAACGTAGCACCAGGAGAGTACGTACAGTTAAACAAAATAAACATAAGATGCATTGTGAAAGGTAACTCTGTATCCTGGGAAGTTTTTCACAGCAGCATGACAAAAGATGAACTGCTTCCACATATTTAAGAACTGGAGGGAAAAAAAATCCTATAGGTTTATATAGTTCCATATATAAAAATTTGCTTCATCCTATAGAGCTTGACCAGGACTGGTAAGAAACTTAAACAGCCCCAAGCAGTTTTTCTATGTAACACAAAGCTACTTACAGCAGCTGGGAAAGAAACACTAATTCCAAAAATATATTGGGAAATTTTAAACGAGAAACGAATACATCTTGAAAACCAATATCTGTTACAACAGAGAGGTATAAATAAAAAAATATGCTTTGAAAAATGAACCAGTTAAGACCTGCACAATGCAATGCGCTTGTGATCACTTTATTGTCCTTTGAGTCCACATTGAGTTTGCGAAACCCTGAGAATGAAGCCACCCCAATCCTTCTCATAAATTACAGTCCAACATAGCAGAGGAGAGTTCATATTAACTACCCCACCTGGGGAGAAGGAGGAGATCACAGAGACGCAATCAAGATTCAGTTTGTTTTGATTTTTGTTAAAAACGTAGAATAGCACAGGTTTACCTGAAATAACAGCTGTTTCCTTTGCAGTGTTTTTGATATTTAGCATGAAAGAGGCTGTTTAAAATAAATACACTGCACTGCAGTCAGATACAGGTAAAATTAACAGTATTTTTACTACAAATATCTGGACATCATTTGCAACTACAGCATTCGAAATTTCTTGAAGTAGATGCATGCTGTCACACTGAAGAGGGCTGGTGATCCTTCCTGTTCCATTCTTAAATCTAAGATGTAACTTAAAACCTGCTCAATAAATACAAATTGCAGCAGTATGTAGCAGACTGTGTATTCAACTTCATAGCCCAAGAAACCTCACCCACCCTACTCTGTTTCCCCAAACAGCAAATCAGGATTAGGGTACCAAAGGTATTCTCCCACCTGTCTGCATAATAATGCAGCCTCTGTAGTGGACTTCAGTAAGCAACTCATCTTCTTTATTTGCCCCCAAAGACATTATAGTTCCAGAAACAATGACATCTTATGCCATAATCAGGCTGTTTGCTTCTCCTCTGGAGAAACCCTGCGTTTAGTTATTCCAGGACATGAATAATAACCACAGAGATTTTTGGCAGTATTTTCCAAGGTGAATGTCGGTTTCTACTGTATACTTCCCACTCTCTCATGTCAGCATCAATCCTCCCATCCCAGTAATAAATAGATAATACAAATTTAGTATTCTCATGACTTACTACACCTTGCTTTTAAGCTATAACTTTAAAAAATGCACAGAAGCCACATTCACACAGCCTGCTGTCTGAATTCTGACTCAGTACACCCGTTTCACATAGCTTTGTAAATCGGACACAGTAACATACTAACCAGTGAAAAATTCTGTTAGGTCTTCGAAATCTAAGAAAAATAACTCAGGTCCAAGCTCAAACCTGCTTCCTGCACTAATTAATGAAATGAAAGAACATAACATTGCAACATTCAAACTACAGAAAACCTTATGAAACAACGTTTAAACCTAAAGCAGTCATGTGAAAAGAAACAAAAGAAAACAAATTATTACCCTCGCCGACATACCTCTTCATCATCAAGAAAGGATTCAAACCAGTCCCATAGATCTGTAGGTGGTTGTGTGTACCTTCAAGTACAAAAAAGAATATAACATTTTAATACAACTTTCTGCATATTAAAACAGTCATTAGGTGATGACACCGATACTTACCTAATATACATAAATCCAAGAGCCCTAATATATGGAGAGTCTGTATGCGTTATAAGGCCCATCACTTGCTTACGAGTGAGTTTCAGGGTAAATAATTTGTAGAGCAGACAAAAGGCAGTGGACACAATTCCTCCAGTTCCAACACCACGCACCTTTCAAAGGCAAAAAGCTAGGTGAGGGTGCAGGAAGTCAAAGACATTATCCCAATCTTCAAAAGAATGTGAAAATAAAATCTAAACCTACAAACAAAGCTATGTGGAAGAAGTAACACTACCTACATCCACAGCTTTGGAAGCAAGAGGAATATATTTACTCTTCATAATAAATACTTTTACAGCTAGAGACTGATGTCAACATACCAGCAAGTTTTAACTATGCTTGGGAAAGTTCTTTACCAGGCAGAAAAATTTAAGAAGGCACGTACTTCTACTTACCCCTCCACACATCCCTGTCTGGCCTGCGGTTTTCCTGCTGCCCTTTTCCCATGGTTCAACATGTGTAACCTAAAAGGGTGAGGTGGGGGACAGGAGAAAGAAAATTACAATTGCAACCTCCATAATGTTCAGGTGCTTGTACAAACCTGATTTAAACAATGCACATCCTAAACCAATCTTAAAAGTTTGTCTTCTACAAAATTCAGGATCAAGTCTGCTTTCTCATTAAAGCAAAGCATCTGGCTTTTTAAATTGCAACATTAAGAAATTATATCCAAAATCATGACTGAAGTTTAAAACAAATCCCAAAACACCAAAGGAAGCATCCATGCTTATTCTATACTCCAAGAACTTTCAAATGCCTTATGACTAAAGCCCATCATTACTATTTTCTTGGGTGACTAAACAAATGCCTTTATTTAAACTGTCTCATTTAGTTTAGTGATATCTGCTGATGAGAGCTACAGAAGTCAAAATATAGTCTCACATTCATAAGTCTCATTTATGCAGTGAGCTTAGCTAGAGATTTCTTTTCACTATCACCTACAATTAGGGCAAAAGAAAGATATTTATAAAGTGTAGTATTTTAATTAAAAAAAAGTGTTTTTTCTTGTAGACTGCAGTGACATTCTTAGGTAAAATGCTTCCTAAGTACTAACAAGTAAATTTGCCCAATTCAAATCTTGCGAAATACATTTAGAGATGAGTGCACAAACACAGTTAACCAACACCATTCCTAAAACTTGGCAATAAGAGTCATAGACAAGTTCAGAACTACAAAACTGCCTGTGCTACATTTGAAATTGTGAAATTCAGAGAAGCAATGTCTGGCTCAATAAAGTATACTGCCTAAGCACATCAACATAAAAAAAAATATGTAAAAGACAAAAATACCCAAACAATGGTGATACATCAGATTTGGAGTGAGTGTTCATGGCTCTACTTCACAAACTAAAATATTTTAACAATACATGAAACAAAAGTAATTATGCACACAATTACATGAAATCAGAGATACACTAACAGGTGAAGTTGCCGAACTGTTTGGGGTTTTTACAGTTGCTGTCTTAGCCAAACAGGAAATATAAGAGATGCCAAAACTGTAGAATTCAAAATGCACTATGACTTCCTGTATTGCATAAGAAGTTCTCAAATAATACATAAATAATACTGCACATCCTTCTGATCATATATAGTTTTGCCTCTCGCAGGAAATAAAAAGCATTTTTTAGTCCAAGTATCAAGTATGACACTATCACACTGCAAGTCTTCAGTTTTTTTAATTTAAGCTGCATTTATTGGCCACAATCAATATAAACATGCTGGGTTTGACAGACATGAATTAAAAACCAAAGAAATAACAAAGCCCTGAAAACAGCACTCATTTCAGAAAGGAGTATTTAAAGTTTTGATCCTTCAAAGACTGCTGCATATGCTTAGCTTGTTGGAAGTACAGACTAAATGAAGCTGAGGGCATGCACATGGTCCTAAGGTAGGGGATAAAGAAAGAGGAAGTCCTGCACTTTGCAGATACAGAACTGAAACAGGAGACCAGAACCACAAGTAAATTAATTCAAATACTTGGACAGAATCCATATCGTCGAAGATGATTCCTATCACTAGCTGCCTGTGTGACTTAAAAATCATCTTTCCTGGTAATCCGGCACCCAGCATTCTCCACTTCTTTAAATGAGCCACCAGTTTCTCAAAAAAAGACAAATACACTTGAAAATACACCCCCTAGGATGGGTATCATGTTCATTTGAAGAAAAAAAAACCACACAACAATTATTCAGGAATCTTCAAGTTTTAAGAGAACTCATATCTCCTTAGTATCAATGCAGCACCTTAACCATTAGGTTATCTCTCCCCCACACCCATTACTCACGAGTGAGTAAGAGGCTGAGTTTTCTCTTTATTTAGCCTGCAGTTTTGAGTCAGAGTAACTGAAAAGTTCAGTAAGCAAACTTTATTTGCACGGGATTAATAACCAGATTTTTAATGGCATGATAAAACTTCCCCCGAATTTAAGATTAGGCCACTTGTGAAATGAAACAGTAAGACATGCAACACAAAATATCTGACCTGCTGCAGCTGAGCTCTACTAATACAAAGACAACGAATCCCATGAAATATTTTTACTACATCTGAAAAGGTCCACTTCATACAGAACATGCTCTCAATTTTTCTGAAAATATGTTTCTTTTATAAATTTTTCAGCTCTAGCAATCACTTGCATAAGTAAAGTCTGCTACTTTCCATTTAGACGGTCGGTCTCTCTCACATGCAGCAACTGGTAAATTAACTGTAGAGATGCTTTGTTGACAATCTCTGTTACTCTAAGTACTAGGAGAAATAAATAATCAGCTCCAAGTGACAGAGCACAGGCAGACAAGTGCTATCATTGAGTGGAAAAACAGTAGCATAGGTACTGCCCAAAAAACTCAAAAATACCGTGGAGTTACTTTTCGCAATTACAGTGCCCTAAGTAACTTGACTTGCCTTGGTCAAATAAACCAAAAAGGTTACCTTTGCTCTTTTTTTTTTAATTATTTCAAATACACTGAAATCTGCTGACACAGTAACATTATCAAGCAGAATGAATTCACCTGATAAAAATATCCGAATAACCACCAAAGTACAGGCGGCTAAAGAGAGCTGAATCATTCAAGCTTGAATTATCTGAATTTTGGTCTCCTTATCAGAACAAAGAAAGTGGCTGTGTTGATGAGCATTAATTATGCATACCTCTACCTGGGAGACTGGCTTGATGGAAGCCTCGCTGCAAAACTGATTCAATCCTGCTAACAAAACAAGAACCGAGACATGGGTGCCCCGATACAGACCACTCATCTCCCCACAACATCCTACCTAACGCCAAGAGAACTTTTTAGCGGGTAACGGAGGAGGGAATCCCAACGTCTAAATGACGAGGAAGACCACATGCAGACTCCTGTTGGACCGCCTGCAGTCACCACCGTACCTTGTGTGTGGTTACACGGGGTGTCGGCAGCCCCCGGCCTGCGGGGAAGGCCCGTCCCTGGCCGCGGCCGCTCCGAGCCCTCGGCGCTCGCTCGGGCTGAAGGCGCAGCCCTTCGACGGCCATTTCGCCCCCACCGCCCCGGTTCTCGCCGCCCTCTCCAAACCTAACTCCCAGCTCCGCAGTTCCAAATCCGACGCGGAAAACGCCTCTTTCGCGAGGCAGAGAAGGCAGCACCCCCAGCTAAGCAGAACAAGCGGTATTCGCTCCCATCCCTCAGCGCAGGGTAAGGGGCGAGAAGGCGAGGGCCGCAGTCAAACCGGGCCCGGCGCCAGCGCGGCCGGCGGTCTCACCTTGAAATAGATCTCGTCCACCACTTCGTGGTAGGTCTTGAGCTCGTAGAGCTGCACCTTGAAGTAAGGCGACGAGAGGATGTTGGTGAGGATCATGGGGTTCAGGTTCATAGTCTTCTCGTTGCCCCACAGCGGCAGCACGTTGCCCTGCTTGCCCGAGGCCGCCGGCTTGGGGCCCCCACCCTGCAGCGGCTGCTGCGCGGGCGGGACGGCGCCGGGTGGGTGCTGGGCCGCTTGCTGCCCCTGGCAGTTGGCGACCGCGGGGCTGTTGTTGGCCATGGCGGGGCGGGCTGGGCCGGGCGGGCCGCGCACACGGAGCGGGGCCGGCGGGCGCTGCCTCAGCCCCGACAAGATGGCGGCCGGGGAAGTGACGGCGGCGCCTTCCGGGGCCGCGTCACCGGCCCTCGGGGAAGGGGCGGGGGCGCTCCGGGGCCTCAGCGCGTCCCGCGGCTCCTCCCGCCGTTCTTCCCGCCTCTTCCCGCGGCTCCACCCGCCGTCCTTCCCGCCCGCGGATCCTCCTGGCCTGCTGCGCCGCGCCTCTCGTCTGCCGCCGCCTCATGGCCGGGTTACCCGCGCCGGGGAAAGCGACGGCTGCTGGCCCCGGCACACGGGGTTTAGTAGATCGAGCCAGCGACGTAGCAAGGTTGGAAACTGGTCCCTTGTCGTTGGTAATGAGACCAGGGCGCAGCAGGAAGCAGGGGAGGGAGCGCCGGCCCCTTCTGCCCCCACGGTAGCAGAGAAGCAAAGAAATCATAGAATCATAGGTTTGGGTTGCAAAGGACCTCGAAGACCACCTCGTTCCAGCCTCCCTACCCTGGGCAGGGACACTTTCCTCTGGACCAGGTTGCTCAGAGCCCCATCCAACCTGGCCTTGAACACCTCCAGGGATGGGGCATCCACAGCTTCCCTTCTGGGGAAGAGAGGAAATAGCGACAGGGATGTTGGGTGTGGAGGACCTCGGTGTGCGGTGGTGGCCAGTGCTGGTGACAAGGCCGCTTCTCCGGCTGAGAACCGTGTCAGACACCAAGAAAACCGAAGCTACACCCTGCTGCTCAGTTCCAGCACAACACATCTTTCTGAAATACTACATACAGCCTCAGAACAAGCAGAATTAGGTTAACGCAGCTGAAAACATCTGGATTTAAGAAAATAACTGTCTACATGTAAATACTGAAGGGAAACAGAAAAGGAAATCCTCCAGTTTTGCCTGCAAAAGCAGAAAAAAAACCCCAACGCAACTAGTTATGTACTTTGGTGTCAAGCTTTAAACCTGAAGTACAAAAGGGATGAATTAGAAGAATCCTAGATGATTTAGAAGAATTGCTAAAATGTTCTAAACATCAAATGACTATGCACAAACATGAGTGAAAGTCCACTGAAATGACTGCAAATTGGTCATAACTTGGCAAAGTACATTCAGCTGTACACACACAGAAGGGCTTCCCATTGCTCAGCACATCAGGAAACAGGTACAGGGAGAAGCTGGTATGAAAGAATCCATGGAAACAGTGTCTCTACAGATGTGCTATTTAAAACTACTTTAGACTTTTCATTTAGAAACCAGAAGATAAATACTACTGGAGTAACATTAAAATATATTCAGTCTTCACTACACATTGAAACCCTGAGAAACAGTAGTTTATCTTTGTTACCCTGGCCCTTCAACGTATCTTACAGCTTGTAGTAGAGCAGAAAAATGTTCTTATCAGGGCCCTGGCAGTTAACAGTTTCTCTAAGCTGCCTGTTCTGCTATCTAGGCTCTTCACTCCCTTTTCTAGGAATAACCACCAGTCTTCTTTTGGCCTTCTCTTTGCATCTCGGCTCATTTCCAAACACAAATTCTTCATTACTTACTTACAGGGCTCTACCATGCTGATGCAGTAAATATCCATATAACAATCCCACATGAAATCAAAGAACTAATCACAAAAACTAATTCTAAGAAGGTGTCTTTACAACAGTGATCTTGTTCTGGAGGCAGTTAGCTAGAGTAGTAACTTTTCTTTGAACCTGAGTGATTTTATCGTTGTTGTTTAGGGTATCCTCGACTCTGAGCACTCCCTTAATTTGTATTGTATAATCACTTCGAGACAGCCTGTGTTTCTGTTACAATTTATATTACCCAAATTGTGTTTTCATATATTTAGCTTTTCCTGTTGAAATATTTAGTATGTTCAGAGCCTCAGTACTTTTTACTGTGTATAACACTTTTGTACTTCTTGTACATTCCCTCTTTGGTGGTGATGCTGAAACCTCTGATATAATTGCAACCTATGAATCCATTTGCTCCAAATTAGGTTTTCTTCCCTTAGGCATCCCACCTGGTCTTTATACTGAATACAGCCAAAATGAAAGGAAAAAAAAAAAACAAAACAAAACAAGGTGACTTTCACTTGCAAACTGCAAGACACTATACATAATTATAACAGAGTTAGAGGATCGTGATTTGTGTGTAGGAGCCTAGCCTCACTTCTCATTCACACAAATTAATTCTGAATTTTTTCAACTGGGCCAAATCTGTTGAAGCTGAGGAGAAAAATACTTATACTTAAGTCACTAAACATCCTCTGAATTTGGGTTGAGAGGAGTGGTTGTTAGCTCTTGAATTATAGATTAAACAGCATTGCTGTATGTATATTCTTATCAGCGGACTAGTGTCTCCTGGCAGCAGTGCTGCATTAGATTTCTTTTGCTATCACATTTAATTATATGTGCTGCAACTTGAAAGGGAAAGTACTGAAATTGCACACAGTTGTCTTTTTCATCCCAGTTACTGAAGGAAGTAAGTGCCAGCAGTTTAACATTCCTTGATTCGTGACTTTATACTCTGAGATGCTTTTATTCCAGTGTAGTCATATCATTTGTTGCTCTCTGTAAGGTACAAAACTAACAGGCTTCTCTAAAAATAACCTGCTTAATTTGTGGGCATATTGAATGAAATGCAATTTGAATATTCAGTTTGAAACGGTTTCTGTGCATGGCCAAATTGGGATATACAGGCCTGTAAATCTTAATGGGGAGAAATCCCACAAGAATAACTGACCAGATGTTAAATATACTTTACAGTAACTTTTCTATAACTAGAGATCGTTACTATTACTGGTTTTAGTGATCTCTGCCTCACTCACCCAGGCCAAGGCTCGTTCCCTGCATGTCGCGACCAGCGCAGTATCGCATTTGCCCTGCGGGGCGTAGCAAACACGTCTGCAAACACAGCAGCACCTCAAGGGAGGGGCACGAGGAGTCGTGAGATTTTGGGGGGTTTCGCGTAAAAATCAGGGACACCCCCCCGCCGCCACCAACCACATTTTAGTTACACAGAGGGAGGCTGGCTCGGGTGGAGATCAGGACGACAGGTACCCTTGGGCGCTCATGGACGGTGACTTACCGTCTCGCATTGAAGAGCATTAGGGAACACCCCCTGCACTAAGGGCTGGAAATAAAGAATTCCCGGCTGGCGCTCTCGGGCTTCCCCGGAGCGTGGGCGGCCGCTTGTGCCAGGCGGGAGGTCAGCTCTGGGAAAGAAGGGCGGGGAAAAGGGCGGGAGGTGGCTTTCGGGACCCTGCAGGGAGGGACCGGGACTGGGGGCGGCCCGAAGCGGAGCGTGAGGACGGCTGGGGGTCCAGGAGCCGAGGGTAGGGATGTCTGTGTGTGTGTGATGGACGGGGTGGGTGTCAGAACTGGGATCAAGCCTACCCCTGCTTAATTTTAACTCAAACACCTCTGAAAACAGCAAACTCTGTAATTTGATACGTTACCAAATGCTTCAGAAAATAAGGATTAACTTTTTTATTTCAGCATTGCGAAAATATTATGGAGAAGCACTTCAAAGAAGAAGAGTTTGCACGAGTTATTAAATTTACACCTCCTTTGTACAAACAACGCTACCAGTTTGTCAAAGATTTAGTGGAGAAATACAAACCTAAGAAGGTTGGTATGTTTTGTCTCTTTAGGTTATAAATTTCAAAAGAAGTTGACACTCAGTATCTCAGGAAGACAAAATGCACAGATAATCTTTTGACCCAATTACCGAACATCAGTTTTGGAGGAGCTGCTGTTAAAACTGAATTGGTGATAATGTGTTGTTTTTCAGGGGTGCATATAATTAATGCTACTTGATGGGAAGAGGAGAATATTTAAATGAGAGAAATGCCTTAGTCTGTTTTGGAGAGTAGTGGGCATTCTGGTTTTAATTTAAAGCTTAGTCATTTGGTTCAAGCTGCTTTCGTCGTAGTTGGATTTTGCTTTCTGAAGTTGTTAGTTCCATATGCAGTATCAGGTTTGCCTCATCATTCACATGAATGTTCTCAGATGAGAAGTGACACTGAGAGTGTGGGATTATGTGAGGCTTGCTCGTCTCCACTTGCTTAAGATCTTGTGACCCTTTCCTGTTTGTCCCTCTCAATATACCAGAACTCTTTTCAGTACTACTTTGAAAAGTTAAACTAATTAAATTATGTACTGTAGTGTTTGGTCTTTTCTAACATGTCCTCTCCCGTTCCTCCTCCAGAAGCACTTCCCAAATCTGCAACCCTTAACTCTGAAACTGATGCTAATATCTTAGGGGGCGTGCAAGAAATTGAGAAATGCACCTGCAGTGCACTTAAGTAATCGTAATTCTGGTAGCTAATAAAAATCTAATCCAGTCTGTGAGGTCATGGCACTGTAATCTGCTTTTAAATAGAACATATTCACCAGTGTTGCATCTGTATTTAAAGATTTGAGTTTTCTGATTTAGCATGTGGAAAGAGTGAGAGGGTAAACTTCCTGTTTACCCATGGGGTAGAGATAAGGTGGATAGAAACAATTCAGGATTTTCACAAGGAGAACAGCAGTGGGCTTCAACTTTGACTGAGCCTGAGAAATATCAATGTGGATTGTTTTGTGTACCCAACTATCTCTTACGCTTACAGAAAAGAATATCTATTATTTGATTTTGTGGTCTGAAGATCCCCAGACTTCCCCACTTAAACATTAGACTGAGCCTGTAAACTTGTTTTATGCAGATTCTTTGCTGCTAACTTGGCTGCTGGTGAGCCTGTTCTCAGAGCAGTCCAGTGAAAAGCAGTGAATGTGAAAATTGCTACAGCTTTGATACTTAAAATCGTACCTTACTGTTATTCATGTGGAAGACATTTTCCAGTGTCAGTGGGATGTTGTACATGTACTTGTTTATAGGTGTAAGAACAAAAGGCTAATTCTTCTAAAAATCTTGCAGGATGTTCATATACTTTTTTTTTTAAAGAATTTTCAAATCCGTGTCTATCCTGCTTGCTTACAGCTGTAAAATTTAGTTACAGTTGTGAAATGCTGTATGATTAAAAAGTTATTTTGATGTAAATATGGAATTTTAATTTTGTTAAAGTCTCTGAAATTACTTGGAGATATATACCATTTACACATTGTTTAATATCTAATTTACAGGTGGCAGATTTAGGATGTGCTGACTGCAGGCTTCTCTGGATGCTGAAATTCTGCAGTTGCATTGAAGTGTTAGCTGGGCTAGATATCTCTGCAAGTGTAATGAAAGAGAAAATGTAAGCTCTTTGATTGTGTTTTAAGGTTTGTATTTGTCTTGATGTAGTGCTGTGGTGAGGTGACTGTGGCTGGAGGCCAGGTACTCACCAATGGCTCCTTTATCACTCCCCTCCTCAGCTGGGCAGGGGAGAGAAAATACAGTGCAAGGCTCATGAAGGGCAGGGAAGGATCACTCACCAGTTACCATCATGGGCAAAACACACTCGACTTGCAGAAATTAGTTGAATTTATTATCAAAATCAGAGTAGGATAATGAGAAGTATAGCAAATCTTAAAAACAGCTTTCCTGCCACCTCTCACTCCTTACTGAGTTTAACTTTATTTCCTCCCCACCAGCAACGCAAAGAGACGGGCAATGGGGATTACAGTCAGTTCCTGACTTGTTATTTCTGCTGGTGCTTCGTCTTCAGGGAGAGGAGTCCTTCCCCTGCTCCAGCATGGGATCCCTCCATGGGATCAACTGGGAGACAGTTCCAAGCCTGCTCCAGCATGGGCTTTCCCTCAGAAAAGCCACCCCTGATGCTCCCTTATTATCAAAACCTTGCCACAGAAACCAAATACAAGTGGCGTGTTGCATTATTGCTTGTAGAGGATTTAGAATTAGGGTAACTGCAGAAATAGCAGCTGTCGTCCTTGGTTACACTGGATCTGTGCCTGGGGACCCCTGGGCTATAGGTGCCCCTGATGTCACCTAATGTAGCCAAAGGTCTGGGTCATGGAAAGGCCCCAAAGGTGTGCACATCTGAGACACACACTGTTTGTAAAGGTACTAATGCATTGTATTAGTCTGCTGTTTATGCTTATTATTGTCGTCAGAAAGATCAGTTTGGATCTTTTTTGAAATGTGCATGTAACTCTTTTAGTCACTGTGGTGGGAACTTGGTTCTTGTTTATTTTTTTGAAATGGGAAACTTAGTTCAATGTGTGGCGTCTGGTTTAGAAGCTTCTAAAATGAGAGGTTTCTGTGATCTTCAAAGCATAGGTCAGACTGGTAAACATAAACTTCTTTTTGGAAGCTCACTAGTACAATTTCAGTGAATCTGTAGGAACTAGATGCTGATGTTATCACTTGCTCTTTCTCAAGAATTAAGTAACCTTTTATTTTTAACATTTATTGTGTATTTTATCTAATGCAGTATTTCAGAATGAAATTTGCACATATACTTTGGTTTCTCAGTGTATTTCATTTGGAAAAAACAGGTAATGCGTGTTCCTTAAACTTCGCCCGAAACCCTGAAAAGTGTGTCTAAATCAGACTTACTGGGTGTCTCAAGTTGAACTACTATCAGAACTTACAAGTGGCTTTCCAGGTGACTTGAGAGTGTAGTGGAAATTTCTGTAAACATGAGGAACAGCTTGGGGATTAACTTCTGCTCTTTCTGTTCTATTGTAGATAGTCATGAAAAGTGTTTGTATTGGATATTCTTTTTTATATCCATGTAAAATAATTAACCTTCATGAGATTTATGAGGTATCTGTGTAGGATGTTTAGTAGTTCATTTACATATACAATTTGTCTTAAGGTTCTTTCTGTAACATCTTATTTTTAATACTTTTGTAGGCATACGTTGTCTCCTCTTCCTTTTGATTATTTGCAACCATCTGAAAGATCCCTAACTGTTACTTTGCATCATGGTTCAGTGGCCCATAAAGATCCTTGCATGCTTGGTTTTGACTTGGTAACATGTATTGAACTGTGAGTATTAGGCCAATGATCTACATTTTTCTAAGTTCATTAGAGTTCAGCTTGGAATTTTGTCCGTACTCTAAACAGACTTGATCATATCATTTGAGCAGAGGAGTAGAAGAGTAGCAAACAGAAGAGCAACATCCTCTAACTTGTGATTAAATTAGCCATACTAAGCTATTCAAGTGGTGTTTGTATACGGTGGGAGGAGGATACTCATGAAAAAGTGCAAAATGCAGGAGGAGATTTGGGCAGACAAAAACCTCTGTGTGGCACTTGGCCACAGTGCCATTGCTGATATTGCAGAGCGAGGTGTAAAATTACAGATTACGGATACGGGTTTGGGGTGTTTCTTTTGGCTGGTTGTTAAGATTAAAGTATTTTTAAACACAGACATCAACTTACTCTTTTCAGAATAGAACATCTGGAAGAATCGGAGCTGAAGAAGTTTCCTGAAGTGGTGTTTGGTTTTATGGCTCCAAGCATAGTTGTGATCAGTACTCCAAATTCTGAATTTAACCCTTTGCTTCCAGGAGTGGTGTTACACAGGCATCCAGATCACAAATTTGAGTGGAACCAAGCGCAATTTCAAAGCTGGTAAGCTCACTGAACATGTGTGCTGACAGCTCGGGGTGCCCAGGAGTGTGAGAAACAAATGGCATTTTCAGAACAGTTCACATATGTAGTTTGCTGTCAGTGAATTGTCACCTCCTGACTTGGGGATATGTTTCCTTGCTGTTAGGAGTATTTAAGCGTGTTCTGTGGGTTTTGTGTTTTGTGATGGTGGTTAGGTTGGCTTGCTTTTACTGTAACTGCTCTGCAGAAAACATTTAAAACTTTTACTTACCTTTTTATATATCTTTATTACAATTAACACATTTGAAGTGTAAGGTATTAATTAGCATTTTTGCATACAGAAATGCTTTATAAAACCCTAAGAAATGTGCTATGTATGTGTAAAGTGCTCAGTCAGTCCAGTCCTTTCTGTAAGAGTATGCAAGCAGAGTTATGAAATAACCATAGCAGCAGGTCACGTTGCATAAAATTAAGGATAATTCAGTGGATCGTGGCACAATGAAATGCAAAATATATGTACATGACAGAGGGTTACATGAAATCTGTCTTACTCTTAGTATCACTGGGTGTAATAAAAATAAAACCAAGAGGGATATGTATCCTGTGATAACATTCAACTGTCAAGCAGTTGTGGAAGAAACTGTATCTTGGAAGTTTTGCCCCTTAAATTATGTTGTTTCTGCCATAGACTTTAAAGTATCCAGTGACTTTTGAGTATGTAGTTTTGCAAAACTTGAAGCATATATTTTTCCCTACATAAGGATACTAAAACCTGCCTGCATTATTAGTAGAGACCATTTCTATGACTTTAGTTTACTACTTTCTCACAGAGAATGATGCAGGTAGATAGTGCCATTTTAGTTCCCTTGCCCCATCCTTTTATTCACACTGGCTGATGAACTACAAGAGGGTTTTCATTTAGATGTCATGTACCCTGTTGTAACCTTTATTAGGTAGACTTTACTCTTTACACATTTACAACAAACCACACTTTTATTTTCCCTATTAACTGGTCTCCTGGGGTTTTGGGGTGTGTATGTTTTTCACGTGTTCTTCTCAAATAATTTTGTTCTTGCAAATCGGTAGGTTTTAGCTCACTTCTAATATATTTAAGTTGGTGACTAAGCAACTGTGAGAATGAACATTCTGTGCACATGTTTTAGAAATAACGGTAATGTTTGGATGCCTAAATTACTGATACTATGTGATTCAGGCTGTGGTAGGAATATGATTACAGCTCTGATACAGCAAGTTTTGACAGCACTTATCTTCAGGCATGTGAGTATTGTTAGGGAAATTGTGCTCAAGCATTCGCAGGCTCAGGGTCTTGTTTCTCCTTGAGAATTCATCTTTATCGCATGAAAAGATGAATATTTCATATGATTGGAATAATTTGTCTTCCTTAGGGCTCTAGAGGCTGCTAGATGCTATGATTACTCAGTGGAATTTACTGGTGTAGGGCACCCACCAAAAGGAATGGAGAATGTTGGGTTTTGTACCCAAATAGGTGTGTTTGTTAGAAAATATCCTCAAACTGGTGGATCTGTTCAGTGTGAGAAACCCACTGAAGCAGTTTACAAAACAGTAAGTATTATTTTCTTCCTTCAGAGGTATGAATAAATAGTAAAATTGTCTATGACTGCCCGTGAAAGTGTTGTTACCATGGGCTACTATTGCTATCCAGTCTTAGCTCTGATTGTCACACACGGTCAGATCAAGAGTCTCATTCTATGATTGTGTTGCTAATTGTATAAAGGCCTTTAACTTTTAGAATATTTGCTAAATGACAATATGGATAATCATTCTTAACATATTCTTATCTTTAAAATGAAAATTTTCAATTCTGCCAGGTATGCTAGTTTTATAGTTTTTCCTCTAGTCATTCATTTTATTCATTATGCAGTTGTTGGCAATTACACATATTTTTCAGATTCATAAAAAATAAACAGCAAAAAAAAGCATTTCTAGCTAAATGCCATGTGGTATAAATCAAAATTTTTCAGAGATGACATGAAGTAATAATGCAAAAATAAATATACTGGCGGGGGGGGTTCAATTTTATGAGGCCTTATTTGTTTCAGTGAACATACATATTCTAATATTTCAGTTCTTTGTGTAAAAATATATATGTATATTCCAATGACTTGTGACATGAACTGAAACACAAATATATCTTCTGTAGTTTCCAAGCTATAAAAACATCTGTGATTTCTGTATTTGAAATTTCTATACATGTAAAATGTCACCTGTCATCTACTGCCATTAATAGTCATGAAGTGCTCTCTAATGCTCAACAAACTTGGAAATATGTCCAGGTGATTGACATGTACTAGAAATTGCTTTTGTTATCTCCTGTTACAGGTCATTAAGGAGGGAGTTTTGGCATTGATATCCTTTGAGTTTAAACAGGAGTGTTAATCTCATGCATTTCTTATCAAATTGATTTTTATTATGTAACTAGTTTAAGCGACAAAATCAATATTGCGGGATGCAATTGAAAAGCAGGAGGTAATTATAGACAGTGGAATTTCATTGGTACCCTGCTGGTATAAAGCACTTCCTGGTAAGCTGGTGGGAATGAGTTTGTCTGCCTGGTTTCCTTAATTGCCTCAGGGTATAGCTCAGTGTAGAACACACAAGTTCACAGATTTTGATGTCACAATTTATTTTTAGCGTCCCCTGCAGCTCTGAAAGCATATTTAATGTTTGATTCTGAAAGCTAAATAAATTACATGCTCTAATCCTGGTTTCCAGATGACAGTTCAGAAGTAGTTCAGAACTGTCACCAGCACCTCATCATGCGTAATATGAAAAGTAAGAGAGTTATTAAAAAGAACTAAGGAATTTCAGGACTTGACCTTGCCCATTCTATAAGTGTAGCTTCCAGGTTGTTTGTTTGTTTGTTTTTTGGTTTGGGTTTTTTGTTTGTTTGATTGATTTTTTTTTTAATTCCATTAATTGCCATTGTAGTTGTAATACATAAAATCATTTCACATTGCCTGATTTTTGATATCTGAAAATGTTTAATAAGCAGCACAGGATTGAATAACAAATTATGTTCACATTTTAGAAGTTTTTTTTGACAGCAAATGTTAAACTCTGACCCTGTGATAGTGATAAACATTTTATATGTTCTTGTATGTTGTAAAGGTCTTCAAAGCAGTGTATCCAAGTCTGAAAGATGAGAAGTACTTGCGGAATGCAGTTGTCAGTGAAGTTATTTTCACAGCCCAAAACATTAAGCACCATTTAATGTCAAAACACGAGGAGTATGATGATGACCCTGAAAGAAAATCTGAATTCCAGCCTTCAGTGGACTGTTTTTCAGACTATCTTGGAAAACTGGTTGTTGATAAAACCATGGAACCATTTGTCAATGGAAATGAGGTCTATATACCTCTTGCAACAATCTTTTCTTTCCCCAGAGTGAATCAACTGTGTGGGACCTTTGAGAAGTTATGCAAACTCATTGCTGGCAAGGTCACACTGAGCAGTGATGGTTCTGCTGTGGTGTTCAACACTGAACATGAAAATGAGGAGGATTAGATCACAAATTTCTTACACAAAGTTCAGTTCAATTAATTAAAGTGGTTTTTTAGTAGCCGTCAAATGGTGTGTTCTGTATGCTAACCAGAACCACACAATCTTCTCTAAACCTCCCCTCAGTGGTCAGCACCTCTCCTATGAAGTGAAGACAAAGACAGCAGTAGCTCATAGGGGTTTCAAGTAGACTATCAGAGAGTAAAAGGAAATAATTAATTCCCATGAAGAAAGTGAAGTATTTCTGTTTGCTTTCTATTACCTTATTGTAGCTATCATTACTGGATTATTTTCAGTAATCTCTTGTTAGCTCTCAGGGTAGTTGATAACATGAATTATGTTGTTGTGCTGAATAATGTGAGTCAGACATTGGATTAAGGCAAGTTTTTTCTTATTAGAATGAAATTTATAGATGCCTTGTTCAAGATGAGCACATCCTCAGTCTTGATGAAAACCAAATGTTGTTCCAGATGAATAGAAATATGAAACTGATATCTTTGACTGCTCTGCTTTTTGAAGAAAAAAAAATAATTAAAAAGTTCTGTACTTGTGAATGCTAATCTGGCCCTAGTGTACCTGAAATTTTTCTGTTTTCATGTGCAGCTGTTACTCAAAACTGTAAAATCCAAATAGAGTAGATGAAAAAAAAAATCCAAGAACAATCCATAACCCTAGTAATGGTTTTGCCTTGGTATATTAGGTGTGTGTATGCAGCAGTGGTGTATAAGTGGTGCTTGTTTTCAGTCACGAGATGTTTTTCTTCTGGATTAGGAAAAGATCTCTGTCTAAATGACACATTTTCCTTATAACATACATGTTGCTAAAATAGTATGAAAACACAGTAGTTGAAAAAGCAAAGCATTTTAAAAAAAGTAATCATTAACTGGAAGATTTGTTTGCTGATGAGATTTGTCATCTGTTCTATAAGGAACCTGTTGACTCATGAAACAAAGAGGAAAGACAACAACCACAAAAGAATATTCTGGTGAAGTTCTGGAAAAAATTGTCTTCCTTTTTGAACTGAAAGACAGCTGAGACTGAAGTTAGTTATATATGGTATAGTTAATTCTCTTAATCCTTACCCTCTAAATAATTGCTTACTGAACTGATCTGAGTGCCAAAGAGTTTGTACTATAATTAGTTGCAATTTTCACCAATCTGGATTTTTTCTTAATGTAAGAACAGATACTCGATGCAGTACTAGAAAGCTTGGTTATTTTGAATGCATGGATGAGAAGAGAGATACCATACCACAATTTGCTGTGTTTTTTTTAAATAAGAAGGTAATTTATAAAGTTATAAAAAGTGCCATTAAAATACTTTGTGGACTGGAGAGGGAGTTTAATAAGCTGCAGGGGTAAAGTTTGAAAAGAGTAGAGAAACTGAAATGGACACAAACTTCCATTTAAGTTTGTATTTTTTTGCATTTAAAAAAAAAAAAAAAGACATAATTGTTTAGGAAAAGATTCCAAGCTGAAGACATGAGTTTATTGAATGTCAGAGATTTGCATTTAAATATAGTTAAAAAAAAACATAACCCACCAACACATCCTGAACAATTTACTATATAGAAGTCTCCAGTATTCGGATAACACAGTTTACAAAAAGGAAAATACAACACCTCAATATGAAGGTTATATTCTACTTAAAATACATGCTATTAGAGAATCACTTAATGAAGAGTTGTAACTCAAAGTCAGAAGAATATATTCCTAGGATACAGTTTTATCAAAAGCTGGATTTCTATGTCAACTTCCCTAAAAGATCTGCTCAGGCAAGAAAATAATTGTTCCTAGTAAACAAAATATCTAATCTATGACAATTAGCTCTGTCTTCTAACATAAAACAAGTCTGGACTATGGAAATTCCCTTGAGAATTACAGAAGTAGCTGTACAATGTTTTTTAAAAGTCTGTTTTCCTCAAACTGTATGTGGTTTTCCTAGTAAACTCAAGTTTACAAGGAAAAAAACATCTAGCTACTAATGGTTTTAATAGATTTGTCAACAAGTGTAGCAAGAGTACTGAAAGCAAATAATGTATTCAAATATACAAAGCAAATAATTTATTCAAATTTCTTGCATGGTTTGCTTGCAGTAGGGTTTTTTTGGTACGAGTTAGTTATGTGAAAGGAAAGGAAACTATAACGTTCTGAGAGATAGCTGTACACTAGCAGTTGAGTAGTTTCTGTTTAAAATTCCTGTGGAGAACAGAAATGGCTAATACCACAATTTATTAACAGCAGCTAGAATAGAATCTTTGCATTAAATCTTTTAAAGAAACTATAATTAACAGTAGGAAATAAAAGTATTTAAGTACCGAAACTGAGAAATAGGTCATATTCTTCATATTCAATAACAGTATTCAAGCTTTAAAATCTGAGATTTACTTAAAAATACAAATAAAATTTAGTTTAATAATTCTGGTATGGATTTCTAGAAAACAGTCTGCTTTTTCTGATTTAACCTATTAAGTATGGCCTACTTCCATGTCAATGAAAACATGTCAGACATCACTCTGAGCAGAATTTGAAGCATTCTGAGCTTTCAAAAGTGGCCATGCTATTTTTATTTATTCCAAGCCTTACTGATAAACATTGCCACTAAACATAACAAAATTAAAGCCATTTGCAGTTTACAATTAATTGCACGTGTCACCTAACATATCCCTTTAAAAATGGATTCTTTCCTATTCCCAATAAAAATTTGCAGACATCTTTCTTGCCTGTCGGGCAAATCACTACTTGTGCAAATTTAAATACAGTACATTGACTTAAATGCAACAGTGGACAGATAGCAAAGAAAGAAGTGTTCGACAAAGATGTTGCACACTAAAACTTTTTCAGAGTGCAGAGTATGTCTACAATAAAGTGCTTCCCTTAAAAAGTTATATTAATAATAGTATAGCTTTTTACCTAGTTTTAAAGCTTAAATTCTCAGTAAATTCTTTAATTTCCCTGTACGTCCCCAGTCCCTCAAGGCACATTCAAAACACAAGCAAAGCACTAACTGTGAAGGATTAAGCTACAACAAAAAAATTTAAGTGGTAGTAAACTACTGACTAGGTTTGTAAACAGTACCATCCCATTGAATCTTAAGGTTCATGCATTGTTGGAGTGAGTTTCTGTGGAAGCAGCTTCTGTCCTCCAGATGTAACAATCAAGCCAGCTTTCTTGCTAATACTCTACTGTACCTTAGTGTTTTGATGTGGATTCCCACTTTTTTTATCACTTGAACAAAAAACATGTCACATTTGATGCATTTAAACCTGTGGACTTGATTTACAGTTAACACAGCTGATTACTGGCTGGTTTAGATGTATTTAGTTTTGTGGGTTTATTTTAAAAATGCGTGTGAAGTTCACCTCTGCTGTTGAACCTGACAGTGGAGTTGTGCTCAGTGCCTCCTAAGCTTTCGGTTCTGTTAAAACATAGCTGGGCTGTTTTGTGGAGGCTTGATAATGACTGACTTGATAGAAGTAATTAGCTTCTATAAGACCACAGTGGCAGGTAGGATCAAAGTGAGAAATTGCTTTCTTCAGGTGCATTTCAGACCAGCTTTCAGAAGCTTCATTAGAAAAGAAGTTATGAACAAAGTACATCACCACAAGTGATCTCTTGTATAAAATACTGAAATGGGACTCGCGTCGTCATGCTTCCAAAGATGTTTCACACAAATTAAAAAGTAATTCCATTAACACCAGATAGAGCTTACAAAAACAGTTCAAGTGCTCTCACAAGGTATACACAGTTAAACATTGCCTTCATACCACAGAAGATGATGCTCTATGAGCAAGAGGCATTCCATTCCTTTTCAGAAAAAGATCACATTGAGTTAATTTTGTGTTTCTCAACTCTTGCAACACAGCAAAGAAAACCAGAAGTATCAACACCAGAGCTTGAAGGTTTCCTCGTTTGTCATTCTAGTTTAGCGTTTTATCACCACCTGCTCATATGCTCCAGATCCTACTCTGAAAGTTTGAAAGAAATTAGTTCTATGTCAATTTAAATGGAAGCTAAACAGCAAATGTCACAGATCAGCAATTTTATTGTTTAATCAACCCAACCAACCAACCCCCTGCCAAAAAACCCCCAACAAGTCCCCCAGCCAAACAGCTAAATGTGAAGGGTGATTATTAGCATATCTCTGGGTCACCTACAGTTTAATGCATTAAAGTGTTTTTTTTGTTATACTAGAGGCAAAATAGAGAATGAAAAGTTACTGAAAAAGAAGTTACTGTTGGACTTCTCTATAATTTCTTAAACATGACCTTTAAGCTGCCCCTCCCCACAGCTATATCATATGCACCTAATACTTTTATTACAAATTTATACGTAAACAGATAAAATATAAAAAAAAAATCAGTAAGTGATAGTCATCTTATATAAAAACACAAGAAAAACACCTTCCAGTCTTTTGTTCATGCATTGTAAAAAAACCTCTCTCGACCCCTCCACATGACAGAACATAGTGGATGGTCTTCCATGGCAAATTGGTAAAAATTACTAGGGCAAGCTCTGCCTTAGGTTAGTAGTGTGCCTGGACTGTTGTGGTAACTAAATTAGGACAGATCTCTCTATACTACAGTAGTGTGTTCTGTACCCAACCACGTTATCTGAGATAAACATTGGTGAGCTCAGTTTGCAGATAAGCCAATTAATTATCTTCTAACCATCATGACTGCTTGCATGTATCAAATGCAATTATTTTATTTACTTTCAACACATTACTAGCTGCCTTTATATCTAACTTCAGAAATAATTGCTGAAATACTAATGCTGTGCTGATTTCTTGAGATAAAAATATTGAGTTGAGTTATATTGGACTGTAGAAACATGGTATTAGAGCATATTCCTGCCTGGTTTTCATGCTTCTCATCTGAGAAGATTAATATATTCAGAGTATTTGAAGAGGGTTTAGAGAAGAAAAAAAATGTCTCTTGTTCTGAAACAACTACAAGAAGATAATCTGAAGCAGATTATCAAAGGAGAGAGTATAGGGCTGCAAGTAGTTGAAAGAGGGACAAATCATTGAAACAAATGGAAACAGGATTTGTGAGAAAAATCAAACTAAAGAAAATTAGGCTTGTTATCAGGAAGACATACAAGTTTGATACTGTAAAGGTAGATGTGTAAAACACTTAAAACTTTCCACTCAAGTGGAAAGGCTATAGAGCTAAGATTTGAAACTGGTATCTGCTTCCCATGTTGATATCTGAAAACTTTGGAACTGAGACTCTTCAGGAGCTCTGAAAGTTACAATTCTTATGGCTGACACATCAGTTCTGTCTTGGAACTAATCTGGGTGTTCTGTTTTAAAAGCTGACAATCTAGTCCTTTCGGTGCTTTTAAATGATGCAAAATAAAAAGATACAAAGATCAAGAATATAGATAAAGAGTGATTGCTGTATAAGAGGCATTTTTATTTAGTATTGTCTATGGATTAGTTGTTTAGTCTACATACCTGTTAGGTAGATGATGGCTTCCAAAAGAAGTGCTTCCACCAGGGCCCACAAATAATCTTAAACCTTCTTCTAAAAGGCAAGTGAATTAAAATATGTTAGCTATATGTTGCCCTACCTAAAACTAAGTAATTTTGAATCTACTAGTTTTGTAGCTTATACTTCCAGATGCAAATATTTTAATTAATGAAGAACCAAACTTCACACAGTGTAGGTTGGAGGAACTACTTCTGTTGTAGATTTGCACCTGCTCTTTTTAGGCTTAAAGTAATTACGTGGGAAAGTTCCCTGAGTCATGTAAGGGTTTTTTAACTTTCGAGAGACAGGGTGAAGCAGAAAATAGAGTGATCCATGTGCACAATCTTTACGATTTTAAGCAACAGGAACTATGAAGAGAGTGCATTTTCCCAAGGCCTGTAATGTACATCAGTTTTTTTCTAAGCTTCCTTATTTATCTCCATACCTTCTGCACTTGAGTCCAAACTGAAGTCTTGACTCTGAAGTATTTTTTCAACTACATCATCAGCATCAACTCTGGTAGCATCAACCCTCTTCAGCTGTGACTCCACAGAGTCTTGCTTTACAGGATGTCTGCAAAAATAAATATATTTAGAGCTCTTAGAAGTAATGTGTGTTTTACTTCTGCTAGATAAGGCCTTCAGGTTAAGTGTACCTGCATTGTTTTTCTGACGGTGCATCTTCAGGAGATGTATCAATATTAGCTTCAGTTACTTTTGGCTCAGTCTCTTCACATGGCTCTAGAATACTTCCAGTTCCTGTTGAGGTGCTCCCCACTGAGGTACTCCCCACCGAGGTGTTCCTCCTGTGGCAGAGTTCAGACAGACTGGATGATCTAGAGTGACATGTGCTATATCCTGTTGGGAAAGTGCAGGAGAGTTGGGTTAGGTATGGCATGTTCTTGGCAGCCAAGGTCCATCCTGAAAGGAGAATTTGTGTGTTGTCTTCTTATCAAGAGACTTCAAAAGCTCTATGAATGTATGTGCATACACCAACTAGGGAATTCAGGTTTTGAATTCCAGCACATGCCCTTTTCTTTTTGTTCCAAATAACTCTTACTTCATAACAAACATCATGGCAAATGTCATCCCCTTCAGCTTTTAGAGCTACGTCTGTATTTGCAAGTTGTTTTTACACATGAAAGATGTAAAAATCTCATTCAGGTATGTTAGTTGAAGGGAACGAGGGCAAAAAGCTCTCTGGCATCAGAAGAGATCACTCACTGTGATTTTAAGAGGGGGAAAAGTGTTACCTTTGCCACACCTGAAACTCCTAGGAAAAAGCTTTCAGCTTCAAACACTTTTTAAGCATAAAGTATATTTATTGTCTACTCTCTGAACCAGTAAAAGTAAATAACCCCCCAACAACTTGTAACGAAATTGTTAACAGCTACCTGACAGTTTTGATTGCTGACTTGCATAGCTTGATGTCCTGGAATGTCCACATGCACCAAGTTCATCTGGGACAGAAGCACTCTTTGATGAGATATCTGCAACATATGCAAGTCAGATAGTTAAAGCAAGCCAGCTTTATTATCATTTTGCCTGTAATCTTGATTACATTAAGAAATCAGATTTTCTAGAGGGATTAGGGACTTGACACTGGTTTTTATAAACCTTTTGGAGATTGAAGTGCTGCAAAAATACTATGTATGTTAATGAATATGCATTCCTTTAAAAAAAAAATCATAATATGTATCTGAGTAAAACAGAGAACAACCAGAGTTAGAAAGATTTGTATGAAATGTAGTTCTAGATTTGTCTACAGTGTCAGCATTAAAGAGGTGACTGTGCTTTCTCTAGTATCATAGTAGAATGTTGTGCCAGATGTTTTCTGTCTGGGAAATTAACTATGGTTAAGAGCTTCAGCTGTGTTTGGTGTAGGAACTAATAAGCCATGTAAGAAGGTTCCTTTGTGGGCCAACTGTCAGCATCCCTTTAAGATTTCAAGTATTTTGTACATCTCCTTGAAGCTGTGAGGCCAGTTATAAAAGCACTGAGAAATTAAGAGCATTATTTACCTGCTATACCCAGACGTGCTACTTTTAAGTTTTCTCCACCTTTCCTGTCTTCATGCAAAGATTCTGATTCTCCAGCAATTGCTATAGATGTTGCTGTGGAAGGAGGCCTGTAAGAAAAACGTGGTTCAGATTTGCTGTACTTTTGTCATAATCCCTTCAAATCGATTAACACGTAGTTCTCCTTTCGAATAAGGTGGCATAATTCACACTGAGCATCAAGTTAACAGAATACAATTCTGTTCTGAAAACATGCTGCCTGGTCCCCTGCTGAACAAAAAAAAAAAAAAAAAAAAAAAAAAAAATNAAAAAAAAAAAAGAAAAGCTTTTGCTGTTGAGTTTAAGGACATTTTACAGAATCCATCTGCTCAGTCCCTCAGGCTTCTGGGGATCCTGGGAAGGGCGTTTCCTTTTTTGATGATTGGGGGAGTGATATGTCTTCATTTTGAAGTTCTTACTTATTTGTTTTAAAGTGTATCAATCACAGGATAGTTTACATGCTAAGAATATATGTAATTCAGTACTTCATGGAGTATATGACAAGATGGTAAGTTAAAAAAACCCAAATATGCACAATATGACAGTTGGCCAAGTTGCTTTTGTTCTGTGATGCACTCCTGGCTTTGTTAGATCTGTCACAGTACAGGAGGAGATTCTGGGCTGGTAACCCTCCCACTGCTAACAAAGGGGCCTGTGGCACCATCTCCATGTATTCCCCTTTAAGTTTTACCTCCCACAAAATAAAAGAAGCATCATGTGTAACATTAATTTAAATTTCGGTTCAAAATTAAAAACCTTTTAATAAAGCTCAAATGCTTGTTTGAGCTAATACCAAGACCCAAAGGGATATAAAACCTCTAGGTTTGTGTTTGGCTAGTGCAAAAGAAACTAATAGAAAATGACAAAGTGAAAGGAATCTTCTCTTGCAAGCAATACAACTAAAATACATTTCAAGATATTCCCTACAGTTTTTATAATGCTTTGTTATTTTCTACTTTGGGAACAGAATGTTGGTTTGCATACAAGTGGATATTTGTTGACATTTTCAGATTTGACATATTCAACAAATTAGTCACTGTCTTTATGTACAGTAACATATTCCCTCTTATGTTTGAAAGTAAAAAGAGAAGGAAAAAAACCACTACTGGAAACACAGCGCTTGTGTGACTTGACTGCCTAACATACTTCTGAAAGCAAGAGCTGAATGCTTTCAGGGATGTCATCCCAGATCAAGCCTTCTAGGCTTCTTCATAAAATACATAGCTGATTCCAGATTGTGAAACTGTTTTATTTTTCCTTCTACAAAGGACATCTGGATTAGATAAATTTTTTGTTCTGTTATGTTGAAAGTTTATGTTCCAGGAAATGGTTATATCACCAGTTTGGCAGAAAATGCCAAGTCTGAATAACTTGAGTTAGAGATCTTTTCCTAGGGAACCAGAAAGCTATTTAGGTACTAATTTCAAGTCCTTCAGTACTAGCCAGTAAAAAAAACAGAAACACATTGTTTTATTAGTAAAAAGTGTAATGATTAGTTGCCTTTGAGAAAGTGTTTGTCGGTTTCAGTGATGTATTTGTTAATAGGTCTGACTTAAAGTAAATCTACTAAAGCTGCTCTAAAGTAAAAGAGGTGCTAAAAAACTAGGGATACAGAGAGGTTTTGCCCAATGAAACAAATTCAGATAACACCCTCTTGCTATTTATTCAGTAAGCACAAGATGAGAATTCTGCAGTGTTCTCTTCGTTCAAGGGGACACTGAAGAGTTCCTATGGTGAATCACCTAAGTTAGACTGGTGCACAACTACTACGTTTCCCTAACTACAGATTAAGGACAATGAGGCTGAGGATCCTCGATATGTAACAGTGTATTTCCGAGCTACCTCCCCCCTCAGATATTACCTCCTGCATATTTTACTAGGTTGCATAATGTCTTTGCCATCTAATATCTCTAAGTGCTTTCTCTTGTATTAAGTCATATCACACTTCTGTTGTGGGGTTTTTCTTTCCCCCAAAGGAGTCTTTTAAAATCATAAGAGACTTGTGAATAAAAAGGTATAACAGCGCATTGTCCAAACTCAAGTATTAGTCAGATCACCCTGTATCAAGTATAGTTATATAAACTTGCTGCAGGAACAGTTTCCCTTAAGGTTTTTTTTTTTTTTTAGATTTTTTACAAACTTACGTTTTAAAGCATGGGTCTCCAGACATTAGCTGCATGTTGATCAAAACCTACATGTTAAAGAAACAAAACCGACTGTAAGAAAAAAAAAATTGGTCTGTGACACATACATGGGCACGTCACTAAGTTATACGTGACACAAATGTTAAATTTAAGTAAAATAAAATGCCATCATCACATATGCAAACTATCACACTTAACCAAAAAAGTTACATTTTTTTTCCTTACTAGGCATGCTAACAACACAAAATAGCATTTAAAGTAACATAGTTACATGTACAAGATTCTGAAAAAGACACATAGATCAAGGAGAATCTCAAAATCATTAATAGCTAAGATGGCTGCAAGGGAAAAACAGAGTCAGGAAATCTGAAACATTAATGAGCAATCAGAATATTGTTTAGAACAGTGGGTGTTAAAGTATGTTCTTTGCTGAGGGTGTTTAGCAAACTGCTGCCTTACAGGAACGGGTTGTGCCGACATCAGACCCAGCAAAACCCCACAAGGTAAATAAGCGACAGGACACAGTGCAGTGAGAAGGCTTGTTAGCCAGGTCAAAGTCATCAATTACAAGTGGTCTGGAAGCAGCCTGGGTCTGTCAAACAAATCAGAAGGTGCATGCATCCTGAATAATATGGGAAACTTAGCCTAGTGTCCCAGTAGGAAAATAAATTTTTTATTTTCAGGTTTATGGAGCTTACTCAATTTTTTTAACTTCATGGGCTAATGGAAGAGAACAGCAGAGGGGGTTTCTTGCAACAATCCTCACCAAGTGTTACATCAATTACTATTAAACAGAAAATGGGAAAGCCCCAGGAGTCATGCAGGTGTTGAAGCTGGCTTATGCATAAAGAAGCCAATTAACAGATTCACTCTCAGAAAAATGCACAGGAAGTTGCCCAGTCTTGAAGATATAATGTATTAACTTGTTCATTTCTCAGCTACCATTAGAATACCTTGAAAACTTGTCTTTTACAGCTATCCAGCCCCACTTCAAAGAGTAGGACAAGTTCTATTTTTGACTGTGTGGATTTTGATGATTGTCTCTAAACAATGCTTTTGTTTTTACTTTAAATAGCTCTCCTTCTAGAAAGAGGTTCAGCAAGTAAGTTTTAAATTTCACTATGTGCTTAGTAATACCACTTGTTCTCTGCTTTATTACTTTAAGTACGATAAAGGAAACAAATTACTTTGAGAATGGAGTTGTCTTGTCTTGTATTTTTGGTATCATAACCTTCCAGTAAACAGCGACGAGTGGTATTTCCCGATCCAGCAAACTCTGCTAGATTTAGATCTGCAAATCCCAGCTGTTAGGAGAAAGTGACAAAGTTACTGGTAAGAATATGACTAAATGAAGGTACTTGCAGCATCCCACACTGAATGCCACTCAACAGCAGTTTCTCTCAAATATGAATAAGAGGATGCCAATTAAAGGGAGTGGCCCCAGGCAAAAAGCAGAAAACTAACTTTGAGTGTCAAATTCAGCATAGTTCTATTTTCAGTTAAAAATTTAAAGTGCCAAAAGAGAAAGATAATGAGGAGAATTTTCTTTTGTTTATTTTAATAGCAGGTAAACACCTGCTATTTTTAATCCTTTCCACATATCAAATTGAAAGAAAAAAAATGGTGGTATAATATTGTTATATACTTATTAAGTGCCCTGATTGAGAGTTTTGACAGCCCTGTGTCACTATAATACACATAATGAAATCACGGGTATTGGAGTACTACTCTGGAATTACTTTAAAAGGGCATAAAGTGACAAGAAAGAAAAGCTTATCTGTAGGCAAAATTACCTACATCTCCATTTACCTTTGCATATGCCTTTCCTCCTTTTAATTCCTAGGAAAAAAAAGAAAGGACAAAAGACACACTATTAAGCCATTAAAGATACTGACTCATGATTTTTCTTCGGTTTGTTTTGTTTGGTTGGGCTTTTTTAGAAAAGCAGATACTAGTCTTTGTTTTAAAATACCTCACCAGACATGCTAAATGACTGTCCCGTTGTCATTTAGAACTTAGGATTCATAATGCCTTTGGTGCAGGCCAGCAGGAGACTCTCATCCTGGGGAAGAGAGAGTGCCTGATGCCATCTGTCATTTGGCTCTTGCAAGGTCTGGCCCCAAAGGTAGGAAGTGCTGTGTACAAAATTCTGGTACTTAGCACAGTTCAAGGCTTCAGAGTTTACTGCTGCTTGCTGGAAGTATCAATCTTTATGAAGTCTGATAACTTTAGAAACACTGGTGAGGTGCCCTGCTGGAAAAAAGTGTTCTTTTCCAAGCGAACGTAAAAACCCCATGAATTAGTCAAAGTAAGGTAATTAATAACATTACTACAAAATGTTGACAAAAGGAATACCCGACATGGTTGCAGCTCAGATTTGCCTTATGAAGTTTATCAGACATTCCAAAATTAAAACAAGTGAAGAAGGAGCAAGGAAAGAGGAGACGAGGGGAGAAGACCTACTTACCTTCCGTACAGACACCCTGCAAGTGCAAGTATCCAGAATCCCTGTTGTGGCACTGGCACTGATTTTACACATAAATAAGAACTTTTTCTTCCAGCGGACACAGTTTGCCTGCACTACCTCCCTGCAAATAGAAGGCATACACTTAGTATTAGTTGCATATACGTTCAGAACCATAAACTGCAGTAAGACAGCTCAAGAACAAACACTGTTTCCACTGTTTGTAGAATGGTCACTTCATGTAAATTGTGTTCCAAAGTCTGAATAATAATAATACTCCCTTCTTCTCTTTGACCAGTAGCTGTTTCAAACTTCGAACACAATATAAGACCTCTGGAAAAATTAAACAGCCGTGTGTTTTTGCAAAAGAATGAGACTATAATTTCTCCAGTTTGCCTCAGGAGAGTGAGTTTTCCTGAACATTAGCTCTCAGGCACTGTCTTCCAAGCCACTGAGCTTTGCACTGTGCTCAAGATAACATCTTTGACAAGTAGTTTTTTAATACAGAGAAAGGGAGCATCATACAAGCAGAACTAGTTACATTTGAGACTTGGAAAAGTAGAAAGGACATGATGTGCAATAACCACACACAATGTAATGAACTTGAGGCAAACAAGAATTTCAGCTACATACTGGGAGCTTGCCATTTGAGAGCAAGGTCACATATCTGAATGGATTTATTCCTTACAGGAGGATAGAAGTCTGCCAGTATGATGCAGCTGAGAGAAAGACAAAAATGTAGGATGCTTTCAGCTATATTAGTGGCATTTTGTAAGGCTCAGACAGAACACATTATCCTGCTGGGCCAACTAAGCAAGAAGAGACTCCAAAATGAACAGGCACAGGAAAACTCTGGTATCTTACAAGAAAAAATTGCATATAATGAAAATAGACTGGTGATTCAAACACTTGAGAGACCAAATAACTTTAAGTCAAATGAAAAGTGTTTAGGGCCAAAATAAAGTGTAACCAAACACCCACTTAAGACTGAAAGTTAAAAGGTCTCAAATCACAGAGCAAGGTTCAGCCTTCAAATAAGAGAAGAAGTGGTGAAAAAATTTTATTGTATGTTATGATAAGGTTAGACAGTTTGTCAATAACAGGATGCAAGGACTGTCATTCTGAGGGACATGCCTCAGTGATCAACAGCTCCTTTCTAGCCCCATGCTTCTAAACTCAAAACTTGGAAGTGTAGAGAATCTGAGACAATTTCTTCTATCACTCTAATCATTCAAGTACAGTCTTCACACATTAAAGTAATATTTGTCCTTCTCCTAAGTTTTTCTAATGCATATGTTCCTATGTTTTATATTAACTTCTTACAGTAGCTTCTTATTGAAGATCCAGTTTGATATCTTTAACAGATAGAATTCTATAGTTTTGCATAAGTTGGAGTCAGAGTTCGTCACACCTGTGGAAAAGGGAAGAATTGCAGGGCACTCACAAAAGCTGCCTTTGCTCTGCTGCTGAGACAGCCAGCTACAGTGCTCCCTGGCACTGTGACTTCCTAAGGTAGGAATAAACTAGCCTGCCTAAAATGAGTCAGTTTAATGACCACAACAGAGTAACAGATTCTCATGATACGACACTGAGTCACATTCAAGCATGTGACCTAGAAGGAACACGCTCCCTACACCCACTGCCGTTTATCTGCTGTGTTTTACATCGCAAACTTTTCTGTACTTTCCTGTACAATCCAAAACCAAACCCAACCAACTGCCCCCACTCCCACTGAACATTCTTCTAATTCCATTCTATAAAAGAACATTTTGACAAACTTTAATTAAGGTAAACTTTTAGCAAAGAAGAGCTAGCTACTATCAGCTAGCTATTCCCATCATGCTGGAAGAAAAAAAAAAGGTCAAATAATCAGAGCATTTAACTTAAACAGTGACATCTAAGTTTATGAGATTCTTAGTTGAAGTGCAAGGCTTTTAGAAAATAAACAGCTGTATTGATTGGTTACTATGGAAACGAACCCAGATAACTTCTTGGCAACTGTGCTACAGGCACACTGGGAAAGCTTTGCTGGGGAAAGCTTTCCGCTCTGAGTCAGCTTCCTATGAGCCTCCAGTCACTTTACCACATGCAAAGCAAAACCAGTTGTTTTCTTAATCAAAAACGTGTCTTAGTTACTAAGATGCATTCAGATACATACTGGGTTGTAGTGCTTTGGTGTGATTTAATGAATGCTGCCACTAAGAATTCAATTAACAGATACTGTAAGATAAAGTGATTCCAAAACATAGTTTAAGTTAGCATCAGTTTAATGAATTATTTTTTCATTAGAGGGACAGTTCCACATTGACTAAATTTCAAATGCAAGATTTCAGCTGTAAACAAGGAGAAAATACGTCATAAGATGGCCTGAGAGAAGTGTGGCTGCTGCAGCTCCGCTCCCCAGATCCAACCAGCAGCAAGGCTGAAGATACACTCCTGGTAAGCCCCCACAGCCAGCACACGCACAGGTCACAGGCACACAGAGCACTCACATGCAGCCAGGCCACTCCCCTCTCTGGCTGAGCCCCACAGAGTTCTGCTAGAGATACATATTCATGAATATGTGTGGATATATATTTTATATATATACAGCTCCCAGGCTATACCACCTTCTCCACAGCTAGTCCAGCTTGATCCCTGATGGCATTTACATACTTGCACACCTGCATTCACTCCTCTGGCACACAGGTCTCTGAGTCCTAGTCCCACCCCCGTGGCTGCTATTGGCTTTAACTCATCTTTACTACCCAGTTCCTGGCACTCGGGTGCTCTGTCCCATGATCCCAGGCCAGCTGCTGGCACAAAGGACACACAGGTCCTGTGACCCATGGTCCTACTCCCATGGCTGGTACTTAAGTCTGCTCACTCAGGTCTCTCCTGTTGCTGGCACCACAGACACCCAGGCCCTGTGTCACCAAACCTTGACTCCAGTTGCTGGTACTCAGACCCCCACACTCCCATACCCATTGAACAGAGAGCCCTTCCCCCAGGAAGGAGTTGGAATGTAGTTCAGTATGAAAATACAATAGCCCATACTGACTAGAAACAGATTAGACAAATGTATCAACCAGCAAACTATTTACATCTAACTGGCCCTTTTATCCCCTTAACTCCGTTTTTCCCACACTTGTTCCTCCTCAAATCACTTAAACTCATCCCTTCCTCCCCCAAATGTCCCATAATAAGCCTCTTCCCCTGTATCCCATGATGTGTCTCATATGCAGCAACTCCCCTCAGTCCAAAAATTGCTTCAGTGTTAATTCGACGTGATGGGTTTCCTGCCTGGACAATGGGGTGAGGCTCTCCTGGGACAGCCCTAGGAGGGGCCCGGACAGGGTGTCCTTTTGTCTAAGCCCATAATTTCAGTTCTCCACCTGTCTCTGTGTCCCTGAGCTTGTGTAGATGGGCCTTTGATGAGCTGATGGCTCCTGTGACACGACTGGGAATTCTGTGTTTCTTCTATTCAGGAAGAAATACAGTTGGACTTTTCCTGTAATACTCTGTGCTTCCCCCATGCCCGCGGCATACAAGAACATGCATTTTCTCCAACAAAAACATTTTTTCCTAAGCATTGCTAAAAACCTGAACAAAACCAGTCATTTACAAACAGAGCTTCAATGTTTCACAAATTTCAGCAGTAAGCAAACAGCTGCTCTGCAGGAAGAGCTCCACTTGTTTACAGTGCACAGCTCCCCAGTTAATTTGCTGTTTGTACATGCAAAAATCAAACAGAGCAATCATTTTCTATGCCACATGTTTTTACTCATAATAAACAGGTTACATCTTTAGCAACACTTCATGTCAAGAACTCCTTATAAAATATATATAAAGTCTCCATTGCATGGATGAAAAACTGCTGGGTTACAGGCAAATGCACAGACCTAGAAGGGAATTAGAACTGGGAAGGGCAAACTGCATTAGCAAGCCTGTAGTCAGCAAGTCAAAGGAAGTGATTGTTCCCCTGTGTTGAACATTTGTGAGACTGTATCTGCAGCACTGGGCCTGGTTTAGGGGCATTCTCAGTAGAAGACAGACACTAACAAACTGAAACAAGTCCATGGGGTGTGAGATGATAGCCTGGAGTCAGGGATGAGGGGGATGAAGGACCTGATGCAGGAGAATTTGGGAACATGGGATTTTTACAATATGAAGATGAGGTGAAGGAAGATCTAACTGCCATCTTCAACCTTCTCTGCTGAGTTTGAGAGAAGATGGAGCCAGATGTTTCTTAGCGGGGAGCAGAGAAAAGAGGCAATAACCAGAGAAATTCCAATAAAATAAGGGGAAAAACATTCACAATCGAAGTGGTGAAGCAGGACAGGCTGTCTACAAAAAGTGTAATCTCCATTCTTACAGATTTTCTAAATCTGACAGGTCAAAGCTCTGAGCTTCCTGATCCAACTGAAGTTAGTCTTACTTTGATCAGGCAGTTGGACTACATGATCTCTAGCAGTCCCCCTTGCCCTAAATTATTCCATGAACAGAAATAGTCCTTAAAATATGAAGGCAATCAGGCACTGTAGTGCTTGTAAATGGCAATACTGTGCTTCATGTACTGTGCTGGGGTCAGGGTTAAAAAACAAACCAACAAACCCTCACCAGCTCTTTTAAACCAGGCGCCTTAACCATGAAAAGCTTTTCCTACCACCCGTCCCTGTTTAACAGATGCCTGCCGTGCATCTCTTATCAGGAACTTTTTTGTGGAAAGTTAGCTGTTGCTGTATCTCTTACCAGTACTTAGAGTTACAGTAACACAAGTCTCACAAGACTTAGCCTTCTTCAAATTTGCTATAACTAGTTACGCCCCATGCAAAATGCAGGCTGTAAAAACATTTATCCTCCTACAGTAGCCCGAAGATGACCCTCTCCAGATCTAATTTTAAACTTTTCACCCTTTTGATTAGTTCTTTCATCTTTTTCAAGCATATTGTCCAAATCAGTTGACTAAACAGATTTTACTGTAACTATGACTGAAAGGCTGAAGAGGTACAAAGAAATTACATTCTGGAAAAAAAAAAAGTTAGTTTGTGTAGAGAACTTCCCCTTCTTACCTCTTCCTCTCCACAGAGGACAGGATCTGGAAGCTGTTTAATCAAGTGTCTCTTCACAACTGAAAAAAACATTAAGTGGACATTCGACAACTTGAAAAGAGCACCTATAAAATTGCTAGGCAGGATTTTTATCCCACTGCCAATATTCCTTCGAGTGCTTGAAAACTTACTTTGTTTCAGGTTATCCAACTGCAAATCCAGTAACAGCTGGAAAAGCTATTAGAAGGAGCATTATCCATCTCTGAAGGCTGTCAGCAGAATTTATACATCATGCAGGAAGAATAGTGATAGGGGCAGTGATTCCACATGACAGGTATGTTTTTAAATAATAATACTTGTTAGAAAAACAGAGGTGGTTAACCTATGTTAACCTATGTCAGGAGATAATCTCCCCTTCAAATGCAATATCAGCAATTGGGAAAAGAATGGTTAAAAGGTAATTTGAAGAGCCCAGTCGGGCAGAAAATGTACTTCCTGGTGTCACAAAGAATAGATGTAGGTTTAGACAGTCGAGAAGGAGGTGGCCAACCATCACTAGAAATAAGAAGTACTTCTTATCTAGAAGATAAGAAATAAATTTCTAGAGAAGACAATTATATGCTCTAGCCTGTATCTAAGAGGAATATGAATATATTAATGGAAGTAATGCAAGATCTGAGACTTCCTCTCAGGACTCAAGAATGTGCTATACATAAAAAAAGACCCCACATCCCTGGAATCTGTTGGAAAATAAAACGTTTTTATGAAAAACTTTAGTTCTTGGCCACCCTGAATCTGTCTGTCACAGATACCAATCATAATCAGCTTCTTAGTTTAGAATGTTGCTGTGTAAAAGAATGAAGAGAGAAACATCAGCAGTCTAAATTGTCAGAAATCAGACCTGAAAGGCAGGGGAATATGACCAAATTGAAGCCTGCAGTCAGAAGAACACACCAACCAGCAAGTCCTTTCCTTGAGTGGGGTGCAGCTGGAAACCAAGCTAAAAATGGAACTACCAGGCTTACAGCTACTGTAGCCTTAATCTACACAGTACAGTGTTGAAAGTACACCCTCAAGAAATAAGATCCTTTACTTTCCAAAATTTCTTTGATTTCCTCATATCCCATCTGTTCATTTGCTCAGCTACAGCTCAGCCTATGAGCAGTAACCTACTCCAGGGACCCATCAATTATTTCTTCAGCCCGTTAAAACGAGGGCAGTTGCAGAAAGCTTATACTTGTTATATATTCATGTCCACAGTAAAGTGGCTGTGAATAAATACGCTTAGTATTTGGTCTCTTTTAAAGTACCTTACAGTAGTATTTTTTCCTGTTCAAAATATTCATAATATTTTCAGGTGTAATTTCTTCCCTGAAACAATCTTCCATCCTTTCATGGTGCGTTAGACATTACGTGCACGATATTTTATGACCAGGCAATGTATGGACACACAGAATCCTGGAATCTGCACAAGTGTCCTCTATTAACGTATCCAATTTCAAAGAGAGATCTAGTGTCATTGGCCCAGGGAAAGACAGAAGTTTAGAAAGATGCCTCATTACACAGGAAACCAGGCTTAAGCTAGGAAAGTTTGCTAAATGAAAATGTTAGCATAACTTTGCAATCTATTTGCTGAAAATCCACCCTTGGTTATAAAATCTAAAAATACAATGGTAAAGATCCAGAAGTCAGGTTAGAAGGCAATTTCAAAAAGGGCAGGAATTGCTAAAACAACCAAACCAAACCTCCCCCTCCTGCAACTGCCTTCAACATTTTCCCTGGTTTAGAGTCAAAGCTTATAACCTGTTCATTCTCAGAATTCTGGAGTCCTGCTCTTGCCAAAACTCTCAAACATTTCTCCCAGTTTAAACACCGCTGCTACTTGGCTGTTCAGTGTCCTTGGATCAAAATTGTATTTGGCACTACCAGATTACTTTAAAAAGTTGAATATTTTGTCAAGTAATTAAGCATTTAGCATTATAATATGGAATTTTCTTTTCCTACAGGAAATATTTACAAATATGCATAGGGGTGTTTCAAATAGAAGTCTTCAAATTGGGGTTCTAAAAAGCTACATGCAAACACCAAAACACAAGGTGATGTGGTTGCTATTGATACACAAACCAGCTCACTGTGTACTGCACTAGACAAGCTGGTTTTACCTGGTCACAGAATTTCTATACACTTCAGGCACATATCTGTATAAGCCAGAAAAGTAACCGGACTGTGAAAAGAAGTCCCCAAAAACACAGACCATGTCTCCATAACATATTTCTTAGGTAGCTCTTTCTCAGCAAAGATCTGACAAATGAAAAAAAAACCCTATTTTTCAGTTGCTTGAATTTTTTCTGTCTTCTTTTCATCTCACTTCAACGATGGGAGGGATGATGTAGGTATCACATTGCTTGGAGGATCAGGGCTTTAATCATTCATACAGCACGATCCACGCAGGACTGACAAGATGATCACTTCAATCTGTTTTCATTACAAGTTGCTACATATGGGCCTTTATTCCAAGGCAACCTGTGTTTTTACGACATTTCTTTCTCAGTAAGCTTTGGAAAGAAGATGCTAATAATATTAGGGTGGTTTACAGACTATTAATATGACCCTTTTTTTGCCCCCCCCCTTTTTTTTAAGGCAAGACGCAGCAGGGTATTGGTGTGTATGGATACCAACTTGAGAACTTAATAACTATAGTACTAGACCTCCGTCACAAAAATAAAAGCTATGAAGAAAACAGTCAGTTTTCCCCTGCATTATAAAAATGTTGAAATGAGTTTGGGGATTACTTTCTGAGACAATGGAATTCTTCAAACTTCTTTTATAAGGCTAAAAAGATTACTACTTTAGGAATATAACTGCCAGCTCACAGTGAAACTAATAAATGCATGCAACTAGAAGATGATGGTCACTATAAAAGGTTTGCAACTGACAAGTTTTGAAATCCTGCCACTCTGATGTTAACATAATTTCTTCCTTATTTATTCAGCCCTTTGCTGAATCACCACTGTGAAAATTCATCTGTTAATTCTTAAGCCAAGAGCAAAGGCACTCCCTATATTGGCACTGAAGGATCACTGCACAAGAATTCTTTACCTTCCTACCAGCATACCTCAACACTTCTCAGCCCAGCAGGAATGACTTAAAACTCACAGGGACCTCGCTATACCAGCATATGTTCCATTGCTGGTATTTTTTAAGCCATACCCTCAGAAAAAGAAAATGGAAGAATTTCTAAGCTTCAGCTCCAACACAATATATCCACACGGTTTTTTACATCATCACAGTTCCACTGACACTTCCTACTACACATATATTTTACTCTAATAGACCGTTCAGGAAGATATGCATGTAGGCTTTCAAGCTTTTAATTTTAGCATCATAAACAGGCAAAGCAAAAAAGACTAAGATCACAATAAGGTACCAAAACCCTCTGCTTGGCTAAAACCAACTCCTTTAAAATAGAGATCCTGTCCAGAAGATTTATGTCAGACTGTGAAAACGGCTTCAAGACAGTATGGGTTGGAGTAGGACAATAATGGCACATTAGTGGCTGAAATCATGATTGCCATCATCATCTATTACTCATGAAGAAGTCACTCACAAGAAAAATGTTGAGGAAAGGAGACACAAAATGAGAACAGAACACTGTTGAGTTGAACACCCTCCAACCACACAGAAGAAAAATTAATCTTCAATTATACATGGTAGTTTAATGGAATGCTTAAATAAGGAAGTTCTAGGCCAAAGTTCTGTTTTGATGCTTCATTTTCCTTGATTAATTTTACTTACACAATAAAAGACAGATAATTTAGAAGGCTCTATAACAGCAGTATTTCAATACGAAAATAACTGAATATTCACAGATCTGTTACTGTCTGCTCTCAGAATTCTATGAGACATTTTCCAATAAATCCTTTTCATAATAATGTTAAAGTAATATAATAACCCATACAACATGAACAAGTGTAATGGGAGGGGAATCTCCTCCTCCCCAGACCTGAAGCCACAGCGCACCCTTCCTATTGACAACGTTCTGCCTCTGCCTGGTACGTGGAAAAAATTAACGCACTATCACTCTATTTACCCATCTCTACCCATGGATTGGGGAGCACGGACACGGCCGATGATGGCTCTATTGCTGAGACACAACAGAAGGAAAAGAAAGAGAAAAAAAGACATCTGCCTTGCTGCACTTGCACTGCAGAACTGAGTGTGAACCAAGTCAGTAACACACGTGACCTGAACAATTCCAGGAATAATTGAGGACTTTTCCATGGAACTTCGCTCTCGAGGTAAATATCCACAGAAAGAAACACAGCAAGCCACTGTCCAACAGAAAAAACACTAAGGTTGCACAACTCACATTCACAGTGGGCAGCTCAGACTACAGACTTGGGAATAAGAAATTTCCTCCCCTCCCGTTACCCATCTGATCAGCAGGAGTTACAGCTCCAGGCATTATGGCACAAGCGACCTGTTTCTCTGGGACAACCCTCATCACTGAGGGATTCATGTACCCTGTTACTCCGTGTTTAAGAGCCTCCATATTTATTTTACAACGTTACGACTTCAGGCAGCGAGCGGCCACGCAGACGAGGAGTCTACAAGTGCTCCCACATCTGTTCTACTGCCGTCGGTGCTGGCAAAGCAGTCGGGACGAGAGGACAGCCAGTCTGCGCGGTGGAGAATCGTGCCACAGGAGCTTCCCCTTCGCCGAGAGAAAAGGCGAAGCCCAAAAGCCCCGGGGCAGCCGCCCCCTCCTTCCCCTGCGCCCCCGCCCGCCGGGCAACGGGACCCGGCTGAGCCCCGGGCTCGCCCCGAGCCGAGGAGCGGACAAGGGGCTACGGAGGCGGCCGGACCGCCCCGGCTCTCGGGGGGACGGGGACTGAAGCGCAGCCCGTGGGACGGGGGCGGCCGCGGCCCGCCCGGGGCTGCCCGCATGGGGCAGGGACCCCGCAGACCCCCGGCTAGCGAGCCCCGGAGGCACCTACCGGGAGGACTCCCCGCTGAAGCTGCCCCCGTCCAGCAGCCGCACCTTGCAGAAGAGGATGCCGTTGACGAAGGGCACGGAGGAAAGCTCGTCCAGCTCCAGCTCCACGCGGAACTTGAACTTCTTCTTTTTCATCATGATGAAGGCCGTGGGCCAGGGGCCGCCCGGGGGCCGCCCCCACGGCACCTCCGCTCCGCGCCGGCCGCCCCGCTCCGCTCCCATGCCCGGGGCGAGGGCGGCACCCGGGCCGGGCCGGAGCTCCGGCCGCTCCCAGCTCAGCCCCGCCGGCCGCGGCGCTCCCGGACAGCGCTTACATGGCAGCCGGCGCCTCCCTTTCAAACCCGCCCGCCTCCGCTCCGCCCGCTGCCGCCAGCGCCCGCCGGACCCATTGGCGAGCGCGGCCACTAAAGGCTCGAATGCGGGCGTGTGTTTTCCCGAAGAAGCTGGCCCGGGCCGGGGAAAGGCTGTTTAACAGCGGAGGTGTCCGGAGCAGTGACGTGGCCGCGGCCCCGGCCGAGCGGGGCTGCTCCCGCCCTCCCCGGCAGCTCTCCCGCCTCCGGAGACCCCGCTGGCGTGGTGGGCGCGTCCCACCGGCGGAAACCTCCTGTGCTGGTGATTTTAGAAAACCCTACCAAAACAAAGCGTCACCCAGACCTCGGAATTTCAACTCTGAATTTAGCTACCTCCTACTGCAGTTCAAACCTTACCGGGGTCTTGGACAGCCGTTCCACCTGTAATTTACAACTAGCGCCGCTTCTGACATGAGCAACAGATGCTCGTAGTCTTGTAGAGAAGGAGGGCGTGCTGATCTGTGTTTACGTTTAAAACCAGTCGTCTGGCATAGGCGAGTACAGCAGCACACATGTGACACTCTCGTTTAATGTACAGATCAACACCAGCATATGCTCTCCAGGGAACAGCTCTGCACCTAAAACGCATTCCAGGGGATTTAAGCATAAAGCAAGCTCCGAGCATCCTCCATCATCAGATCAGTTTCCTCTTTACAGTGTTGCGTAAGAAAACCCTAACGCCCAACACGTCTTCCCACAACTAAGCATTTATTCACATGGTAAGAAAAAGAATCTGTGAGATTACGCACAGAGTACGATGCTGAGTCCCTGAAATCTTACAGCCTGTAAAAACAGTGCTGCCCCTCATTCAGTATAAATACCTAGAAATACGTTTTTCATGAAATACATACCTGATGAATATCACAAACGATGTGTAGCTAAGTATACCAAAATGTCCACCACTGTCCTGCAGAATAATCCTAAGGGGGGGAAAAAAGGTAGCAGTAAAAAGGAAAAAAAGGCATAAAAATTGAGTGTCTGGAAAGAAATGCTCCTGGGTTTTTGTCCTACATCATGTAGAAAAAGATTTTATATACAGTTTTCTAGTAAGAAGAGCTACATGGGTTCTGACTCCATTATCAGTTTCACATTCCTAACAAAGAGTTCCCTACAAAACTCCTAAATGTCAAGTAATAACTCTGAAAGAAGTCTTTTAATTGGAGTGGAATTAATAAGAAGACATCTTAGAGAGGAGAGCTAGGCATTTGGCCTTGACCTAGGACTTCCCCCTTGAGAACATTTCTTTAATCTGCCATAAAATAATCCTGAAAAATCTTTTCTCCACAACAGACCACAAGAGCCTTCAATATATCATACAAGGCAATTCTCTGAGTATTCCACTTCTCAGCTCTCTGTTCAAAGAGATGGAAAGTGAAAAGCTTTCAGCACCTAAAGGGACTAAGTATTTAGCTGATATCAAATCATACTAAGGTCCTCCTTTCTTTAAAGGCTAAAGAACAATTCCAGAGTTTTGTGAAAAACAGAGGATTCTGATTGAGAAAAGCAATTACCCCATTTAACTGGAAGGTCCAGCATATAAGGTCCCCATAAGAAAAATAGGGTTACAGGCAGCTAAATTACCTGGTGAAGTTTAATAAATACAATTAATCCAGCTATTGAACAATCCCTTAAAGAAAATCTGAATTAATTTGCTCCTAGTCAGAGAAGAAATGAATCAGCAACCCTTATAAATTATTACAGCCTATGTGCTCCAAGGAGCATCCCATGCAAGCATCTCTGCATTATAACTGAATACCTCAAGAAGCTGTTTATGTACTGACCTGCAAAAACCTTAACCAGCCTCACCTGAGGCCTCACCCACACCCTGCTCAGGGGACCCATTTAAGCTCAGCCCTGAGCCATGAGTCCTTATTTAAACCTTGCAGCTTTGTCTGTCTCCTGGGTGGTGGTTGTGTTGTCTGTACCTTCCTGTGGACCCTGACCTGCCAGCTGGCTTCCTAACTCATCTCAGAGCTGTCTCTTTTTATTGTAGGTGTGCCTGGAGGTGGTTGCTGTTGCTGGACTGGACCCTGAGGTGTGGTCCCAGCCCAGCCTCAGGCCTGCCTTGCAGCAGTAAGTGCCTTCTCTCCCTGTTCAGAGGACCGTAGGGTGGGCTCTGGCTGGGCAAGCCCTGCCCTGCTGTCTGGGTTCTTGCACTCATCCTCCTGCTCTTGGGGAGGGAGCTGGCCCTTTCTGTGACCTGCCATCCTGTGGTGCTGACTGCTAAAATCAAGGCAAGGGTAGGTGCCAAATGGCTTCAGGAGGTTTGAGTCCAAGGCAATCCTTATCTGCAAAAGCCCAATTCTATTTCAGGGCTATATTTACATTCTGAACTGGTGACTAGAAAAAAACTCTGTATTGAGTATAACCTTCTTGACCAAAAGAGTCAAAGTCAAAAGTGTCAGAGTATAGATTTTTAAATATATTTAGAATCTTTAATCAAAAGGTTCTCAGAATAGCAGAGGAGTTTTTCAAAAAAGGATGAACACTGTGGGTAATATACCAATCCTGTGTTGTCATTGATAAAAAACTTCTCTAAAAGTAAAGCACTGGAGTTTTATTTTAGGAGAAATTCCTAAATCTTTAAAGAAGTTGGATGTTATAGATATAAAACTCAATTTTCAAGAAAAAACAGTGTTTTACAAAATGCCACAGTTACACCAGAATAAAACAAATAATTCAAAAGCTGTTTACTCTCCTGAAGAACATAACATTTCAGTTACAAAACTGCAGGGGTTAAATAGGGAATGTCCTCTGTGGACAGGTGATTTTGTAGACAGGTAAAGCTCAACTCTCTGGGATTTTTAAATCCTGCAGAGCATCAGTGTCTCTATCATTGTTGGAGGTGGTACTAATGTGATGTGTTCATTGCCTTGGCCCGTATGTTTTCTGCAGCACCATTTTCCTCCTGGGCACTTGATTTCTGACACGTAACTCTTTTTCCTGAGAGTAGTATCATCAGAAAAGCATTGAAATGCTTTCTAGGTTTGACTTTAGATGGATCGCTGCTCTGGCTCTAACATAAGGTCTAGGCTACAACTTGTACCCAGAACAGTGCTTTCAGCAGCAGTCCAGCGTAAGCACTCTGTCTTGGCCGTGGAAGAGATTACTTTGGATGTGTGAAGCAAAATTAAACCAAAAGGCGAGGTTGGTTGGAACTAAACACAATGCGTGTAGGTGAAGTCTATAATCGTGACAATTCTGCTGCTGCTCTAAGAAATGTGTCATGAAGTCTCAGTCCAAGTGTGTTTGTACATGTTTACTACAGACCCATAGGGCAGTCTCTCCGATTACCCTCTGAAGGATCACTGCCTTAATGTGCCCTGGCTATTTAAAGCTGTGCTGTAAACAAAGCTCAGGTAACAGCCCCAATCCTGAGGGGTCTGTGCCCTCTGAAGTGGTGATGCATCACAGGAAAAGTCAGAACCCAGCTGAACCTCCACTGATGATTTTCAATCATGATTTCCTAGTTTGTAAATTGTATTTAGATGGATTACAGAACCAGTCTTTGAGCTGACATAACCTTTCCATGCTAAACCAGTCCAATGCTATGTGCTAGACAACTACCAGGAAAATGTGAAAATAATAATCTGAATTTGCTATAGCTTATTGTATAATAGTAAGATTCCAAAATATGCTAGTTTTGAAGAATTATAATATTAGTTTAAAACTGAGCTAATTATATCTGAATAATGAAGCAAGTATTCATTTCACCCTAAACAAATTTAAAACACTGAACTTTGCCTTTTAAATATTTATTGCCTCTGTGTTTGTTAATTATATCCTCCTGTGTGGGACCTGAAGACTGCTCTATCAGGTGACATAAAACTTCTGGATGACCATTTTTTTAACTGTGTAGCAGAACTGGATTTGATCTCATCATTTAAAAATTACTCCCCTGCAGTCCTTGGAGTTAAGCCAGAAATTACTTCTGGCTCATGCAGTATAAGATTTTCAAAATTTTAAGATTATTATGAAGAGTTTCCTTACAGAAAAAGAGCTACAGTATGTAGAGCAGACACCAAATGATGCAATTCAACTGAGTTACCTTTTAATCTATTAATAAAATATATCAAGTCTGCTTTTAGTCCCTGAGGTTTTGTGATATTTATAGCACTTCATCTGAGTAGATAGTATGGATGCAATTTAAATATTTATTGCACATGTAAGGATATAATATGGAAATAATTAAAAGCTTTTGTTCTAGAAAGTTAAATGCATATATTTTTCTGATGTGTTTTTGATGTTCTGATACTAATCAGTGTTAAGATAAAAAAGCCTTATAACACTAAAAACAATATAAATGTTACAGAATTTTAAAGAAAGCATTGAAAATAGGGTGTCTTGGGCAAAGATATTTCTTGACTTCGATGTCCTTTGCAGCTCTATAGTTCCTTCAAGCAAGGTAAAAATCGGGAGTGCAAAATGATGAACTGTTCAAGACTCCTTTTTAACAAACAGGGACTCTGTAAATGATACGGCTCCAAAACCTGCCACAGAAGACCATTTGTAAAAGAAATTATAGTTATGGTAGTGCCTGCTTCCAATTAATCGGCCAGACTCATTTTCTTGTTGATGTAAATGAGGCAAATCTCTGGATTTACGTTTGTGATCCCTGTCTCAGATGTCACTGCAGGAGGTTAATTAGACCTAACTAGGGTCTGTATCTTTCAAAGACCAGTGGCTTCCTCAGATGTGTACCTAATCGTTTATCTATAAACATGTGCAAAATACCTGAGACTCTCACCTATTTGTCTTATTGCTCTCAGCCAGTCATACTAAAGTCAAAGCATTTAAACCTTCTGCACAGCTCTATGCTACTTACACCGTTTTCAGGGAGACCAGAGCAAATATGAAAAATTAATTTCACTGTTGCATTGCATCATGGATAAACAGTTGGGCCAATGATATACAGCCGGTGCTTCCAACTTCTGCCGTGTGTGCAGAATCTACTTGCACATGGGCATTGTCTCACCATCAAGCTCAGTTATTTGCCTTTTCTCTGTGGCCTCCTCTTTGTGTAGGAATACACAACTCCTGACAGTACAACATGCTCTCTATAAGTTATAACTATGCAGGATGCACTTACGAAAGCCAAGCCTGCCAGAAGTAGCTTTTTTTCTTGTTGCTTCAGGAAGAACAAGTGCATCTCTTCCTTAATTACCTTGAACTTTGGACTATTGACACTAACTTTTCGTATGTGTTAAGAAGAGGTAGAGTTTTTAGAAAAAAATGTCAGTATTTCATTGTGCTTTTCTTGTCTTGATCTTTTATTTATGCTACTTTGTACATCAGTCAATCATGCCCAATCAAACTCTACTTTCAATCCACACTGCAGATTAATTATAGTAGATGCTAAATCAGTCCACAAACTTCTACGTTTTGCCACTTGAAGTAACAATTATATTTAATTGATTTTTTTTAAAAAGTGTGTATGTATAATCTATATGTATACACTCTGAAGTTGTATCCAAGTTAGTATGTCTGTTATTATGCTGCTAGGAAAGATATTAGTACTCAGTGCCTGCAGTTTCTGGCAAGGGCTTGCATATATGGCTTCATTGATCGTGTGGAAACGACGAGCTGCTGTTGAACATGTAAATGACATTAGCACACACTACAAGTAAAACTGCCTGAGGCCAGCTGAAGTGTATGCTTTAGGTATTTGGTGTTAATTTTTGAGCGGTTCTAGTTCATGTATGGTCTTAATGTACAAGTACAGTATTTAGTATGATACCATATAAGAAAATAAGTGTAACTCATCAAGACCTCAGACCATGACAATGCATTCAGAGAGGCTGGAGGAAAGGGGTGACAGGGACCTCATGAGATTCAACAAGGACACACATGAAATACTGCATATAGGAAGGAATAGTCCCTTGCAACTATACAGGCCAGGGAGCAGCTCTGCTGAGAAGGACCTGGTGGTCTTGGCAGAGAGCAAGCTGAGCATGGGCCAGCTGGGTTAATACACCCTGGGCTGTATTAACAGGAGGATGGCCAGGAGATGGAGATTATCCCCTTCTACTCTGCACAAGCTAGACTGTATTTAGACACTCTAGTCCAGTTCTGAGCTAGAAAGTCATGGAGAGTTCAGCAGATGGCCACCATGATACCTGGGGGCTAGAGCACTAGCTCTGTGAGGAGGGGCTGAGGAAACTGAACTTGTCCAACCAGGAGAAGATAAGGCTGTGGGAAGGGACTTAAAAGGAGGCCTCCACCTTCCTCGTACCTACAGAGAGTTTACAATGAAAAAGTGATCAGGATCCTTGTAGTGGGGTATGGTGGGTTGATAAAAGACAGTAGGCACAAACTGAAATGAGAACAACTCAGAGTGGATCAGAAGGGAAAATCTTCTTCCCTGGGAGGACCGGCAGGCTATAGGCCAGGCTGCCTGGAGAGATTGTCCAGTTTCCATCCTTGGAGATCTTCAAGGTTGAAATAAACCTGAGTAACCTGATCTGAGTTCATGGGTGAGCTTTCTTTGAGCAGCAGATCCCTTCCCACCCCACTCACTCTATGATTCAATGAACCTATAACACAATCTGGCAGTCTCTACATATGCAAGTTGTAGGAGCATGTAACCCTTTTTCAAACACTAGTCCGTGGTCAGACAATGTAGCACATTAGCTTTATTAATTACTCTGTGAGCAAGGCTGCTAAGTTTCTGCTGTAAGGCTGAAATGCACTTTCCGTGATTATGTATTGGCTGAATATGCACCACAAATGCAAGACGCAATTCAGCGGCAGCTGAAATTACTTTCCTCTGCAACTCTCTCATGGAGAGCTTGTTTGCTGACATTTTCTATCCATTTGCACGTATACCAGCTGTGTCTTTTTCCATTTACTCCACTGATTTATTTATTAAGCCATTATGAAGCAAAAAAACCTAAATATCTCCTCTTCTAGCCTTTGTTCTATTAGGCCAAGCAAGCCAAACTGTTAGGCTGGGAAGGCTCTTCATACACCTTCAACCCAGTCCTCCACGGCTGGGGACGAGAATGAGCCCAAGTATCCAAATTCGGTCTTCTTGTTGGTGTTTCTCTACTTGTACTGGAAACCCCGAGCTGGGTACACCCGTGTAAATGCGGGCGGGGCGGGAGCGCTGGTGCGAGCCCGAAGGGCTGCGGTTCCCGCCCCCGCGGCGCGGGGCGGAGGGAAGAGGGCGGGCGGGGAGTGCCGGGGCTCCCTCCCTCCGGCACTTCCCCGCCCCCGGGCGAGCCGGCTGGCCCTTCCCTCCCCGGGCAGCTGCGGGAGCAGCGGCGCGGGCGGTGCCTCCTCCGTGCCCAGCCCGCGGGAGCTGAGGCTCTCTGTCTGTCCGTCCGTCTGTCCGCGCCGCACGGCCCCGACATGTTCCAGCTCCTGCGAGGCTTCGTTCTGCCGGCGGCCGCCTGCGACGGGAACAGGGATGGCGACTCCCGGTACGCCAACCTCTTCAGGAAACTGGACCTCAACGAGGACGGGAGGGTGGACATCGCCGAGCTGCAGACGGGCCTCCGGGCCATGGGCATCCCGCTGGGGAAGGAGGCTGAGGAGGTAAGCGCGGGCCGCAGCCGCTGCCCTGGGGTCTGTCCCGGCTCCAGNCTCCAGGGGCGGCGGGGAGGGTGAGAAGCGGCGGCCCGGCCGCCCCCCCCGCTCAGCCCGAGGGACGGGCGCGGCCGGGCCGGGGCTGCCGCCGCCGCCGCCGCATCCGGGGGCCCGGGGCTGCTCCTGGATGGACGCGGCCTCGGGCCTGCCTTTTTCCTTCCCCGGAACGCCGTGCCAGCGCCACGGGCCGTGTTCTACAGGCACGCCCCGGTTGCAGGCGAAGGGTCCCGAGCGCGTACGGCTGTCGGCGGTTCCATTGCCAAGTGGGTTTACTCATCATGTGTGGACTTTTGACATCCTCTCATTCCTCGTTGGGTGGTACTTGACAGCACATTCCTCTTCCAGCACGATAAAGGATAGTAATTTAAAGGTTTTGTCTATCACTCCACCCGTGCATAATCTAGATCAGAGTAAATTAAGGTTTGTTTGGGCAGCACGTAAGTAACTGTATAACCTTAGTAGGTTGCAATTTCAGAACTAGTTATTTAAGCTAGCTCTCCTTAAACACACAGACATGGAAATGATTCTTGGTGTGGACTATGTCAGATAGTCAGATATCGAGGCCCTTGTATTAAAAAATGCACACTTGTAAGAGTGGCCATGAAACCACGAAAGAGACAGTGCCCTCTCTTCGTGGTGCGGCTTCTGCAGTGATCAGTTCAATTGTTAAATTGCATTGTCCCTCGTATCAATGTTGTGACCTCAGAAGTCAGTAAAACTTGAGTCATCACGCATTCCAGAGCGATGCTGACTTATACTGGCAGATCTGACCTGTTACCTGGAAGAGAACCTTCTCTTTCCTAATTATTTTCAGTAATCCCCAGGTATCAGCACATAAAGTCATTTAATGTGCAATTCTGCAGATATAAGTGTTTGTGTCGTAAGGCAAGTCTGCGCTGACAAGGCATGCGTGGGTTCAGTTAGGCTGAACAAGTACAGGTGAGTTCTGTGGGGCAGCTGTTGCTGTAACAGTTCTGTTTGTTTCAGTATAAAGAATGGTTCGAGGGCATTCCCCTGCCGTGCTTGCAGTAGCTGTTGCACACTTTGTGAAGGAGTTGCAGGAAAAGGAACTTAAATTTTGACTCCAGTATTAAGAGGGGTCAATAATTCAGTGTCCATATGCTAATTGTGGGATACTCTGCCAGTTTTTCCCCTATGGTCTTAGTATTTGGTCTCTATTTTACCTCTTTCTGGTATATTTAGTTTTCTGTCTCCTGTACTTAAGGGAAAAGTATCCGGCTGTCCTCTTGAGTTGAATGGTGTTTATGCAAGAGTGTAATGAAAGCAGACTTTCACTTCAATATTGTTGCTGGTCAAAATCATCTTTACAACAGGCACATTTTGTGTTCTTAGGTTTTGGTATGTAAAAGAGGGACAGTTTGGCCTGTTTGGTTATCCATGAAACTTGTCATTATTAAGAGCATGATAGTTATGAATTTCAGTCACAGATCAAACACACATTGTTGTAAACCTGTTGTACCAGTTTGACTGTAACAATTGGGGGTTTTTACTTACATTGAACAACAGGGAAACAGGTGACCAGCTAATTTGCTGATGTTTAACACAGGTGGTCTTCCAACGTGATTCAGTGAAAGCCCTGAGTCACAAGTGGTGTGCTGCTGAAGTTTTGAGCAACTTAGAATTCAAGTTCTAAGCTCCTTCTCAAGATCAGTGATCTTCATTAATAGTGCATAACTGTCAAATTATTCCCAGTTGCTTTAGGATAAACTGAAAGTGAAACCCATGAAATAGATAGAGATGATCTAGACATACCTGGATGTATCAGAGAGCAGGAAGTGCTGCCTCAATTTAAGAAATACAGAGTAAACAAAGCAAGCCATGAGTCATGTGCATTTGGGAGGAGTGGAAGAATTGTTGGAGTGCACTGAAACTTTTATATGTTTACTGTTTTAAACTCAGTGGTGGGCACAGTTTGAACTAGAAACTAGACTAGTTATATGTAACTGTTAATAACTAGACTTGTAATAAGAGAGCCTCAGTACGACTTGCCTCCAGCTTCTTTCCTGCCTTTACGTAGCTCATCTGCTTCTTGTACTTTCTTGCAACTCAAAACTGCCTTCTCCCTCTTCAGGCTCTAAAGTGATGGTGAATTCAGTCTTTTTACTACTTGGTAAAAAGGTACTTTATTAAAGAAGTCAGATATTGAATCATTGTATTTGTGTTTGGAGAGGCAGAAGTAGCCTTATAATTACTAGGAACTAATGAGAAAGGAATTGAGGCATGGAACTATTACAACAACGTGGCAAAGCGTTAGCTACTGAACTGCTCAGCCCTGCCAGCATAGTGGCACCATGGTGTGGGCAGACCTTGGGATATCCTAGAGCAGAATGGGCTTCACTACATCATGGCTGTGTCAGTCTTAAGCCTTGCACTATCATTATGTTCTAGGTGCTGGCCTGTATTAGGTTTTCAAAAATCTCCTGCAGGGCTGGCTTCTGACACATGGGGTGAAATCCATGTACCTGGAAGTGTTGGTCATCGTTTTTCCGGGAGGCACAGATGCTTCCTGGTAAAGGGACCACGTGACCATTACCGGGTCTCACTGCGAAGTCAGTTGGTTGATCCCAACTTATTGTCTTCACAGTATAAATTATTGTTTGTGCTACTAGTACTACTTTGCTCTTCTACCTTTCATTGTAATTCCTCTCTAGAAGGAATATGCATGTTTTAAAGGATACAAACCCACTATCCATTTGAGTAATAGACTACCAGTATTTTCTTTCAGCCTTCATCAGTTGTCTTGACAGTTTTATTAATGATGAGACACTCTTTTAGGTGAAGTAACATTGTAGATACAAGAACTGATGTGAACCCATGTGGTAAAGCTTTGGAAGTAGGTTGCATATCCCTCTAAGGAGGCACATAGCAAGACATCATAGCACGACATGACAGAAGCTCCTGACTTTGTGTTCTACTTGACCTGCCTTCTGTCAGTATCTGACAGACAAAAGCAAACCAGCTTGGAAGCTGCCAGAATGACTCCTGTTTTATATTGTAGTATTACCTGCCAGGAATGGTTAACTTTGCAAAATGCTGCAAAAGTTTCCTGACATAATAGGTGAACACCAATGAAGGAGGAATTCAGCGTGGTGACAGTATCAAATGCTGCTCCAGAAGCAATATTAACAGCTATTGTACGGTGGCTTTGATTAGTAGAGACACAAAATAGATGCTGGGATCAGATCTCATATGATCTCATCCTATGCCTTCAGAATGCTGTGTCTCGTAGGCGAGAGTACCATAAATGGTGTGAGTGGTTATATGAAGTACTATTTTTGTTCATCCTTTCCTTCTGTTGCAATCAGTCCTTACAGTAAATCCGTAGGAGGTGAACCCTATATTTCAAGCTTCAGCTTGGAACAGCCAAGCATTCAAATTCAGGTACTATTTATACATTGAGTCCTGGAGCTAGGAGTAGGCAGATGTTACTGAAATGAATAACTACATTCTGGAAACAGTGTAATGATCTTATTTGGACTGACTGTAGCGTTTTGACTTAAGTCTTTGGCTACATTAAGGCTCCTTTAGATAAAGAACAGTGTGATGAGACACCTCTGTGTCGTGGAGACGGCACCTAGTGAGACTAAATTCTCAACAATCAGAATATGGTCTGTTTAGAGCAATTGACTGTGTTTATGAAAATTTTAGCCCAACCAAGTCTAAAAATACTCGAACACTTGAATTCATGTTTCTGCGTTTAAACCATAGGAAATTTGGAATTCTGTGAAGCAGGGCAGGCCCCTGTGCTGTGTTCTGCTGCTATGTCTCAGCACAAGGGGATGGGCGAGAACAGGGCAAGGTGTGTATTGTTTCCTTCTGTGCTTTTCTCTGGCCTCCAAAAACTATAGCTAGATAGTGCTTCAGAGCTTGAACTTATCTTAGCAGTTCTGAGTCCAGAAAGTGTTAGTCTAAGCAGTTTCTTAGTCCAGAAAGTAAACCACTTGTTTAGTGACTGAGCTAATTTTGTCCTTGAATACTTCTCCACTGCTTTATTAAGATGTTTGCTCTTTTCTTATTTGGGTAACTTCCCATACATGGCAAAATTAGAAGGTTAGAAGACCAAGTTATTTGGTCTCTTTGTTATTTTGTAGCTTGGCTAGAAACAGAGAAACCCCACTAATTACTTTGGCAACTTCAAAGAAGATGCCTGGGCATCTTGTATCACACTGTATCTACTCTTAGGTATTATCATATGTGATATGCAGATTCACAGTCTTAGAAGCTTCAGCAGTTCCTTTTCTGTGTGTCATTCTTTATGTGAATTGAAGCTTTCTCTCACCTTAATAGTCTGCTAAAAAATATGGTGTTATAGAATTAGAGCAGTCTGGTATCTTCAGTTTTTACCAAAATGTGATTCTACAATCATGTCATGTGATTGTAGAAAACTGGAACCATTTAGTTCCTTTAAACTTCCCTTTTCAGGTCATAATAGTTGTGATGATTATGTCTGGTTATGGGGACTTTATTTTGAAATACCTCAAATATATTCAGTAATACTCAATTGTAAGCAAACATTATTTCATTGTTTCATTATTATATATATGATATACTAATTGTTTCCTTTCCATGTGTACAGCTTCAGAAGCTTTTAACTGATATGGGCTATATTCTCCAAGTCTTCATATGAGAGAGCAAGATCAATCTTAAATTTAACACCTTAAACATCCAAGGAGATAAAATTAATTGTTTTTGAATACTAACTTGATAGCTTTTTGTCTGAAAAGTGACAGGCTACACTGAGTGATTAATTCTTCCTCCTGCTGCTGCAAAATGTAAGAATGCCAAGAATTGCCAAATATGGGAAGCCTCACCTCTGAGACATCTCTTAACCATATGTTGCAGTGCTTTGCTAAACCCTTGTCTTGAGACAGCAGTGTGTCCCAGATAAGCAAACAAGGTAAACTGATAAATCTTTTGAGATGACTAAGGTGAGGATGCCTTTTTAGCAGAGTAGTCTTATTTAATGGGAAAAGTCTGTCTACCAAGAATGTTCAAAGTCAAAAATACCAGTGTAACTTGCAAGGAATGCTGAATGAAAGTTCAAGGGATAGTTTGCATCTTCCATGGATGCTGTTTCAGATTCTTGAAATTTAATTCATAGCTATGAGTTGAGAGAGTTTATCCAGGTCCTGAGGGAGCAGCTTCTGCAAGGCATGTGGGGAGATCATGCTCATGACTTGCATCTTGTCCTTTTTAGTCCTGTTTTCTAGAGATTGTGTTACCTGAAATGGACCAGTGAGAACACCTCTGCCAGTGCTGTCCTGTAGCAGGAGGAATGGTACTGAGGACAAAGAACAGGAAAGGGAAGCTCTGCAGCTGATAGCAACATCTGCTACTGTCAAGGGTGCAAGTCTGCTGTGCTGGAGTGGGGGCCACTTAATGTCTGTTTGTGGCAGGTTTAAAGGGCCTGCTTGGTATCCTTATGCTGGTATCCTTTTGGGTGGTAAGTAAGTAAATATGAATGCAGAATTTTGACAAATTGGGAGGTCTCTGGAGGCAGTTCAGATTACTCTTTTGCTCAAAATGCAGTATTGTGTTGGATTTCTGGCAGTGAAGTGTCAGTCTAGTTCGTTAGTGTGTTATGTGGACTCACTGGGGTATAATGCTGTGTGAACACATCCTCAGGCCCTTTCCCTTTAAGCTGGATTTACCTCCCAGCTGATGTAGTTTGACAAGACTGACTTTAATAATCTTTACTACTGATTTTTGGGTCATCATAGTCTGCATAAATTTATGTAGCCTTGGCAAATATAAACAGGAAAAGAACTATTGTTGGGTATGTGTCCAGTAAAGAGAGGAGAGCTGTCTATACTTCAGCTGTGACTGAATTTGTTTTCCAATAATATTACAGTCAAATAACTTAAAATTGTAGGATGCAGAGCTATATGAATGACTAAAAGAGATTTTAGTGGTGAAGAGGGAAGGAATTGAAAAAAGGGAAAAGAGGAGGAGGAGGGAATATCATCGGTTTTATATATAGTACCTCTGTTTTTAAAAGCAAATGTGAAACTTGTGAATGACAAAAGACACGATGATGTTCCTACTGTGGTATTGGAGTTCTTTGCGGTTTTTGTGACCTCTGGAACTCCTGTTGCAGTTTGTAGAACAACTAATTGCTGCTTGCCCCGATTATGTATCTTGAAGTGCTGTTTTTTGCTTGTGTCTTGTAGAGAGCATGATAGGAAGCCACTAACTTCTTGTTGAATCACTTCCTTTTAAATATTCTTTACATTATATTAATTAGCTGGCATAACAAGCTGATGAATAGATGATTGTAATCATTTGCTCCCAGCAGCCCCACCTTTCACACACAGCTGAGTTTTGTAAACAGAATGTGAAGGCTTATGCACAATACACAAATAATGATACTAAATAATGTAAGAAATGAGACTCTGAAGTTAAAAGTCTGCATAAAAGCATTAAGATTTCTCGTGTCTTGCAGTCTTTGTCTTTACATTGTAGCCATGAATGTGTTAAAGTTCACGGCTTTGGCACAGAGTGATCTAATAATTCATCAGGACACTTACGGAGGGTCAGGATTTTTTGATGTGTATATAAAGCCTGTCTGTAACTTCTTTTTTTTTTTTTTTTTCATTGGACCTGCTGACTTACATTTCCACACCAAATACAGAGGTCTTCTGGAAGAGCAGGAATTCAGCACTGCAACGTGATTTATATTATGGAGAAAAATTTTTAAAAATATCTTCGGTGTTTCAGTCTACTTGTGGCCTTTCACACTGGCTGTGCAGGACTTTGAAAGCAGCTGTATTAACAAAATATGCAGCAGAAAAAGAATAAAAGTGGCAGAATTATTAAAAAAAAAAAAGGGGGTTGGGGGAAGAAAAGAAAAAGGTGACAGTGTCACGACCAAATAGGTTGGTGTAGGAGCATTTTAGTCAGTACGTTTGAAGGCCCGCAGCATTAAAAAGAAAGATCATAGAATCATAGCATTGTTTGGATTGGAAGTGACTTTTAAAGGGCCATGTAGTCCAATCCCCCTGCAATAAGCAGGAACATCTTCAACTAGATCAGGTTGCTCTGAGCCCCATCCAGCCTCACCTTGAATGTTATTAGAGGTGGAGCATCTAACACCTCTCTGGGCAGCCTCCTCTGGTGTTTTACCATCCTCATTGTAAAAAATTTATTCCTTATATGTAATCAAAATCAACACTCATTTGGTTTAAAACCATTACTCCCTGTCCTGTTGCTACAGGCCCTGCTAAAAAGTTTGTTCCCATCTTTCTTTGAAGCCCCTTTAAGTACTGAAAGGCTGCAATAAGGTCTCCCTGGAGCCTTCTCTTCCTCCATCTGAAAAACTCCAGCCTTTCCTCATAGGCATCTCATAGGAGAGGTGCTCCAGCTCTCTGATCATCTGTGTGGCCTCTTCTGCATCTGTTCCAATAGGTCTATGTCTTTGCTGTACTGAGGATCCCAGAGCTGGACACAGCACTCCAGGGGTCTCACAAGGGCAGAACAGAGGGATGGAATCACCTCCCTTGAGCCCTTCTTTTGATGCAGCCCAGGATGTGATTGGCTTTCTGGGCTGCAAGCGCACATTGCTGGCTCATGTCATCATCTAAACTGTCTTCCTGTGTCCAGTAATTAGCAATTCTTTACCTGGTCACCATTTTATTTTATCTAGTGAATTATTACCCTTATTGCTTGGGGTTACAGTTTTTAGACAATCAGAAAAGAAATAGCATGCCTTGAAAAATAAACATTTTCCTCTTGGGTCTGGCCCTTTGTAAAGGTGAGGTGATCCCACAGTAAGTCTGTAACAAGAAATGGCAGGTTTTACGTGGGCAGGCATGCTGAACATTGTTTCCCAGGACTTCCAAGTGAGTATTGGCATCTAGTTTGGTTCCTGCTCTATTGTTGTAAGCATGCCTATTTTAAAGTGCATCCAGTTCTCTTCCACCAGAGAAGCTGGTGAACCAGGCAGTGGCAGAGTGACAAGTGGCTGTAATTATACAAAATCTGGTAGTATATTAAATGCAGAACAGCAAAGTTGGATTCATTGTTGAACTGAAGAGAGGGTGAGTGAATGACAGAACAGTTTACTTGTGGAGGCTGTGGAACCTCCATCCTTGGAGATGCCCAAGACTCAATTGGATGTGGTCCCAAGCAACCTAATCTAATCTAATTAGATTAGACATGCTTTGAAATGGGGTTGTGCTCAGTGACCTCCAGAGGTTCCTTCCAACCTAAATTATTTGATGCTATGAATGGGCAGTTTGTACCTAGGACTTGGTGTGCCAGGCTCCCCACAGAATCAGGTGTGTGTCTTCCTGCTGGCTATGCCCATGGAGTTTATAACCCCCCAGGAGGAAATTTCTGCCCACCAAGTGAGAGACAAACTTCTTCCAGTGTTCCTGTTTGTTCCACAAACCTGCGAATTATTGATTTTAATCTGAAACTTTAACACCCACATAATTAGTTCATTTTCGTAAACAGCAAGAGGCTTTTATTTGTATGAACTTTTAGATTTGTACTGAGAAGAAAAATCCTCAGCCACCTGAGGCAACCATACGCTTTTGCGCTTTTGTTCCCTGTCACTTCTGTTCTGCTGCAACTGAGAGTGGCTGACACAGACTTGAAGTCGGGAAAATAACTGCCAAAACAAAAGTAGGGAATGGAGAGTATGTTTGTGCTTACACTTTTCTAGTTGTTGCAATATGAAATCTGCTTCTTTGGCAGATGAACTGAAAGGTGCCCCTCCTTCACACACAGAAGTCGCCAGCTCTCTGAACTTCTTAGGAATTTCCGTTTTCTTTGGCTCACGTCATCCTCAACAGTGGAGGTTTTGTAATGCATAATATAGCTCAAGTTTTGTCATATCTGTGAGGCAGAACAACACTTTCCTTGTTCTGCATTTTGGTGTGTGTAGTTTTGGATAGCAGTGGGGAACAGTAAGAATTTGTGTTGACTAGAACTCACTCAAAGTGAGTACAAGTGCCACATAAGTCACCTCTTCTCAGTAGTGTGTGGGAGCTGAGCAGGACACTCGGACCCTGTGGCATGAGGTGCCATACACAGAGTAAAAGATGGGTGGAGATTGCCGTGTCTTTGAGGAGGGGGATTCTTTTCGGGCTACAGTAATTTTTAATGGTCGGTTTTGGTTAGTTTTTTATTTGTTCGGGGTTTTTTGAGTGATTAATGTATTAGCCTTTCTTAATTTCTTGTTAGAAGGTCATGGTCAGGAGTGTATCCATAAACTTCTATAAATGTAAGCTATTTTTTTTTTTAGTGGGAAATTCTGAAGAGCTCTAACTATATTGACAAGGGCATGAAACTGAATTGATGAGTATATCTTTGTTGACAGGTTATTAATAGAAATTACAATCAAACTGGACTTCTGACTGTATTAAGAACACTATTTTTCAAAGCTGATACTGAACTCCCTTGTCTAAATATGCAGTATCTTTTTTGTGCAATTTGCTGTATTTATGGGAATTAAATAACTTACTTGTCTCACTTAGGTCTACCACGTAATTTTCCTCCATTTTGTTGAGAAATCTTTGATAATCTTGTCAATTTTGATCTTTTGAGATGAAATGTTAAAGTACGTTACTTTTTATAGAGGGATAGGAAAGATGAATGAGGCCACATAAATGAACTCGGATGTCTTAAATTTTTTTTTCCAGACACCTGCAACAAATACCCAGTTTTCAGCTTCCTTTGTGTTCAGTTTCTGTAGGCTAGAACTTGTTGGACTTTGGTCTTTTGAGGACTTCTGCTAATCAAAGTGGAGAAAACAGAATGATTAAAACCAGATTTGGCAGATTAGAACAGCCATGCAAATCTTGTTGAGGGTTGCTTTTCTCAGAAACTCGAGTTGTGCACGGCAGCCTGCCAGGTGGAAGGGACTCGGAAGCCTGAGCTCTGTTTCACACTTGTTTCCTGCAGCCCTGGCTGTTGTGTGCCATGCATTGAACTTGGTTGATTTTTGCATGTAAATGTTTCTATCTGCAGGGCAGTTAGTAGGAAGCACGTGCAAGAAAGGAAGACAAGTGTGTCTGTACTTGGTGCAAGTTTGTTTGAGATTGTAGTCAGGGCTTCAGTTGGAAGCAGAAAGCCCTGCTCTCAAACACTGGGGGATGGAAGTGCTAGTTGGGCAAGATATCTTTGTTTGTTTGTTTGGTTTTTTTTCAGCAGTTAAATTGTTAAAATGGTTTGTATTTTTAATCTCTAATTCATAATTAGTAGACCACTGGATTAAGAGGATAGTCAAGATGTTTGTTTAATTTTACTGATATATTGACAAATTCCATGTATAGGAAACTCACAGGCTTAAACTTGTCTCTTTTGTGATTTTTGTCCTCTCCCCCACTTCTTTCTCCACAAATTATTTGATACCTGTAGGTATAACTTACCAGTGCTGGTAAGAAACCTTAAAATTTCTGCATAGGAAAGTTATGTAAATAAGAGTGTTTTCTCTCTTTGTGAAAATATGAGTACATTAAATTCTGAAACCACATGGTGCTTTGTGACCTGCTGTAATTTGGAAAAGTCAACTGTTGAATTTTCTCTCAACAGAAAATTTTTAAAGCTGGAGATATTAACCAGGATGGACAGCTGGATTTTGAAGAATTTATGCAGTACCTTAAAGAACATGAGAAAAAGATGAAACTGGCATTTAAGAGCCTGGACAAAAACAATGATGGTACGCCTTGATTTAGTTTATTTGTTCAAATATTGTTTGAAGAAAATGTACCTTAAAAGCAGTTTAACTTATATTCTTTGTCTGAAATGAAAACTGAAAGTTGTGAATATGGAACCTTCTTTTCCTTAACAGGATCATAATTATAGTTTACTACAGATTGTAATAATAAGTTATTGTATCTTCTTTTTTCTTTCTGTTATCTTCCAAGTCCATTGAACTGGGGCTCTTCGTTTCCCAGATGGAGAAACTATAAGGAAATTTCTAACTAACTGTTTCTACCTAGTGAAGATAAAACAGTTTCTAACTGAATGTTTGCATACAATTTGGTTGCATGATTTTAGTGTACGTGGCTTTGCTCAGTCCTTGTAGAGGACAATCAAAATACATCATCTGGATTTAAACTGATTTTAAATTATCTTTGCTATTATGCAGGTGTTACAATAGAACCTAGTTAGCTCCAAGGTGGTAAATGTAGTAAGATTCATGTTTTAAATATGTATAATCTTTCTTTTAATGTTTCAAGGAAAAATCGAAGCATCAGAAGTTGTCCAGTCCCTCAAGATACTGGGTATAAACATTTCAGAAAAACAGGCAGAAAAGATCTTGCAAAGGTCAGGAATTTCTTGAAATATTTCTTGAAGTATTTTAAGCTTCTTTGTATCGTATTATATTTTTATATTTTGTATTGTATTATTGTATTTTTGTATTATATTTTTATAATTCCGAGAACAGAATAAATGGGATTATAACTTTGAAAAGTGCTGGTACCTTCAGTGGTGCCTTCATGGGAATTCTCATGTATTCCGTCTACGCTTGGGTAATAGTAAGTGGCCACTATTGGAGCATCTGGTTCTGGGAGGAGAATGAGGATATAGTGAAGTATTATATTATGTTTTTTAAATGGAATATGCCAGGTGCACTTGGATAGGAAAAGCCCAGTGTTGAAAGGCCGTGGCAGATTCGGCCTTGAAGTCTCCATGTGGAATTGACAGTTGTCGCTGATGTGATGGGCAGGGGGAAGGCAAGAAAACAGAACAAAACCCCATCCCTGCTACTGTTTCCTTATATAGTTCTGTTCATTTTCTTTTCAGTATTGATGCTGATGGGACAATGACAGTAGACTGGAATGAGTGGAGAGATCATTTTATGTTTAACCCAGCTACAGACATTGAGGAAATAATTCGATATTGGAAACATTCCACTGTAAGTTCAACTTTTCACTTAAAACAGCTCACAAGTTCATCTCTGCTGTGCTAATTTGCAATATTGAGTATAACAGCTTCACACTTACAAATCTGTTAGGATTTAGGATTAGTTATTTAGGATTATTTGGTTTTCCTTTTCACTTTGTGCTCTCCCATGTGCCAGAAGGGTAGTGTCATGTGAGCTTCTTCTCTACAAAGCATTTGATCTAAATTTTGCAAATAATTATCAGTAATTCTTAGGACGGAATCCTTTTCCTCCTTTGGAGATAATCCACAGAAAAATAGCAACCACAATATTAAATATTTTTCTTCTCCACACATTACAGTATATTTTTATGTTCTGTGCTTTTGATTTGTTGAAACAAATTATATAGACATTATATAGACTGTTTCTTATGCTGAAATCAGTATTTGCATTTATATAGTAATATCATAAAATCACTGATGTCTCTAGTGATTATTTTCTGTGCACGTGTTCTCGCACTCTTTTGTGCTACAGAATTTAAAAATGACAGAATATACAGCAATAGGATATCCACTCTGCAAATAAATTTTTAAAGTTATTATTGAATAGAGCCCTTGTCACCTCAGTGACTGACTTTTAAGAACAAGAAGTAAGTAAACCAGTAGTAATACCGTTTGCTAAATATCCTTCCTGTAGATTGTTGGACTAAATAAAGTTAGGTAAAGACAGATTGCTTTGAATATAGTGAGACCATTTGTATCTCCAGGGATAAGTCAGCATTTCCTTAATAAAAAACAGTTTATGAGGTCCAAGAGCTTTAAATGTTTCACACTGTACAATCTCAATTCAGGAATGCTTGCCAAAAGAGAGTTAGCTCCCTGTTTGCTGAAGAAAGCACTTGAAGCACTGCTATGAGATCAAATAGCCCTAGTCCCAGCTTACTTTGCTTAAAAAAACTTTGCTTTAATGAAATGTCGCTTTTTACTATTATTAAACATAAGATCTGTTTTTTCTTTTTTTTTTTTCTTTTTTTTAATGGAATGTCATTAGTTACCCCCAAGAAACAGCTCTGGGAGCCTCTTGTGTTCTTAGTTGTTGCAGTCAGCTGATGACCCAGTTATCACAGCCAGCAAAATCCAGCTACATGGCAACACAGCTGCTGTTTCAGATAAGAGCAGATGTGAGACCTCCCAGCCTGGCTGGCATTGACAGCTCTTTCAGTTCTGTTTTTATTGTAAAGTTTTAATGCTGTCAGACTCTTCCAAGCAGATAACTGCATTGGCATAGACTTAGTATGAGTTGGTAGCTGTGGCCTGTCTGTTATAAAGGCCCTCAAATTTACCTTTTTTTTCTTAGTTGCATTTAGGTCTCAGTAGACACAAGGTTTAAACCCTAGTAGATAGGCATAATATCTCTAAGGACATTGAATATATATTTTGAGAGTTCTGATTAATCTTTTGATGTTTCCATGTAGTTGAGCAACTGGTGACACCTTACTTGGAAACCACGAATGTCAGAAAGATGAAAGGGTTTTCCAATTGATCTCTTCTGTGTTCAATATCGAGAGTAGTTGGTGCTTATCCTGTTTGTCCAGTGGCAATATTTGTAGTCTGCATTCTGCATTTTTTGTTGCAAATGACCAAGACAGTAGTCATGTCTACTAACAGATAGAGAATACAGCATAAATTAGGGATATAATGTCTACAATTAAAGTCAACAGTAATTTAAAAGGTTTATCTGTTAACATGCTTTCTGGCCAGTACTTATCAGTTACTAAAATATTCTTACTCCTTTTGTAAGTATAATTTATATGTAATATCATTAGCATTGTGTTTATATGTAATATCATTGCATTATCTATGTGTATTTTTCCCCTCACATATCACGGTTGTAAGTTACACGTAAGAGCAAAGACTATGTTTAAGTAATATGTGAGATTTCATAGTCTTATGTCTTGGACAGCTTTATCACTAAAGCCTGCAGTAATGTTGTTCTTTGATCAAATTGAATGGTATTACAAACGTGCACGTCTTAATGAAATTCCAAACTTTTATAGCTGAGAAAAGTTATTAAATGTGTTTTTCAGTATAACTGATGATAAGATAATGTATAAAGCATTAATCAAACTTCTAATGTTTTAAGATAATACACAACAGTTACCAGAAATAGAATATTTTGCTATATCAGCTGTAAAAATGCTACTTGAAAGTGTTGGCGGGGGGGGAAGGGGTCATCCCACATATGTGTGAATAAATTACCGTGAGAGAGAAATCTCTTGTTAGCATCCTTAGGAGATTACCAGACTAATCCCAGAAGGCTGTCTGGTGAAAGGTTAGCTGCAACTAAAGCATTTGAGCTTTAGTGCCGACTGTGAAGGACTGCTGATCATGACAGAATGTCTTTGCTTGGGCCATACTCAAGGCGGAACTTTGTCGTAATTTTTAATGATGATGGTGCTGTCTTTGAAATGGTGGGTCTGTGGTGTTACTGCTCAGTATCTATGTAGAAGTCCCTAAAAGCTGCTGCTTTTCATTGAATAGCAATGCATAGCAAGTTAATTATAGAATGTAAACTAGAGCTATTTTTTAGCTAGCACTCTATTTACAAATTGTTAGGTGATATGTTGATGTGAACTAGAACTGTTGATAAAATTGAGGTAATGGAACGAGACAGTTATTTGTGCATCTTTGCTTTGGATTCTAAAAGGTGTTGGATATAGGAGATAGTTTGACTGTTCCAGATGAGTTCACGGAGGAAGAGAAAAAGACTGGACAGTGGTGGAAGCAGCTGTTGGCAGGAGGAGTGGCTGGTGCTGTCTCTCGAACAGGTACAGCACCGTTAGATCGCCTTAAAGTGATGATGCAGGTAGGTGCAATGTCTCAGACTTTTTGGTTTCCAGTGCATCAGTTCAGTAGCTACATTCTGGAGGTCTAGTTTTGTGTTCCCATGAAAATTTCCATTTTTTGTGTTCATGAAAATTGTCTTTTCTGTAGTCACATGGACAAAAATGTAAGCAAAATATTATAGTACTTGTGCCACTAAAATAGGATTTTTTTCAATAGTGCATGTGGCTTTGCTAGTTGATATATTTAATCAGTTTAATACTTATGAGTTTTATAAGCTAATCAGAGCATTGTTCTTTACTGTGACTTTGATTTTTTTAATATTTTTTTTAGGTTCATGGTTCAAAATCAAACAAAATGAATATAGCCAGTGGTTTTAAGCAAATGTTGAAAGAAGGTGGTGTCCGATCCCTTTGGAGGGGAAATGGTGTAAATGTTGTGAAAATAGCTCCTGAAACAGCTATTAAGTTCTGGGCTTATGAACAGGTAGGATGATAAACCAGGAATGAAAACAATGGTAAATAAAATACTACATCACTCACTGTTCATTATTTGCACTGTTGTATTACATAGGAGCTCTTGTCATGGTTGGGGATTTTGTCACAGTAATTTAGGGTGACTTTCAGATTTAAAATAGTCTATTCCATTAATAGAATACTTAGTATTGTATTATAAGCAGTGTACATAAACTAAATCTGTCATACGTTTTAAACTGTCATCCAGTCTGCATGGCTTTGTGTGAGTCCTGCATTAATACCTAGATTGTTCCTTCAAAGTGACAACAGCCAAAAACTTAGCACATTATGCTAGCTGAACCTACACAGGATTCATTTGAAGTCAAATATCACAGTGCTATGATGCCCTCATCCTGGATTTCAGAGTTATATTTACCTCTGAATCAGCTTTAAGCATCATGTTAAGGCCTAATCCTCCTTTGGAAAATGAACTCCCATTCTGGTGTATTTAAATGAGCTTTATTTTTCCTCTGTGGGGCTTGCTAGTGCCTCAAGTCTGAATGAAGACACTGCACATTTCTGTACAAGTAGGAAATAAAAGCAACAAAAAATCAAATAAACTTGGGGGTATTGCAAGATTGAAGTGCAGGTTTTGGTACCGTGGAGTAACCTTGGGCACATTATTCCTTACTCTTGCTCAGCCTTTCGGGAGCTGACGATGCATTCTTGCATGATGGTGTCTGTGCCTGGCAGGACACAGTATGTAGAGCTCTCCAAGTGCCTCTGTCAAATTGCCAGTTGATCCTTGAGATCCAGTTTTCCAAGCAGAGAATGCAAGGAGTATGGTTCCAGTTTGTTTTCTGGGGTCCATAGTGCGGGTACCCTTGAGTTGACTGTGGAACACACGACAATACTGGGGGTAACTGAGGCGTTTTAATGTAAAGGATTCTTTGTAGGCTGGAATGTTTATTGTATTCTGGAGAATCACAGAGCTGCAGTGAGAATAGTTCTAAATTTGTTGGGTTATTAAATGTAGCTGTAAATACACGAAAAACTAAGTACAGCTTGAAAAGACATTTTGTACTGTACTCTTGCCTTTCCCAGTAACTCTTGCTGCTCCTAAAAAGCATGTGATGTTTATTTGATGTGTTTTAACTATACAGTATAAGAAGATACTCACTAGGGATGATGGAAAGTTGGGCGCTGTTGAAAGATTTGTATCTGGTTCTTTGGCTGGAGCAACAGCACAAACTTCTATTTATCCCATGGAGGTAAGTGACAGAGATCCAAAGAGTAACCAAATATTTGGTTCATTTCCAAAGTAAACTCCATTTTGTTGTGCATATATTGTAAGAATTCCTTTCTAGTGTTATATCCCAATTTATTTTTACTTTGAACTTCCTTTCAGAGTTTCATTGCAAGACACTTTATACTATGTTCTAATTGATTCTTGTAATTTTTCCCTGTATTTGGCATATTGTTTAAAGCAATATTTAAATTAAACCAAGTTCAGGAAAAAATATCACGCAAGAACACAGTTAAAATTCAGTATGCATTTAAGCGTTTCCTAAATTGGGCATAAATCCTTTTCCCACCATATGTGAGCAAAGAGTGGTGTTGTCTGTAGCAGAACTGAAGTTATGCTGCATTATGATGGGACTCTGCATCTGATAAGGAGAGCAGTGTGGAAGAAGGATGTAACAGGTACAGCTGAGGCTGGGAGGATTGGCTGCTCTTTCCTCTGTAGGACACCTCTGTAGGTGGCACTACACGTTGCAGTTTAACAAGTGTTAATGTATTAGCTGCTCTGGTGTAACTATTCCACGGCATTTCACAGAAGTAGGGTGTACTTCCTGTACTGCTGGTTCCCCAGAACGTTTATCACTTGTGTAAATACATGTTGGAATATATGTTGGGTCTGGGACTAAACCAATACCAACATCAAGGTTTGGTAGTAATGCAAAATGTACCCTTAAACAGGGGGTCAGTAGGAATAGAAATGATCTGTTTTCACTGCTGAAGTGATAATGATCTCTTCAAAGAGCATCCTTGCTGTTACAGAGGCTGAATCCCAGGTAACCTGAGTGCAGAGATGGGTTAAGTCAGGGAATAACTGAAATGTTATGTAGATTGTCTGGATTACACTGATCAATGGAGACAGATGAACTATGCTACAATATGTTCTGGTCTTCCTAAAAGATATAGTACTGTCCTAGAAGTGTTTATTAGGATGTTTCTAAGTAATAGAGAAAAGCCAGGTGCCAGGAAACTCCTGAGGAAGCTGCAGTCTTAGGAGGCTTTAAAGTAGGCCGAATTCTTGCTCAGGAAATTTCCTCAGTGGTTTCTTTTGGATACTGTCGTTAATTTCTTCATCCTAAGATGCTGTTCAGACTTACTTGCATTATTAATCAAGTTCAGGGTTTCAGTAGTGAGACACAGTCTTTGTATTCCTTAAATACTTCTCAAAGTCTCATGCTTTTCAAAAGATTATTTTCTTCATATGCTTTGGTGTTCCGAGACCAGAAGTGTGATCTGCTGGTATGTTAATGCTCTCACTTGCTCCTTAGCTGATGCTTCATTGAATGTTGCACACACTGTTGCCTTCAAGTCGATCAAAAATATTGTTTTAATCAAAAAGTCAAAGAACTTGTAAGGTAGTATATGGTATGTGTGGTGCTCTGCACTAAGGATAGACCTGAGGAAGCCTGCTGCCAACAAATACTTGCCAGAAACCATCACAAAGGAGGCTTGAAGCACCAAAATGCAAAGCAGTTCCAGAGAACTGAAAAAGCAGAGGTATATTGTGTATATAAAATAGATTATAAAATAGGTAAGTAATTAAGGCTGCTCTTTTTTCCCTTTTAGGTTTTAAAGACCAGATTGGCTGTGGGTAAAACAGGGCAATATTCTGGGATGTTTGACTGTGCTAAGAAGATTTTAAAAAGAGAAGGTCTAAAGGCTTTCTACAAAGGCTATATTCCTAATATTCTGGGTATAATTCCTTATGCTGGCATTGACCTGGCTGTTTATGAGGTGAGTTCAAGGTTCTTCACCCACAGGGTGGTTGGGCGCTGGAACAGTCTTGCCAGGGAAGTGGTCACAGCACCAAGCCTGACAGAGTTCAGGAGGTGTTTGGACAACACCATCAGGCACATGGTGTGACTCTTGGGCATGGTCCTGTACAGGACCAGGAGTTGGACTCAGTGATCCTCGTGGGTCCCTTCCAACTCAGCATATTCTGTCAGTTTAGACCACTGAATGCACATAGCTGTCACCAGTTCCTTTACAAAAAGCGTAAATATTCTATCTAATGTCTGTATCATTAGTTAGATTTGTAATATGCATGTACTATTCCAGTTGCCTGTGATTGAAAATAGACAAATGAGACTTGAATCTTAACAGACTTCAATATTTCTGTTAGCCTTTCCTTTAGAAGTGCCTGTGCAGATGGGCTCTTACATGCAGCAGTACAACAGGAAATGTTCTTAGACAGGATTATACAGACCTTGGCAGTGCTTGCATACTAAACTAACCCTGTTAGACTGGAACATATCATTCTATAGTAAATATGGGCCTTAAAAACCTGTTAAGATATTCATATTATGGTACCTGTCCTGCATTTATGATAGTTAATATATTTTTCTTTGCCATTTTCTTTGATTTATAATTGGATTATGTTAGCCTGAACTTCTTGTGTGTCTGTGCATGTCACCAAAATTCTTTGTGGCTGACATAGTTGTTCCGAGGAGTTTGAAACACCGCTGTCTTTCCTTTCAAGAGGAACTGGCAGCTATTACACATTACAGCAATGTTGAAAATGTTTTTATCTACCTGAGATGCTATGTGCAGCTTCAAAGTGCGTTAAATAACTCAGATACAGAGATTAATTTTTTTCCTAGTCTAGGCAAATCTTTTTTTGACACTGCATTAGTAATCAGCAGAATTGCTGGAACAAATAGTTTCAAAACTGTATGGAATTCCTTTTCCACAGTTTGCATCCTTTTTTTCTGCATGGGGTGATTTGCACAGCTGAGCGAGCTTTTGTTGCACCCCATGGGGTGCTGAGTTGGGTTTCCTTCCTTCTCTCCTCAAAGTATTACAGGTCTAGAACATCAGCACTGTTCCTGCTGCAGGATTTCTCTTCTAGGTACTGACTACTGTAGTCTGGTTTAAGTCCTTGCCTGTGTGCTAAGGTGTTTACTGTGCACTTCAAAAGCCAGCATGTAGGACTGGTGTAGTGAGACTGGTGCTTTTCAGGATTGAGCCCTTAAGATTGGTTATGAGTAAAGAAGTATTTGTTTACTTTTTTGAACGCAGATATCTTGTCTTACTACTTAATTTTATAACTTGGCAGCTCTTAAAGAGTACGTGGCTAGAACACTATGCATCAAGCTCTGCCAACCCAGGTGTTTTCGTATTGTTGGGATGTGGAACTGCTTCCAGCACATGTGGGCAGTTAGCCAGTTACCCTCTGGCTCTTATCCGAACACGCATGCAGGCTCAAGGTGAGTTGTCCCGTACTGAAAATATATCCGTGTGATCACATCAAAACTGTATCATTTGGAATGGCTGTAGCAGAGGCATAGGAATTAAAAAAGAAAAAAACCAAAACCAACAAAAACCAAACTTGGAAAAAACAAGGACTTCTCTGGAAAATTCTTCTTAATGTTGGTCTCTTCTCCCTCTTAGCTCCAGCATTGTTGTTCTTCATACTTGATTCAAAAGTAACATTTCGGACACTGATGCTCTGTATATTTTGAGAGCCACATTCCATACCAGACTACCAGACACAGAGCCCCTGTCATAGTCTGGGAGCCCTTTTCTACAATTCAGAATGTTCCCTAAATTTTAGATATTAAATGTCAGGGCTTGCATTGTCCTGTGAAAGCAGACAACAATGTTTGCTCTGGAGGACATTTCATAAAGACAGCTTCACAGCTGAGATTTTTATTTGATAGGTTTGTGTGCAAACTTAAGGATAGGAGCCTAGGTCTCCAAATGAATATAGATGGATAATGCTTTTCAAGACATTTTTATTCCCAGACATCTCCCAAATGTCTGGGAATAAAAAAAATCTCTTTTCAGTGGACCTAGAGGTGAATAGCAGGCTCACCACCCAGGTATGTTTTACTTGCTTGAGAAGTTTAATATTACTTGAACTGTTGCATAACACACTATATTTTTGTTCTAGCCTCAGTGGAAGGAGCTCCACAGCTAAACATGGTTGGTCTCTTTCAAAGAATTATTGCTACAGAGGGACTCCGAGGACTTTACAGGGGCATAGCCCCTAATTTTATGAAAGTGCTTCCAGCTGTCAGCATCAGCTATGTTGTATATGAAAAAATGAAGCAGAATTTGGGAATAGCATGAGATGAAGGAAAAAGGTGAGATGCTTCTAATGTTGTTGGAAACACCAGAACAATAATGTTTCCTCAAGTAATCTGCTCTCACAGTTCAAGACAGATCTTTGTGGAGAGATGCTGCAACTTCTACTTTTGCCCTGCTTTGTGGGAAGAAACTTTCTTAAATTTTAGTTCACCATTTCTAAACAGATACCTATATTGCACTTTAAAATATCACTGAGTTGAAAAAAAAAATCAAGAAACTGTCTTTAAATCAACAATATGTTTTTATTTTTAGGAAATCATGCATATTTTGCTCTCCTTTTTTTTTTTAATTTGTCTTTTCTAAATGTGTTATTTGTCTTGGATCAAACCAAAGGTAGGAGAAGTTTATACTGCCTTGATATTGAATATATGAAAGTATGAAAGTGACTTCTTGTTTTGTCATGCTGCCTATACTCAAGCAATTCACAGGCGACATTTTGCATGCCTAGAAGTGAACACTTTTGTAATTTTTGAAGACCGAATGTTAAGTTCATAAGAAATAGGATCTTGGATACAGACAAAGATTGAGTAACACATTACTAGGTATCTATCACCTTTTATCTTCAGGCAGACCTTTTTTTCTGTTAGGTAAAGAGCCTGACAAACTGCTGTTCCATGGTATCGGGATACCTCGAATGGATTTACACGGTATTTTTGTAATACAGTCAGCGATTTTGATAACTTGCTTCACTGGACCTGCTTTTCTTTGCACTTGCAGATGTTAGCACCATGAACGGTGGCAAGCTTTGGGTTACAGCTGCGTATTTTATGGGATCATAACACACAGGAACAGAAAAAGCTTTGGTTATTATATCCATTCCATGCAACTGCAAGTTGCTGTTTATGATTAAGCTGGTGGTGATTGTAGAACAGTCAAAAGCAGAGCTCTTCATAGCTGCCTTGGGAAGAGAAATGCTTTTTGTTTTGGACTTTCCATTCTTTCCCTTATTCAGAGGGCTGCAGTCCACTATGTGCTTTTAGCCACGGGGGATTGCATTATTATGTAATGGTTTTACAGGTCTGTCGTGCACAATGAATCCGCTTTCCCTCACTCTTCCGTGCACAGTGGCTGTGTGTGTGACATTCAGACAGTGAAATACTCAATGTTTTGTTTGAGTGACCAAGTGGCAGTGCTGATCATTAACATCAGGTTGATGTTCATGTAGCAAGCAAAGCATGCACAGAGACCTTGTTAGTGCTTGAGAAACAGCTCCTTGTCAAAAAACAAAGCAGCACTTCCTCAATGTAGAAAGTTAAGCATTTCCAAGTACTTCCAAAGTGACTTCCTTTTTCTTTTTTGATGGGCACACATTTCAGTGGCCTTGAGGCCTGAACACTGAAATAGATTAACAATTAATACTGAATTCATTTGTTAGGCTTTTTCTGCTTTCTGCAATATGTGGTGTCTTGATCTTGGAAAATTCAAGATTATACTTACCTTGACCTTCTAAAAGCGACTGCTCTTAGAACCACTTCCTGAAATTGGATTACTGAAGGAAGAACTTTGTTCCTTTAAGGTCATTAAGGGTCTCCTTTTTAATTCTTGTTCTTGGTTTTTTTTTTTTTTTGGTTGTTTGGGGCTTTTTAAACAAACAAATAAGCAAGCATTTGCCTGAACCTCCCTTGTTCCACATACTATTTGGGCCATATTTTGCAAACAGCAGTCACACGTAAATCTGTGATCAGTGCTTCCATGGCTGCTGTTTATTCTCCATAAACTGATACATAACAACTCCATAAAACCTCTGTTATAAAATGTTTTTATTGTATTTCAGAAAATGGCAGCTTTAGCTGTGTATTTTGGCCTTCCCTTTAGGGAAACCTTGGACTTTTGCACTTTTCTTAAAAAAACAAAAAGTCATTCTATCCAAATCGTTCATATGTATAATGCCTTTCTAATCCGAGTGTTTCTTGGTTTTGCCAATGTTGTCGTATCTTTGTGGGATTTGTGAGATCAGTTGTTATCATTTTGTTTGACTGTGACCAATGAGCAAATGTATTGTGTGTGTGTGTGTGATGTAAAGATGACTTTAGCAGTTTTTATCTTCTAGACTTCCTCCATTTTGTTTATAGTGTGCAAGTGCCATTATCAGTACTGAAAATTATGGTGATTTTTTCAAATGTTGAAAAGATGGGATGTTTCAGATTTGGTTTTTAATTATGTGCCTTGATGATGACTGTGTTCAATTGTGTACTCTTTGTCTCTTAAATGTATGTTTACCTTTTTAGCTTTATGAAACTACCAATAAATCTTTGTTTCCTTATCTGGCTGGAGTGTGCTGATGTGTTTTTTTCATGGTCTGATAGACAGATGACGCTTTTTCTTGCATTATATGCATAATACTTAATGTCAAAAATGAAGGTAATTTATCTAAAAATAAGTTTGAGACTACCCTACGCTTTGCTGTAATATTGGTATTTGAAAACCTAGTTTGAGATTAGTCAATTGGCATCCTGTTTAAAATGCTAGCTGTCTCCTTGCTTAATGGGAGATCACATAATGTTTGATATTTTTGCTCATTGATTGAACAGTATTACACCACGATTTCTTCTGTGTCTGTTGTGTGACGGAATTTGTAATAACCTGGGACAAATGTACTTTCTTGTATTCTTAATATTGATCTCGCTCTGTTGTTAATCTTACCTGTTAGTCAAAGGATCAATATAAAATCTTTTCAAGGTAATTGACTTAATTTATTCTGCATGTGTAGCATGGCTATGCTACTAAAAGCATGCTGGCAGCCAGCTTTGACAACTGCTGAGTTTTTCACACCAATCCTTCAAACGTTAAAGACGATTGTAAACAAATTAGGGAAGCCTTTCTTGTCCCTGATTGCTACAAATGCAGTTCTTGTAACATAAGATTTAGGAGTTGGCTTTTAAGTAATGGAAGAGGTAGATGTGCAGTGTGTGATTCCTGACTAAATGAACAATCTGACATCCAGTTCCACTCGAGGCAAGAATGCTTTTTTTAACTGGAAATTCTCTGCAAGAAGGGCCCAGAAGGGAAAGGAAAAGCTCTTTTTCTGTTTTCAAGATATATGTGGGGTGTGACTGCTATTCAGTAGCATTAACATTAGAAAACACTGCAGAAAAGGCATGGAATTTTGAATAGAGCTGCCAGTGTGTGCCTTTCCCTCTGAACTATGGTGGACTTGCCAGCAGGATATGCCTCCTGCAGCAGTTGCATTGCCCACAGTGGCCCCAAGCTGCCTTGCACACACCTGGTAGCAGAAAGGCCACAGTGAGCTCTGTGTGCTGAAACCCTCTTGGCAGCTTTCCCTTCTGCTAAAGAACTGCTGCAGTGCCCGGGTGGGACTGGGTTGCGGGCCTGCCTGATGCCGAAATTAGCCTTTAGAGGCCCAGATTGAAGGACTTCTGTTCTTTACTGCCTTGTTTCACGCCTCTGAGCTAGGTGCACTTGTTAGAATGTGGCAGGATGTATTGGCAACTTTCTATTCACATCTGTCTAATATTTGCCCAGTAGAGAAGGTATGGCAGTAAATGCATTGCAGTGTGTGACGTTGCTACACAAGAACTACAAAAATATCAAGGATGTCTTATCCTGCAGGCTATTTGCTGTGCAAGGAAGTGTGGTTTTTAGATGCTTCCCCTTCTGATATTGGACTGGTCTTGGGAATGGCTTTTAAGACTTATATTAAAACAAGATACTGATCTAAATTGTATTTTGTGGAGAACATAATTGGTAAGGACTGGTTGTTCAATACAGTAACTTTGAAATACCGACAGTCTTGCTGTGTGAATTATGTCTACCTTCTGAGCCCTCTTGGTGTCTGAAAATGTGTAGAAATACTACTTTTTTGTCAATATTTGTGCAATGCAGGGTAAAAATTGTCTGTGTTCTGACAACTAACTAAATGCTTGAGTACTGTGCAGCTAAGCTCTTAGACTTTGCATCTGTTTTGCTAAAGGGCTAACAAAGGAGTCTAGTATGTACTATGTAAGTGTATGGAAAAATCCGTAGTGTGTATACACATGCATACATATTTACATATATTTATGCATATAGACATGTATAAAAACTTTTCTTCTCTGCACTAAGTTTGTGCATCTACTTTGTGCAGTAGCTGGAGCAGCTTCCAGAATGGCCTTTTACTTGAACACTCTTGGAGCAGTGAAACTGCTGTCCCTGCAGACCTTTTCCTTGCAAGCTGAAAGTATGAGATGGAAGAGAAGTAGGCAGTAAGTTCACTTAAATGTGTCAGTAGCACTCATGCTAAAATCCCGAATGGTTTTGTCCCCTATAGGCTCATGTAAGGCAGAATATCTAGTGCCCATCCCTTTGAAGTAGGTGTCAGCAAAAGCCATTAATTGGAGATGGAAGTACAGTAGATGAACTTTTGGACAGGTACTCCTGCCAATTTAAAGTAAGCCTTTTGCTAATATATTTGCCCTGTAGTTTAGCTCTTGCTAAGGTACTGATATAGAAGCGCTTGTGCTCTCTCTAAAGCAAATGCCGTGGTTTTTAGTTGTTACTAATTTGTGTTGTGCATGAATCAGTCTCTCTCCCTAGCGAGCCTTAAGAAGCAAGCCCTCTCCTCTGCCTGGCCTGCGTTTTGCAGGAAACGCGCGGGCTCAGACTGAATTCGAGCAGTGCCACCTACTGTCACGTTGTAACACTGATTTGTGACGGGGAATGGCTGTTCTAGGCTGAACGTTTGAGTTCAGTACTTGGAGTTAATCTTGACAGCAAAGGAAAAAACAGTTTATAACAGTGCAGGATGAACCCAGCTGAGCCATGTTTTTATCACAGAATCATGGAATTTTTTGGGTTGAATTGTGTTAGCCCTAGCAAAGGGTCTTTGTGATGGCATGTCCCTGCATCCTTCTGTATGCCTCAGTACCATGTGTGATGGAGGCTGGTAATGGGGCCATTTTGCTTTCCCCAGTTAAATTCCTCAAGTTTAACTGACTTACTGTGTAGATGCAGCAGCCCCTGCCTGTTTGATACTACTTATATTGGTACTACTTGTACTGGGGATTTTGTATGTTTGCATGGCTCTATATGGGCCACTACTAGGTTAACATAGCATATAGCTTCATGGATTTTCAAGTCTGCACTCTAACCTCTTCTTTTATGACCTCCCCTGATAATTTCAGGCCAATTACCTTCATCAGGTTGCTTCAGTGTGTGTCTGAATCTGTCACATTCCTTCCATTGTAAAAATCCGAACTACACCTTTCAAATAGTTTGGGCCAGGCAATATTTGACTAAAGGAGGAGAAGTTCAGAGGCTGTGTTACTGCAGGGGTGTTTTAATAGGACTTGGTTTGCAAATAGGATTTCTGAGTAATCTTGGTGGTACAGATTACTGTCTCAATCCTGGCAGTAGCTCTGAAGCCATCCTTCTTAAAATAGATGCGTGTAAAAGGTGTCACCTTTGCCACATAAATACTAAAGCTAGCAGTTCACATTTTGGATGGATCTCAAATGTAAAAGTTTTTGCTATCAGCTGAAAGGTTGCCTGCAGCATATAGGGAAGAGCTACACTTCAGAATTTCTTTCCCAAGTTTGTAGCTTCTTATTTCTCAGTAGCTGGATAGATTTTGCAAAGGAAGAAAGAATGAGATATAACTGCGAATTTTGGTGGTGATGAGGAAGGATATAAAATTCTGATTCATCCTTCACCACACTTAAGCTGTTCATAGTAGAAGTAGCTGAAATTACTCTTTATGAGGAAAAGGTTGCGCTGTGTGGGTGGAAAACTGGACTCCCCAAAACTCCATGACTTGCTCATGCAAAACCTTCTGGGATGGCAGCAATATGTAACCTATCCTCGTTAAATGTCTGTACTAATGAATTAGTGACAGTGCACACATCTGATCTATCTGCTGCATAAATGTTTAATTTTGCTTTTACCAGTCAGCCAGAGTTTGGCAGAAGATTGGCTTCTGTGCAGCAGAGAAAAAGATGCAAGCGTGGTGTTGCATTTCTCCACAGGGAATTGGAGCAGGAGTAGGAGCATTTCTGAATCAGTCATGACACTGCCATCCCCTTGAAGTTATTTTGGCTTAGACATCAAATATTGCTCACTGGTTCCTCAAGGAGTATCTGGTTTTAGTTTGCTTCTCCACTCTTCTGCGCTTTCTAGAGAAAAAAGGGATAAGATTTATTCAGTATTCTCACTTGTTCCTGCAGACTTGTGCTCAATGCCCATACTTTGCCGCGAGACATTTGCTGGGCTGTAATCTAATGGCACTCATCGTTTCCACAGTATGACATTTTGATGGGAAACAGTGTGATCCTGGAGATAAGAGTCTTGCTGATGGAGATTTTCATCTCAGTTCTGCTACTGATCTTATGCATCAGTATCTCTGGTCCTGGTATTTTCTTGTCTTGTATGTGTTAAGCTCTCTGGGACTGCCATCATGCTGTGATGGCTCAGTGTGTAGCCTGGGGTATGGCTATGATACAAATAATATTGTATAATATGATTAAAAATTAAGACCTTGGCCTACAGCAGTGCTTGTTAAAGTACCACACACTTTACAGGTGGAGATTTTTCTATTGGTTTGGTGATTAAGGTAATACACAATGTGAAAACAAACGTGATGGAAGCAGGAAGGTAATCATATTCTAAAAAAAGTGGATTGCCAAAGCTGCCTGCTGGGATAAATTCCTATTAATCTTAAAGATGGCATTTCATTTCTAAAAGGAAATTTGGCTTCCTGCTTGATTCTTGTTTTCAGCCTTTTCTTCCAGTTTATTTTTAATTGGCAGCAGTGTTTCTCACCCTAATATTATTGCCATCTCTAACACTCCGAGTATGTCTTGCTCTCAGAGAACATTGAGAACCCACTGAACTCCAGTAGCAAATTCTGGTTTTAAAGAAAAAGAGAAGAACTAAACTGCAGATCCTAATGATTTAAAATATTTTGGTTACTTGAACTTCTGCCTTCTGTCCCTGGAAGTACTCTCGGCCCTTGGAGAACACACGTGGATTATTGATGGGTCGTCTTGAGCTCTCCGAGTCGCAACTAATAACACTCGGTTTTTACACAGGTCTTTCCATGCTGGAGCCTGGCAGTGTTGAAGGGGAGGGGAGCAGCGCCGGCAGGACCCACTTATCCGCTCTTTTTCCTTGGTTTTTTTCCCTGTTTTTTGCTGTTTGTTTGCCCTCCCCGGGTCAGGGCGGAGCGGGCGGCAGGGCCCGCGCGGCCCAGCAGGGGGCGCCCCCCGCCCCGCCCGGTCCAAGAGCTCGGGCAGGGCCGGGAAGGATCGGGAGGGTGAGGGTTGGGAAGCTGGTTGGGAAGCTCAGGTTGTGAGGTTGTAAGTGACCCGCAGGAAGGATTCGAGTCGCAACGTGTCTGGCTGTGCGGCCGCCCGCTGCCGCCAGGCTCTGTGCGTGCAGGGGGCTGTACCGCCGAGCTGGGCAGCGGGCAGGAGGGGAGGGGAGGGCAGCGAGGGATGGGATCGAAGCGAGCAGTGAAATCCGAGGCTGAAGGTCGGAATTTGTTTTTTCCTGACAGTGCAGAAAATCTCCCCCAGGGATTCCTATTGCTTGAGACACTAATTAAAAATAGTATAAATAAAATCTATGGCAACATTTATCAGAGTCCTTTACTGTTGTAGGTCACTTAGGACTGCAATAAGCACAAAGACAAAAGGGTTTCGATTGTCCTTTAGGAGTCGGCAGGACAGTGTATTTCATGCCCAGAATCTTGATTCTACTGGGATTTTCTACTGGAGCTTGAGCACCTGGGATGCCCGAGTTAAACAGACTAGAGCCTAAATGAAGTATGTAGGCAAATGCAAAGGTTCAAATAAGCATTCCAGGCTGAAATCTGGTGTTCTGGCTGCCCACAATAACTTCTTATGAGAACATTTCAGTGAATAATTAGATATTACATTCTTGCTAGTTGTATAAATTTATTTTAGTGAATTCTGTATTTTCTTCTCTTTTAGTTTCCCACTGTGCTATAAGAAATAAGTTAAATGGCCTCTAAGATCCCAAAAGTTCTGAAAGTTTCCCAGATGCTAGAAGTTGACTTTCATGTGGCTTACTACATATAAAGATACTGAACTTCACCATGAAAGCTGTGTGGTAAAAAGCCAATGCTCAAGGCATCTCTATCCCCAGAAGTTGTTGCCCTGTAGAACTATTTGAAACTTTTAATTACAAGCTCTTTGTTTAACTTTCAAGTATATCTTATTAATACTTGGAATATATACAAGGGATTTATAATGCACCTGTTGAGAATGGGCCTTACTTCAAAAATTAACCAAATTCAACAAAAGCCTTTCAGTGATTCTGTCTGGAAGTTGCTTTGCAGAAGGGGGAAGTTACCTCTCATGTCCTCCCTGAGCAAGCTTCAATTTTGAAATTCTAAGTAACTTGATGGCTTTCAACTTGCTTGTGTGAAATCATTCAAGTGCCTCCTCAGGGAGAGGATGTCACGGAAAAACCATTCCTCCATGCACTGAACTATCCACAGGAGTGCTGTCCCAGAGCCTCAGCAGGACATCCTGGTGGGAATAGGTCTAGAGCATGAGCTGCTTCCTCACAGTTAGCACTGCTTTCCATCAGTTGAAGTTCAAGAACCTCCTTAGAGGCTTCAGGAAGACTTAGAGCATGAGTAGCCAGCATGGAAATGTTATTAACCTGTATTCTTGAAGCACTTAGTCCCCTATTGCAGGCTGCTACATTAGGCAGCTGCCTGCTCTCCCAGTTTTTTAAGGCATTTGTGAATTTGCTTGTAAGGGGTTGAAGTGTTCTGCATGTGTTTGGGACTTAACAGAAGGGGTCGTTGGTTAATGTTCATAAACAGTAATCAACTTGGTACAAAATAAGGGAAACAGTTCGTAAGGGGAGTTTACTTTTTATCAGTTATACTTTTAAAACTATTGATCTGCCAGAGAGTGTTTTGAGGTGTTTTTCCATTTTTAGGGATTGCATGTTTTGATGCGTCACCGTCTGATAATAGAATTAAGACATAAGCGTAGTTCAGCTTCAGGGGTTTAAATCAGTAATAAATATTTAAGTAAGTTGTCTTAAACTGTCAAAGTGAGGAAATATGCAGCGTTCAAGATTAAACTCATAGCTCATGCTATTGAACCTCAGTTTGCAGTTGTATATCAGTAGCTAAATATAAAGTGTAAGGTCTTAAAGTCCTAGTAAAAACTTGAAACCTGCAATAGAGGCATAAAGAAGAGATGTAAAAATTGGGGGCATTTTGACTAACATGTTTAATTTCTATGTGGTTCTATAGGCAATCTGCTTTCAAAAGTGCTCATTTTAAGAGACAGAAACTTAACATCTGCCAGCAGATATCAAAACTGAGAGGACGAAGCAGCCTTACTCTTGTATCTGTGTACATACAGACATTTCAGTGTTTTTATTTAAGCTGCCTATTTCCTGTTAATTTCTCAGAGCTTTTCCCAAGGTGTCGAATGTTTTCCCTTTCTAGTGAAACAGGCAGATTTCATTCACTTTGTTTTAAAACTGACCTTGGGAAAAGATGTCAAGCACTAAAGCAGAATGTGTTCAGCACCTTGTTTGTCCTTCAGTAGGCACTGGCCTTGTGAAGCAATGTAGCCTCAGCCAAATAAAATTCCTTTTCCCCAGTGCCTACAGTGTGCTCTCTCTGGGGATGAGTCCAAGGGCTGAAAAGTCCTCTCTTTGCACACTGGCTCTACTCAGATTGAATCACTTTGGGAGAGTCTGTATGGCATGCAGATTGTTTTTGTGTGTGAAAAATACATGAATATTCCCTCAGGGAGTAATTAATGCAATTCTTAGTTATTGAGAACTTCAAGTAAGAAATAAGAGCGTTCTCAGACAGTATTCAAATGTATCCCTTACATCTAGTTATTTGGTCACACTCCTTTTAAATGTCTGGCCAACAAATTTTTCTCCTTCCTTGATACACTCCTGTGACTACACTGTACCTTTGTAATAGGGGGAACATATTGTTTTTAGTTTTCCTTAACTGATTGTAAACTAGGAGAACTTATTGTCCATTTCTATTCACAATAATTGAGTTTGGGGTTTTTAATTTGTTGGATTTTTTTAGCTGTAGTGGTGAGGTAAAGAGGAGGAGCTTGAGCAACCCCCATTCTATCGTGCTTTAAATACTGTATTCGGTAATTAATCAGTAAACAGCAGGAGACTGACATTTCTTTGGAAGTTTCTCAAATGATAAAAATAGTTAGATAAATGATAAAAATAGAACTGAGTCTCTCAGGACAGTACTAATGAGCCTGCAGATGGGGTGGGATAAAGCCATGTGCAGCAGCTTTGTGTTTTCATGCTCTACATGGTGCATGTGATGCTCTGGAATGAGGATCTGAGAAAAACAAGGGTCATTGACTAGGAATTTATTGCATGTGGAGGAAAAGGATTAATTGCTTCTGGTTCTGATTTTCAACTTGACCTCCACAAAAGGAAGGTCCCCGTAACATCTCAAAATCGTGTCATGAAAACAGCTCTTCTCCTTCATTAGTGACAGTAGCTCATACTGCTGCATTGAAATAACGTCTGAAAGCTAAGTTGCTCTTGTAGTCTCCGTGTTTGCAGTTGGAGCTTCTGGGAGTTGAGGCAATGGAAATGGATAGATTGATCCCATTAACAGTCTCCATGATTTTTTCTGCACAGAGCTGGCTCTTTTGACATAGATGCTGCAGGAAAATGGTCAAATGGGTTCTGAACAAACCAGTTTTCACTGGATGGAGTGACTAGCTTGAAAGCAGTGCTGTTAATACTAGTTTGGGTGGGAAAGAACTTCATTTTTATGTAGTTCCTATTTTCAGTGAAACAACAGGAGCATTCCACTTGCCTGTCCTATCACGGTATGAAAGCAAAATACAAAGCTGTGTGCACACTGGCTATTGCTTAGGAAATACTGAACAGCAAACCAGTGTTTTAACTGTGCTACAGCTTCAGAGGAGCACACCTGAGTAGCTTGTTCATATTTGGAGATTTACCCTAGTTGCATCAATAGTTAGTGATGGTGGTATGTGTCACAAAACCTATTAACCAACTTCTGCACACACAGCATCCTCATGCTAGCAGTTCACATGGCATTTCCAGATAATTCTGTGTACGGTGGCCTTGCAGGAGCAAAAGTTCTGCACGGTAGCACCGTGAGCAAAACCAGAATTAATATTTCTGCAACAGATCTGGAATCATTTTGGTAGAAAGTTCTGAATAATGCAAGGCAGCAGAATGTTTTAGATGGCAATTCCACCTTGCTTCTGTCTGAGAAATTAAAATATGAAAAGAAACATATAATCCAGTACTCAACAGGTTAATTTAATGTGAACTATTTTTGAAACTGGGTAACAAGTCATAAATAACGCTGATCGATACAGTACTTTCAATGAAAAAAATAAATTTCCCTGGGATGGCATCACTTCTTGCATTGTTACAGCAGCCCTTAAACTAGGCAGCCCCATAGCTGAAGAGAAAAAGGCATGATGTAAGGAAAGAAATTATATCTCTAACTTTTTTTTTTCCCTCTGTGTTTCAAACTGAGTTTATTTCAGTCTCAATGTTAAGATGAGCCACCTGAAGTTTGTTCTGTAGAGTCAGGATGTGAACATGAGTTCTGAATTTAACTGCAAGTTACAATTCAAGGTTGTCTGGTTACTTACTTCAAGTAACATTTTTTTCTTTAAAGTCAAGGTTGAAGAAATTAATTTACTCCTGGTTCACATAGCAGCTGCCTTCAGCTTTTTATCAAATACATGGTGTTTGAAGACTGTCAGTGGAAGCCTCCCTGGTGCTTCTGTCAATCTGTGGGATTCAAACGTTTCTAAAAATAATTGCTTCTAACCTGCAGAAAATATTTTAAAATGTAGCCAGTGTGCCAGTTCCTTGAGTGTTGTCTTTCCAGGCGAGTGCCATCACAAAGGTCCTGCACATTGGTGGGCTTTCTGTCAAGGTACATATTATCACTGGGAATTAAGAGTAAAAACATGTGAACCAACATAGCTGCCCCTTCATTTGAGCCATGTGATTTGGTCACTTAGCTGGACACCTATTGCACAGTGCTGGTGGGATCTTGAGACACATCTAATTAGACTTAAATGAGGCAGACGTTAAAAACTTTCAGTGTTTGTTTGATGTGCACTATTGATCTAATAGCAATTGCCTGGGAAGGGATTTACAAGAAACACATATAAACAACATTGCTGTCTTACTTCTTCAAAATTACCATAACTATGAGGGTGAAGTTGAGAGTGAGTTCAAGATGTGCTTTCTTTGGTTGTATTTGCCACATCCCTCCCTCAGGGGATGAAAAATAGGTATATTTTAAGTAGTTATCTCTCTGTGTCTTGACAGTGTAGATATGTTCAGAGATAGACATTATACATCTGATGAAAGTTTTGCTCGGTGAGGAGAACTAAAATGCCACTAAATAATAACACCCTGAAAATAATAACATTTTAAACTCTTACGCTGCTTCCCATCTATGCAAACCCATCAAGTTTTCCTCAGGTATTTGCATTAAAGGACAAAATTGCCTTAGGTTGTTACATTGTATAGCAGACAGGGATTTTGGTGGGTGGGGAAGTTTGATAACTCTCCCAAAGTCACAAGAGAAGTTGCTGACCACCAGGAATAGAAGCCATGCATGCTGACAGCCAAGTCTCTGAGAGCCACAAGACCGTCCTTCCTCCTGCACACAGAGAAGCACTGGCATGAAAGGGAAGTACTTTCTGTGGTTTTACAGAGGCCTTTCCGGTGATTCTGACACTATCAGCAGAAGGACTCAAGGTTTTTATGTGAAGGTCTGACTGCGTGGCACAAATTATTTTGTAACTTTGGCTGCTTTCAGACTAGACTCATTTTGTGAGGGTTGGCTAAATATTCCCCATGCAGGAAGAAGGCCAAAGATGAATCTGTCATTTTTGGAGAGAGTAATTGTTGAAGGGACTAATGGGGGCTGAGGGGGGAAATCCACATAATGCCTGTCCATCCTGAGGTGTGAAGCCATTTGGTCCATTGCCACACCAGGAACATGTGCAAAGGAAGAGCTTATAAGACTGGTAAGAAGAAATCTTCTTTAATGCCAGCTTTTAATATCTAGCTCTGGCATAAGTCATGGATAAGATATATAAATTATGTTCAGCTATCTGTTTTATTAGCAATTCTCATACACTCTCATTTTTTTCATAATTAACACCGCTTCCCGATTTTCAGTAGTCATTTGTCAAGCCATCTTAACTCCCTCCACTCTCCTTCCAGGCTGCACTGGTAGTAATTCCAGCAGGAACCAGCAGTGTGAGTACTAACACTACGTAAGCCAGATGGAGAAATAGCAGTTAACACTCCAGAGCAGTAGTTAGAGTCAGCTGCTCACTAGCCTGGGACATGCTGGGCGGATGCAGCTGAACTGTTTGTGATGGGGAGGGAGAAAGCAAGGAACACAGCCCTTCCTGCCCCACACCAGGGAATGGGTGCTGCCCTGGAGGGTGGTGATTGTGGAGAAATATCTTTTCCTTCCTCTGATAATTTTGCCAGAACTGTGGGTTAGATTTTAGAAGCATCAGGATGGCTTTTGCAGAGCCTGGTCATGGCCATATGCTGGGTTATATTGGTATTAAGAATTGGCTAGTCCATATTTCTGTAATTACCAGAGAGTAGTAAAATAGCTTTCTCTGAAACTTTGCTTATCCACATAAATGTTTTGGTAAATGAAGGAGGTTATTTGCCATCTTGTAGTGTATCAAATAAACAGTGTGATTCTGTAGTTATTCTGTACTGTCATCTTGGAATAAGGTTGGGATGGTTAAAAGAACTGGTGTTTAGTCATATGACAAAACACACTTTTCTGGCACATGAAACAGAAGGCAAAAAGGTTACAAATTTAAAATAATTATTTTAACATTAATGTTACAATAGTGGCCAAAGACCTTGGCTAAGTTGGAGGTCCCATAGCTTTAGGTGTTGTGCAAACAGTAAGTAAATATTTCTGCCTTTAAAAGCTTACAAATGCCAACAGTCTTTTTAGACAAGACTTCTGTGAGTATAGAGAGGGTTCTTGCTCAGTTATGACTTAGAGTCATCATCTTGAAATTGTGAAGGAAGCACAAGGTAGAGTAAGCGCAAATGAAAATGTAAGTTGAAGAAACTGAGAGAGAAAATGCATTTGTGGAATAAAAAGCCAATGAGCATGAAAAAGTGCTGAGCACAACTTGTTTTAGTGGAAATTTAGCTTATGTAGCAGCTGCTAAGATCCAGAGGCATTTCAATTCCCAAATGTACATCATACTCTGGTTGGCACTGCAGCTTCTGATATGGGAGTCCACAAAGTTTTCTCTGAAACAGGCTGAGCACTAAGGTACATATCTCCCCCCCCAGGCCCCACTGTGATTTTATTGCAGTGAGAGAAAAGAGACTCTCGTAAGTACTTGGGCCCAGACTTTTTGCATGTTGGATCCCTGAGTCTTAATTTCTCCGTTCCACAGTCTTTTAATAGTTAATTCTTGACGTCTTACTACATTAAAAAAAAAAAAAGGTAATCTGTGCCTTAGTGCATCAAATTGGATTGGTATTTACATACGTTCCCTTCTGGCAGCTTTTCTTCTGTTCATGTGGCTCTGATTAGCTGTAAAAGATTGAAGAGATATTCTTGAAATAGGTTGTTCCTAAGGGCTGCTCTGGTGTTTATCCTCTTATAGTATGGCACAGCTGGGAATGGCAATTTGCTCTTGTAACAGGTTGACCAAGGATCAGCTGCAGTATTAAAAGATTAGTACCCAATAATTTTCAGCGAGCTGTTCTGTAATAAACTCAGCATGTTGATGTGGGTTTTCAGTGTTTGAATGTCTCCTTAACGTAACATTTCAAGTCTAGCAAAAAAAAATTCCCCGTATTCTGTGAATTTACACTCTGGTGGTAAGAAACACTTTGGTTTTAAACTTGTAATTTATGTAATGATATATATGTTTGGACATCTGGACAACAGCTCCAAGAAAGCAAACAAGCCACTCTTAACTAATATGTTGCTGTGGTGCCAGCCAGAACAAATGAGAAATATACGGACTCAGTAATAAGGAAATAAACCACTTAATTTGTTTTCAAGGATTATTATCATGATTCAGTCTTACTTATTAATGACCTCTGTACGTACAAAATTGAATACAGCTGTTGTAACAGTGTCTGTGTTTATCTAGTGACCCTGCTGTAAGCCCCTATCACTGATAGCATTACAGATCCACTTATATCTTTTTCCAAAGTGCTTAGCTGCTGCATGATGAAACTGATTTCTAATGAACCCAGGACTGTGTTCTGTGCCAGTAGAGAGTTAGCAAAACTCGGAAAATCATAAGAAAGCTGTGTGTAGTCTAAGTGCACTGTCTCAAGGAATCTGAGAGAAAATGAACTTGCATCTTTAGTCAGGAAATGCTAACCCGATACTCCCTCTGTAGCAGTTTTTAATCCGCCATTCTTCACCATGCCACATGAACTTACTGCAGCACATAAATTAGGTTCAAGGTAGGCTGTTGTTTTCGGGATAACATCAGCAGCATTACAATTATTAGCATTTAGTTCATTGAGTGTTTCAGCACTATCATTCACTGTTGCCTTCTCTGTTCTTCAGAGTTAGAGATGAGGACTTGTGTGGGGCTTATGCACCATACAACAAATTTTCTGTATAGGGATTTGTAGGCAAGAGGTTTGGCACTCTTGAATTCTGATGGATCTTTTCCCACTGCCCCGGATACAACAGTGCTTTGATGTTACTTTGGATTTTAGCCATGGTAGATGCTACAGCTCTGTTTTTCTCCTATTAAAATATGGTGTTTTCTGACCAGTTCTAGTCAGGTGTTTAATGTTAACTTTTATATGTACAACCAGCTATGAAAAAAAAGGAAAAATGCCTTCAGAGTGACACTGTTTCTTTAGCCTGTGAGCAACACAAATAGGAGTCACAGTGTTTGGCTCTCGGCCTTGGGAGCTGTCACAATGTCAGCAAGAGTTATGAGATGCTTGCACTGACTTTGTACTGTGTCCACAGTGTCTCTGTGCCCAGGACACTGGAGTGAGCGATTACAGACCTTCTATAGATGCTGCGGCAGCTTCTTTTGAACTGAAAAAAAGTTGTGCCAGATCTGCTGAAAAGAATTTGAAGTGTGCTGGAGCTGCTCACTCGTGCTGTGTGTGAGGAAGCTGAATGTGTACCGTAGTTGAAAAACGTAGATCTGTTGGTAATTTAGGAGGTTTTGAAGCACTAGATATCGCACTCACAAGAGCCGATGTATTTTCACCCTTTAAACAGGAACATCTCTGGTGCATGTGTGATAAGAAGCAATGCTATTTGTAACAATATGCATTTGCTTGCTTTTCTATGGGTTGTTTAAAAAAGACTGTTCCTGAAGGGTTGTTTTCCTTGTTTGCGTGGCTGGCTTGTGAGGGCTTTAGTAGCTTGGTTCAGGTTTGCTGCTGCCCCACTTAGCATCTAAAATGCCTTGGCAAGGAGCATGAAGTGTTTTTCCTCTTCTTCCCGGAGGCTCTGCAAAAGCTTCTGCACTGGCTAAGCCTGCCCCTTCACTGCATGTTTTAAAAAGAAAAAGCAATTACCCCTGTTGTCAGGCAGCCGGCAAGTAATGTGCCTCCTTGCCTCGAGAAGGTTCCCAGCCCCTGAGACACCCTCTGTGTAAGGAAGTTGGGGCTCATAACATTGCAAAATAAAATCCAGGATGGTGCCATCAGCCTGTGATTGCTCTGAAGGTTGAAAAAGCAAGGAATTTAATGGGAGAAGCTCTGAAGTCAATAAAAAACGGTGTTTTGCCCTTGCTAGTCTTGGCTTGAGATAAAAGTAAGTGCGGATGATGTATTGGATTGGTAGGAATCACACGCAGTGGAAAGCACATTAGCATTTCAGATTTATAGTATTTCTAGTCCAGCAATATGTGTCGAATAATAGCCAGCAATTTCAGCAGCAAAAGTAAAATCCATGTGAAAATTGATTAAGTAATGATATGTCCGGGGGGCAAGATGTTTTGAGTGAGTAGTTGGCCTTTGTCCTTGCTTAAATGTTTTTAACCCTTCCAGTGTGGTAAGTGGATTGTAGGTATACTTATAATGTGCATTGGTATTTGCAGTCAAACAGAAGTCTTGAGCTAATGTTAGAACTTATTAAATAAGATGCAGGAAGAGATATATAGAAATGAATATATTTTGAACATGCAAAATAGATTTTGTTCATTGTATTCTAGAAGGGAAAAAACCCCCACGTATTGCTAAGATAAATAGACCAAGGTCAGTGCTGAGTTACATAAAACTTAACTTCAAATCAATACTGTTTAGTCATGTTGTAAGTATCTGAAAACAGAGCTTGATCATTAGAAGACTGCTAAAATGTCAAGCATCCTTAACAGTTGCCACTACTCTGAACCTTACATTGAAAAGTGAAATTAAACCTCTCGTGTTTCCTGTTTTGAGATGCAGTTGTTGAAGATATTTACTGTATGTAAATTTTACAGTAACTTAATGTATCTAATTGTCGATTACGTTTTGTCACCCTGCTGTACAAAGCCTTATAACTGAACATCAGGCTTCAGCAGCTTTCACTGGGTTCAGCAGAAACTCTTCTCCCAACCTATTTTAGTTGCAGCAGCTGCTTCTCTTCTGACAAAAGCGTTGTTGAGGAGATGGCTTCACACAGACTCTTCACCCACCCTCTCCCAGGAGTACCTGGGAAACTCTGAGCACAGGGTAGGGATTCCCAAAGGACTTAGTGCATTGTAATGCAGAAAGAGATGAGACTTCTTGTGATGGTGTCAAACTTGTACCTCTGAGAATTGTGTTGTGCCTCTGAGCTTTGTAATCTGGAAGTGAAAACAGAGGAATTGCCTCCTTCCTCACAACTGGGTCAAACAAGTGCAGCAAAGGGTGCCTGCATTGTCTCCTTAATCATCCATCTGCCTGAGAGGGCGTCTTCAGTTTAAGGGAGCCTGTGGGGTATCCTAGGTCAACTTTGCCTCACACTGAGTCTTGTGTCTGCCAAGAGACATCCACAGCATCAGGGCTTAATGTGTTTATATAACACTCAAAAGAAAAAATTTTTGGAGGTAACTGGAATTCCTTTCTCTGTATTTTTTTTAACTTCAGTGTTGCTCTGTCTCATAATCTCCATTTTGCACAATGATGTTGTGAGATAATAGAAGTTAAAAATTTTGGCCATGACCAGAACAGTTGTATGAAGAATAACTAAAAGAAAAGAGGTCTACAGGCTCTTTTTTTCCCTCCTAAAATCATTGTGTGTTTATTCCAATCTGCTACCACTGAAGTAATTAAAAAGAAAGAAAGAACCAAAACTGTTTGCCAGTTCAGGTGGAGAAGTGAAAAAAGAGTTGATAAGATATTGCCCTATGCACCTGGAGCTACAGTTCTGAGAATCATACAGAGACTAAGATAGAAATACATATTGTTATATACATGAATTGTAAATTGCTTGCAAGCATCAACAAAATGCTCGATTGGAATTGGGGAATTCCTTGTCTTTTCTTGTAAGCAGCAAGTGATTTAGGTCCACAGGTGGAAGTGCTGGTGGCTCTTAGGGGCTGCACCTGGTTTCCTCAGCAGAGCTATGTGGACAGCTGCTCCGAGGAGGCATCTTCCCAAGTTATTTTGGTTACTGTCTCAATTTTCCAGGCTGTGTCTTTACCATCTTTCTTTGCTAGAATTATAACGGCGGCATAAGGCAGAGGTGTGCGCTGTTCCCCAGCAGCCAGCCCTCACAACCCCCAGGCTGTGCCTTCCTTTGTATCGGAAGAGCTGCCTGAATCCAAAAACACCCTTCTCATACAGTTGTCCGGATTTCTCACAGAAGTTTGATAGGAATTAATGCCAAGCAAATGTGTCGCAAAACTTAAGTGCATAATGCCAGCCCGTTGTGGTTGATTCTTGCTTGCCTTGAGCTGCATGCCACCGTTCTCACAGGTGCAGAGCAAGATGTAGGAGTGGGAATTGCCACCAACTCAAAACCATAAAACTTTGCACATTGGTGGAAATGACTAATCAAGGTGCAAAGCAACAGCTTTCAGAATGTGGTCTTGAGTTATTAATAGAGCCATGGTTTTGCTAGGTCAGGAATGGCACAGCTGTTTCATTTTTTTCTTGTGTTCCAGGGGACCAGTAGAAATAAATTCATTTTATTCTTTTAATCTTTCTCATAATCTTGTTACTTTTTCACTAGCTAGCATGCGTCTTGGTGCTGAATGCTGGGCTCTGCTTTGATACAGCTAATGAAAAAATTGCCACTCCTATCTGCATCATTAGGCTAATGTTAGTTGATAATACTTAGTATTTTGCACAGTCACTCGTATCTTCAAAGCACTTAACAGTTATTAACTAATTAATCCTCACAACATGCCTGTGAGTTGGAAGGTAAATAAATATTAACATTCCCCTTTTAGCAAAGGGGGAATCAAATAGGAAGATTAAGTGATTTGCATGGACTTAGTGGCAGAGCTGGCAAGAGAACTCCTGTGCTTTAATGCTTGTGCTTATCCTTCCAGCCACACTGGCTCAGTGTGAATTAAAACCTTCACCATTATCCTGTGTAGCCTTTCTGAATACTGTAGTACCTTTTCAGATCTAAAGTTTATGTCACATCTCTGGTCATAACTATCCTCCTGAAGGATGGCTGCTGCCCAGTGGTGCAGACCTTCCCATGTCCTGTCACAGAAAGTGTGGGCAACACCAGGCTATAACTCCGTTGTACCTCCCCCAATAAATCCATGCCAGGCCTATATTTAGCATGGGACTGTTCAGAAGAAAAATACTGAGCCTTCTCACCAGATCTGATTTAAACATATGTAAAACCTGACCAATGCTTTTATGGAACAATATTTATTATTTATACTGCTATTTCACTTGATACTAAATCAAAGGTGTAGCAGCAAAAAATGGTAAGTCCTTCTGTGGAGATAATGTTGTCAATCACACAGTCTTGAAGAAACATTTGTGAAACTGTGGGAATTCTGACCGATATGCTTAAATATAGTGAATATTTTAAAATACTGTAAATTATTTTAAGCAGTGTAAATTTGCTGTTCACCAAGGCCCTATACTGTCCTTGAAGCTTGTGTTCTGAGAGAAGATCACACCTCAAGTGGCTCCAGAAGGCTGTGGGTAAGTTTTTATGTTGACAAAGCCTAAAAACAGAAATGTGGTCTAAATATTAGAAAAATGTTCATGTAAGTGAACATAAAGAATGTAATTTTTAAAGAATATGTAGTTCAAAGCTCAGCTTCCACCTTGTCAGCCTCTCTGCTAAGAATCATTTCCATACCTTTAGCAGAAGACAGGTCACAGTAAGGGGAAATGCCTTGGCAATTGCTTTGGCTCCAAAGGTGTTGCGTGAGGATGTGCTCTGGATTTCACTTCAGCAGCTGCAAAACGCTCACATAGCTCAGTCCTAACCCTCCCTACCCTGAGATATCCTTCTCTGCATTCTCTACGCTACACTTTGGAGGTGGGGAAGGCTCCTGATGACAGCTCCCTGCCACACAGAGACACCCTGCTGGGGGTAAAGCTGGGATGGATGCCCTTTGCTGGCAGTCAGCTATCACAGGTGCACTGAATGAGGAAATACGGCCCTGCTAACCATCATACCTTTCACTGTGACAGCATTTGATCTCCTTCTGTCTACTCTGAGGCACATCTTGGGGCCTCTTTCACAGCTGAGAGAATTAGTACCTTAATTCTGCTGAGCTTTTAAACCTGATGGCAGAGATATTTGTGTCCTCCATTCCCTGTGGCCTCACTCTTCGTGCTGGTCTGTAGTGTACGTGCTGAAATGTTAATAGCTGCCATGATGGAGGAAGACCACAAGCTGTGGGACAGGGAGGTGCCAGGCAGCAGATTCTCATGTCCTCCTGTGTCAGTTTATCCTGGTCATCACAGCCTGTCTTAAAGCAAATTACTCCTCCTTGCCCATTTGACATCTGTGAGAGGAGTGGGTCAGAACTGAGCTCCATGTTGTGTTGAGATATTATCCCTGTTTAATACTTGTTAATTGCCCATTTAGGATCTGCCAGAGAAGGGGTTACAGAAACTGGAAGCATAAGTGATTTTACCTTGAATTTAGCAAAAGCTTTCAGAGACACAAGGTAGAATTAGGGTACTTGGTAAATGGTTTAGTGTTTTCTAAACAATAACAACACTTTCCCCTTTGTACTCAGTACTGGTAAGGTCACACCTCGAATTCCGTGTTCAGTTCTGAGCCCCTCTCTTGGAAAAAGACATTGAGGTGCTGGAGTGTGTCCAGAGAAGGGCCACAAAGCTGGTGAAGGGTCTGGAGCACAAGCCTGATGAGGAACAGTCAAGGGAACTGGGGGTGTTTTTGAAGGGTCTGGGGAGGCTCAGGAAGGAGGCTCAGGGGAGATCTTTTTGCTCTCTGCAAGTACCTGAAAGGTGGGAGTTGGCCTCTTCTCCCAAGTAACAAGTGAAAGGATGAGAGGAAATGGCCCTATTTGTGCTTGGGGAGGCTTAGATTGGGTATTAGGAAAAGGGCCGTCAAGAATCGGGAACANAGGTTGGATATTAGGAAAAGTTTAGAAAGGGCCGTCAAGAATCGGGCACTGGCTACCCAGAGCAGTGGTGGAGTCACCATCCCTGGTGGCACTTAGGGACATGGTTTAGTGGTGGCCTTGACAGTGCGAGGTTTATGCTTGGACTCAATGATCTTAGAGGTCTTTTCTAACCTGAAAGGTTTCATGATTCTAAACAGAACATTCAGCTTAAAACACACTGAAAATTCAACCCCCTCAAAACCATTTTTTTTTTTTGTTTGAAAGAAACTTTTTTGTTTGAAACTGATTTTGTGAAAAACAACAGAGAAGGTGGGATTTCTGAAATCCCAAACTTAAAACTTGAACAAGATATTTGCTTTAACACAAAATGGCAGTTTGGATTTTTTTTTTCCTGTTTTTCTGATTATAAGAATACTTTGCATTGAATGAGAATGTTTTGGATCTTTGTGTTGATACCAACTTTTTGGTATTTCAGGCATTAGTCCAAAAATTATGGTTGGCACATCCTAACTCTTAGTCAAGTTCATTTATCATATGCATCTATGTGGGATCATTCCCATCTTTTTCCCCAATGGTTGCTTTGTTAATGAGCTGCTTTTGCTCGGAGCAATGTATCTGTTGCATGTACTAGATTGTTTCTATATGGTGGTTGTGTTCCTCTATACAACCCAGAGGAGTTTAAGAGGATATTCACCTCTCACTGTTTAGACCATAGTGGGCTTTTTAAAACTGCACTGCAGTTCCCACAACTCCCGCTAGCATCCTGCTATTGGCTAGAGGGAAGAGTGCAGAGAAAACACAGTGACTTTTTACAAAATACTCTCTTGATTTCCTACCCACCTAATACCAGAAAATGCTTTTCTGATTCAAATACATATTTAATAGTCTATGCTTAAAAATTCTTTGTGGTCTGTTGAGCCAGTCTCAAATCTCAATGGAAGCACCTTTATGGTGCTTTGTAAGAGTCCACATGGCTGCACTTACAAATGACATCATTTTTTCATGAGAGTAGGTGCTGTCAGCAGGATCCTCAGAAATTGTTGGCTGAACAGTTGCTTTATTTTCTCCTCCTGCTATAACTAATAAATTGTTTTTTGTGGATTGTCAGTGGAGCAAAGTGATCCCAGTATTCTTTCTTTACAAGTTGTTCCTTCGCCTTACCAAAGTAGGACAAGTATTTGGCAGGGGCAGCTCCAGAGCTGCCAGCGGGCTCCAGGTCAGAGCTGGAGCTGTGGACTGTTGCAGCAGTGCCTGAGGCAAAACTGAAAAATTTGATTAAAAGGAATTTTCAAACACATGCTTTTGTTCTGCAGATTTCGTGGTACAAGAAGGAGGGAGAGAGGGAAGTGAGCCTTGTGACAGACAGGATGGCTGTGGTGTTCAGGTACCCTCTCACTTTTTAGGATGAACACTTGTGTGTTTTTCAATTTCATATGAAGGTGAATTCCTCCTCTGGCTGCCTCAGCATCAGTCAAAGGTAATACATAATGATAGCAAATTTAGCAAGTGTGCCATCTGTAGTCAGCTGACACAGTGAGTCTTGCATCCTATTTGCCATAGGTGTTGCAAAACCGTATTTAAAATGGCAGTTGAAAAATGCAGAGTTTCCCATTTGGTTTTTTTCTCTTTTTCTGCTGTGATTCCTGACTACCTCTGGAGAGGACATGAAGATGCTCTCTCCACATGTTGTGTCTTTGTTTCCCAGGTGTGGCACCTGCAAGTGTGAGACAGTGAATGATGCCTTATTGTTTTCCTCACACAAGCAATGGTGGGACCATGGTAATCTTTCTTTCGCTCTGTCCTTAACCAGCTGCTCTCCTTGCTCAGGCACACACCGTTTGGCCAGTTATCCACAGCCAGTCATCCAGCTTTCCCCAGTTACTGGTATGTTTTGAACAAACACAGATGAGGGGAAGTATGAGACACCACGTTAAAACACTTCCTGCGCAGTCCCCCGAAGAAAGGTCCTTGTGCAAATGCTTGACATACAGATCATATTCGACCTTTGATCATCTGTCATTTTATTGTAAGAAAGCATGCCATCATTTGCCACCGTTTAAAATAGACCCAAAGGAAGTCAGGGCTTAATCTTAACCTCAAACACATTGAGCCCTGTATTTCCTATCCAGCCATACACCGTGGTATCTGGTTTCCTACACCTCGGGCCTGCTAAGTTTAGTTCCTTTCAGCCAGCTGCTAAGAAGGAAGGGAAACCGTGTTCACTCTGGATAAAGCATTTGCTGTACTAAGTGGTAGACAGCAATACAGTTTTGAGGTTTCTCAGTTCTTTAAAAAAATATATTTTGAATTCTTTTCTCTCTTAATTTGATCTTACTCTAAATTTGTTTTAATTCTTAGAATGTTCATACATTTAAATCTTTGATGACATGCTTTCTTGGCCTTCTCTGGGAAGAACTTTCATGCTTAGGCATAATCATTTAGCATTTATGACTATCGTGGTTATACCATTGCTAAATTAAACATTGGAGCATTATTCATTAATTAATATTCTATCAAACCCAGTGCAGTCACTCAGGTCTTTCATCTTAGTAAATGAATGAGTGGAATATATAATGTACCATACAGAAGTTGAGATTGCCTCACCAGAAATCTTTATTTATCATAGAAAGTAACTGCATAAAATAGCTGAGATAAAACTGACCTATTTTCCCTCTGTGTCAGTATGATTCCTTGTCTGTTTGCTTCAGGCAAGCAGATTTTTATCATGGAGGAACTGGCTGATTTCTTTCCTGGGGGTAGTCTCAGGCCATGCTATGAAAGACCTGTTTCAGTAGTGTGTCTTCTGAGGACCTTAAATATTCATTAACTCCATTGCTTTTCCCCCCTAATGTTTATCAGAATTATGGTAGTTTTGACATAACTGTGACCGCTGGGTTATTTGGGCCCCATCTGGCAGCCACATGCCACAATGTGCAGGTGGCTCAGCATCCACAAGCTGGAGCTGGCTCTTGGGGGAGGATTTGGCAAGACTGTACCCCATCCACACAACAATGTGTCTTCCCAGTGGTAGCATGAACTTCCTGGCAGAATTTTGGTTTTGGATTATTTACAAAGCAAAAGTCTTAGCAGCACTGATATCTCTGTAAAACCTACAGGACTGGGAAAACTCACTCTTTGTCCCACCTGATTCTACTAAACATTGCTTAAATTCCTCCTTTCTGTGTGTCACACATCTCCAACATTTCAGATTATGGAAGGGGAAAATCCTTCTGATGGAAAGGATTTGTAACACTATTACAAGAGGCAGAAGGGGCTGAGGCCTTAATTCAGTGCTTGTATAGAGCTCCTGTTTTGCTTTCTTCGAGTTGCGCATGGTTTTATCTGAATTGTTCTGATGTTTCCATAACATTATATCCTTCCATCCCTGCTTGGTCCTTGCTTTTGAATGACAGCACTCATAAATTCAGTTGGGAATTTGATATCAGGATCCACTTATCTTCTCTCAGGGTGAATAAAAACATTCAGTCAAACCTAAAATACAGTAGATATAGGTAGAATATTGATGTATGCAAGAATATAAAGGTTAACTTCATCAAAGGCAAAATGGGGCAGGTAACATTATCCTGCATTTTTATTTTAATACATGGATGTATCTTACTTCTCCCCACCATCCCCTCATGTAATTATATCATTCTGCTCTCATTTTAAAATGGGATAATTCATAAGCTTCAACATTCACATTTTCAATTAGAGGCAAACTGGTCCTGATGTCTGCATACATTTTAAAAATGAATTATTTAAATGTGTGAAGGAAAAGCAAAACTCAAAGTTAGTACAGAGCATTGCCCTACAGATAAGGCCATAAGATACACAGAATGGGGATGTAAAGCAAATGCTTAAGAAAAAGTTGTCTGGAGCGTGTAATTGAATTTATGTAATCCAGTCATGGAGACAGAAGAGCCTGTCGGTACTGCTGTGTTAGTCTGCTCACAGATGGCTGAAAATATAAGGTGAAAATATTTGGATGCCAATAGCTCCAGAAAACTGCTGTAACACATCTTTGATCAGTCAGGACTGCTTAATACAAAATTCAAAGCTGAAGGCCCTTCTGAGCCAAAGGAGACTTCTGTGATGAGGAAGCTCCTAATACACTGAATAACCTTGGCAATTAGTTTCCAAACTTCCTGTGATACCCAGTGAGAGTGGGGATATTTGTCTGATTCTTCTCACAAGTGTGAAGATTCATAATCTACCATCTCTCCTTGGTGGTGTATGTAGCTCATCTCACTGGCTTTAATGCAAAATACAGTAATACTGAATAAGAATGGCTAAGTAGCCCAGACTAAGGAGCTTTAATAAATGGTTGCTCCAGGCCCAGCTGTGTTGGTAGCAGCATCTCTGTGATGCCTCCCAATTACTGTAGACTCAGAGAACTGTTTATAATAGTTATGTAATTACAAAGGCATTGTAGGTTGCAGTAACATCTTGGTTTATATTGGTAATAACATTTCATCTGCATTTTACTTAATAGATTCAGGAACAGACGTCTCCATTCTCTGGGAAGAAAGATCAGCAGGAAAGCCCAAATCCATCCTTTTGTCTGTCATGTGTTGAGCAAATGGTGCTGACACCAGGAAATGTGCAGCACTTGACACGTGCATTCTGTAAGTGCTTGGATGCAGCTCGCAGGCACCGTGTGCCATCAGCGCTTCGGAGTGCTGACAGCAACCTGGCAGGTCGTTATAGTGGACTGAAAAGAGGATAAATGACTATAAAAAGCATATAAGTGCACTTTTATGTGCGTAAACACATGCATTAGTGAAGGCTTCAAAAAATTAGCAGCTATCACAGGCTAATGTATTATTGAAGCAACTTTTTGAGGTGTAAATAAATTTTAAACTATTTTAAGAATACAGAGGTTTTTTTAGGATGAGAGTTCACACTTTGAAGGTACCTGTGCTGAGGCAGAGGAGCTGTGCAAGTTGACTGGCAATTATTGTTCTTGCAACTTCTATCCCCTTTATAAAGAAATGAGCCTGGTATCCTCTGCCTGCAAATGGAGGGGCAGTTTGGCAAACTGGAGCAGCAAGAGACCCCTGGGACAGGGCTAGGAGTTACGTGACTCCCTGGTGAGGTGAGAGAGTGAAGTAGGGAAGAGGCTGGTGATTCACAGCAGTCTAGGGAGGCAGACTGATGGCAGATAAAATCTTGGAGGGAAATGCTTGGAATAGTCACATAATGTGGCAAGCTTAGCCTTGTCCAGCTCAAGTGTGGATGCATAGACAGGCTGCACAGACCCTTTGCACAAATGCTGTGCTGCTGGGGTTCTCCTGGAGTGACAATACAGGTGGAGGCTGTAGATGCCCAGCACAGTGTCCTGCAGCCACCTGTGAGGCAGAGCAGCCTGGCCAGCCGGTGACCCCGGCAGAGGCAAAGCACCAATCTCGTTCTGAGGGAAGGTGAGCATGCAGCAAGCCGATGTAACTACAGCTCTGGCTGACAGGCTCTGGCTGAGAAGACAGATTTCAAAAATGGAGTTGGAGAAAAGTTTCTGTGTATAAATCAGTTCTTTCAGGAGCTTTAGGAGAATGCTGAACATGGGGTTTACAGAGGCATCAGCTCCTGCTTCTGCTCAGGGCCCAACTCTTACTCTTCTACCCAGGTCCTTTGGCCATTCTCCGCATTGCTCAACTGTCTGAGGAGAAGAAAATCCCATGTCAAGATGCCTTAACCATCATCCCACTATCTACACCCTCCTTGGAAGCTTGCCCAGGTTGTTTAATGCAGCCACAGGCAGACTGGAGTGAGCCAGGGCCTGTGTCCCACTGAGCTCTCCTCCATCTCACTGCCATGGGTGCTACGAAGATTTACCTCCAGGACTCTGGCACTCCAGGGGGTCCTCACAGAGATTGCAATGAGGTACCCTCAGAGCTGAAAAGAGTTTGATAAAAGACTTTTCAAACCTCTGTAGGCAGTGATGTGGAACATTTATGTGTGTACAACATCTAACTATCCACTAGAATTAAACCGTGAATGGACTTTGATGGCAGGGCAATTCCTGACATTATATTGATGAGTTACTGTGCACATTGCAGGACATCCATGCAGAGCCTTGAGCAACAGATGACTAAGTATCATCTGATTCTCTGTTAATAAGAAGTAGGTGAATATGCATGTTTCACTAAGGAAGGAAATGATGAAACTGGGGCAAGATGCTTGGAAAGAGCTCCATTTGGAAACCCCTTTTTCCTTTCCAGGGCAAAGAAGACACTGCTAACAATTTCAGTGGGGTTGGGAAAAGCTGAAATTATAAGGAAGCACTCTTTTGCTTTCAAGCCTTTTGGAGTTACCATAGTGAGATAGGGATAGAGATGTTATTGTGCGTGTTTCCAGTGTAAAGCTATGGAACAGCCAGAAGATTTCCTGCTGCCTTTAATAAGAATTGGGTAACTCAGATGCATGCCTGGCTGTGCTCTGAATTTAGAAATCAAGCATTGCTCCCAGCAATGACTTTTTAAAAAATTGATTTTCTTAATGTAAATCATCTTCTAAGGTGACCTTGGGTGAGGCAAATCAATACAGGACTGCTGAAAGCAGCACTTGCTCTCAGCAGAAACACCGACGCCAGAGTCGGGCAGTCCCAGCCATCCCCTGTCCCATGGCAGCCCTGCACACCCCTGAGCCCGGCCCCTTGTCCTGGCCCTGGGGAGCCACCAGCCCCCTCACATGCAAGTAGGTAAAATGGAGGGTGGTTTGAACACATGGAGTTCCTTTAGTTGTACCAAACAATCAGGCTCTCAGGGAGACACTGCAGATCTTCTGAGTGTTGGGCTGTTTTGTGAGACAGGCTTGCTGGGATGCCCTGAGCAGGAGCAATAGTCTTCAGTTAGTCTGTAGGATCAGTCCAGCTCTGGCAATGCATTGAGCATGATGCACAGCTGTCACTCACTGAAGGTCTCTGTTACTTTAAACATGAGCAGGGAGAAGAGAAGCTTCTACTTATTGCTATCATGATCACATACTCAGGCTTAACTTGTTTATGACTTCAAATATTCCTGTGAAAAGCACAGGAAATAACAGAAATGTAAAAAACCGCAAGAACTCGATAGCCTCTGCATCACCATAGTTTCCATTATTTCCTGGATTTAACTAGCTCAGAAATACTGCAGGAAGTGCTTTTTCTTGTGGTATTTTTGCTTCCTCTCCAGAAGAGTGGAAGCATTACACAATGGCATGTGAAAATGAGAGAGTGACCTGCACCGCCTGTGGGTTGGGTTATGGGAGCACTGGATTTCTGCTTTCCATGGCTGTTCCCATCTCAGCAGTGGAGGGGTGAGGGCTGAGGGCTGGTACAGCAGCCCTCACCAGCTCTCAGCAGCCAGGAATGCTGGTCCTCTTTGGGGATGGTGGCAGAGGAGCAGGAGGGGGGACTGTGGGCCGGCACAGGGCTGGCAGGAGGGCACTGGGATCGCTTCTCTCTCCTCATGACTCAACGGTTGCAGAGAAGCTGATCAACCTGAGGTGTTGCTTTGCAGCTTTAGGCCAATTTTTACTCTCAGTTAAATGGTCCAACACCCATAGACAGCTTAATAAACACCCAGGAGGATGATCCAATTCCTTGTGCGTACTTTATTGTTCTGACACGCTTTTGAGGTCTCATTTAGAGATGCAAAATGCCCGTGGCCTTCCTCCATCCAGGCCGCACACTGGCCAGTCAACATTCAGGCTGGTGAGCCAGAGCGTATGCATTAAATCCTGCATTAAAGCACTGCTGATAACGTTGTGCTTATTAAATAATACAAACATTTTTGCTGTTTGCCAAACAGTGGGGATCCCTAGTGCACACTGGGGAAGCATGAACTATAAAAGCCTCTATTCTTTTTTAATTAGGCTGTATCTAATTAAAATTATTGCCTGCCATTACTAGCATTTATAAAGTATTTTCCAACTCAGCATGACTCATGGGGCTATATGGAGACAGACTGCACTGCAGTCTATTTGGGATGTGTTTGCCTGTGCTGTGCAATCGTCCTTTATCATCACAGGCAGGCAGTGTTTGTCTGAGTTATTATTTGGTGTGTACTGCCAGCCATCCAGGCCTCCACAGTTCCTCTTATAAATTCAGTGATTAGCCTATTTTGCATATATATGAAATCTGGGTTTGAGATCCAGCTTGGGGCTCTGAATGGACAAATTAATTTGAAGGTAGAGGCAGGACTGTCCCTAGAAGTTGCTGATGGGGAATTTAACAGCTCAGGATGCCGGGCAAGTTCAGGAGTCAGCTATTGCAAGTGATGTGGAAACACCTGCAGTCTTTCTATTAAGCTGTGTGGGAATGGGAACCACCACACGTGCTCCAAGCAGTGTGCTTAAGCTCAGCCCATAAGGAGTGACTGTTTTGGAGGGAAGCAAAGACCCTGGCAATGATATGTCATAGGCTGCCTTAGGCAAGCCCGGTAAAGCCAAGATTAGCCAGCAACACCCGCTGGAGTGGAACCAGGTGTTCCTCCAAGGAGAGAGCAACCAAGAGCACGCCTAGAGTGATAGGAAGAGGTTGTAGCCGGCACAGGTTTTGCCTACATTTGCCTGAAGAATAGAAGTATGTCTGAAGAGGGCATGGAGGGTGGCTGAGCGTGGCTGGGGGGAACTGGGCTGGAAGGGAAGCAGGCCAGGAGGGACCTGGACCTGCTGTTTGGTGTGGGGCAGGAGCAGTCTGCAGGCAGTGGTGCTGGCTCAGCAGTGAGGAATGGGGGCTGCTGTGGGATGGGGACACTTGGGGCTTGGACAAGAGCAGGGAGCTGCCCATGGAGCTGAGGGCAGCTGCCTCAGGCCAGGCAGTAGCACTTGGAGAGATCATGCTGGTTTGGCAGGATCTCGGCTGGAAAGATGCAAAGTAATGTGCGAGTGTGTGGAAGCCCCAGATTTCCAGGCTGACAGCTGGTTTCCAGGCATGGAGGACTGTGGGTTTGGTGGCTACAGGGTTTAGAGCCCCAGCTCAAAGGGGTGAGGCATCCTCCACTGAAGAGGTGTGTCTGCACTGGAAGAATGCAAGGAATGGAGCAGAGTAACCCCCACGAGAGCCCGCACTCCTGGGGGCAGGCAGGCAGCAAGCAGTGCTTCTGCTGAGGGATGTGCAGGGCTGCTCACCTTCTCTACCCTCCTCAGACGCCGCTTCATGCCCCCAGCCCCCCTCCCCTCCGGCTTTTCACTCCCTCGTGTTGGGTTCGAACAGTGGTGCAGATGTGAGGGGTGAGAAGTGGGCGAGGAGATGGCAGCAGGATGCTGAGTGAGGGGATACAATGGCAGTGGCAGCCACTGATGGAACAACTGAAAGTGAAAGACTCAACCCTGCAAATCACAGCGTATATGGGTGAGACGAAGCTGTCCCTGTGTCAGTGCAAGGATTACAGTTTTATTTCAGCCCTTGTTCTCTTTCACTTTTTGTGGTATGTTTTTCTTCCAAGGGTTATTACAGTGCATGAAACATAGGTGTCTTTCCTTTCAGTCAGTTCATCCCAAGTAAGACATGACAAGACACGGAATTAGGTTAAAATTAAAATCTTACCATATAAATTTAAGTTTTTAGTATAGGCTTGCCCATCTGAGATTATGCCGTCTTTATTCTGAATGCCATACCTAATACAAAATAAGATGTAATACCTGCTCTGTGAGCTGATAATCTAAAAGGCAGGGCCTTTAAGAAGAAAAGGTAGTATTTTCAGCTTTATTTTATAGGTGAGGAACTGGGACACAGGGAATCAAATTACTCCCATGTCATGCAGACTAGGAATTAACATGTATTTTGAATTTCCAGTTTTGTCTTAACCACAGAAACAAATTTTCTCTTTGAGCAGGGACGGTTTGCTCTGGATTTTAAAACATTTCTTATGGAGTGCTAACATAATTTAAAGCTCTTGCTGTGCTATGGTTGTTCCCTTGATGCCTAGACAACTAGCTTTATGTTTGCAGCGTTTTCGTCTCCCACTGTGGATCAAAATATAAATTTCTTACCTCATTCAAGACAGTCTTTGCTACGAGTCCTTCTTTTCTTCACTGTACCTTGAAGAACAGTTGCATGCATCATCCAAATGTGAGCTTTGCACTGTTTCTGGTGTTGAAACAACATCAGTAAAACCTCCTGGTGCTCTTTCCCACAGACAAACACCACGATAATTAATGTGAATACAGTTATTCGTCAACTGCCACTCAACTGGCTTTTATGGGTCATTCTTATGCTCTTTTATTTCTCTTTCATTACATGGTAGAGAAAGAAGAAGCTGAGGTTGTGCATGGGACAGGGCTTGTGGTTGCCAGCTAACAGGGATGAGTTTTGGACTCATGTTTTCCTGCTGTAGAAGATGAAACAAGACAATGAGCTAACACCCAGGTTAGGTCCTTTTGCCATGACTGGCAGGTTGGTTTCCTCCTCCAAGTTGCTGCTAGAGCTGAGTTTTTTCTGAACTGCTGCCCTGTAGAAGCTCATTTGAATTGCTATGCTCATGTCCTGCTGGAAGCCTGATTTGCCTTCGAATTAGGATTTGCATCTCAAGAACTGATGGCAGCTTCTTTGGCAGATTTTCGTAGGGGCAGCTGTTTTTACCAGCAGAAGGCACTGGGTTAGATTGCCTGGATCCTGATGCCTTTTCGGCAATTTCTCATTTCTTAATGCAACAGCATTATCCTGGATACCTGAATTTCTCACAGGAAAAGCACTGGGAGGAAGGTGCTAAAATGAAATTAGAGGGATAACAAGTTTATACGTGCTTCTTCTTCTCTTTCCCATGCATGGCTATAGCAGGCAGGAAATTGAGACCGACCTTCGACCTTCGGGCTGGGCTGAGAAGGTCAGTCGCCTCTTTGCTTGTCACAAAACCAAGCTCCCTCACACCTGGAGCAGGGTAGCAGCAGCACTTACCCCACTGCTTGCCTCTGCGGTGTCTGGGTTTGCTTTCCTTCCTGAGCTGAACATGCGAGTTCAACGAGAGCTCACACGCCAAAGCACAAAAGAGAATGGTAAACCTGCCTGTTTGGTTGCATCTGGTTTCACCGGTTTGCAGCCGAGGTGAAAAGGGTTTTCAGCCTGGAACAGCACATTATAGCAGAGGAGTCACTTTTCAGTGCCATGGAACACAAAATGGTTGCAGCTCTTCTGAATAAAGAAACCCAGCTCACCTCTCCTCCAGCTCTGGTCTTCCCTGGCACCTTTAGAAAGACGGACCTGCTTTAGATCGCCTGGGCTTTGGCCAAAACTATCTGCATCTGAAAGGGAAATACTGCCAGAGCAGTTAAATTTAGCCTTATTAATTATTCCTGGCAGCTCACACAGTGTCAATTAAACAAGGATTTACATTCCCCAACAATTTTAGCATAATTTTCACTTTCAATCTGTTTTAAGACCTAAATATGCAATCTGTCTATTAGAAGATGGTCGCTTCCCCAAGTAATTTAAATTCATTACTTCATGAATTAGAAGAAAGGAATTCTTTACTGTCAGAAATCATTAGTATGTGTGCTTTTAGCTTGTTGGTTGTTTTTTTGTTTTTTTTTTTTTTCAGCTGCACCATCACCATGCTCCCTCTTGTTTGGTTACCTGCTATCAGAATCTGGAGACCCTTTAACCCTAGCTTTCTACTTTTCAGACTTAACCTGGGAAAAATAGGGGGGGGGTTGTGGGTTTTTTTTCGCTTTGTAAAGTGAGGAGAACAGCAAGACCACAGGCAGATACTGCTGTGTGACCACTCGTTTGAATTGCACAGCAGCAGGACAGCACTTTGAACGCCTGACGGTAACAGGAGCTTATACTCAAGTGTGGGGCTGCCCTGGCTGGTCCTGAAGCCTGCCAGGACATGGGTGCAGTGTTAGCCATGCAAAACTGCTCAGCAGCAGAGCTGTGTTGTCACCTTGTCCCACAGTGTGCTGCAGGGACCAGGGCTGTGTGCCAGCCTCCAGCTCCGGGCGAAGGCAGGAGCTGCACCAGCTGAATATCAGGCACAAGGCTCAGTCTGGGGGGTGAAAGATGGGAGTGGCATTTCTATGGTGGACTTTTCTATTATATCTAATACCAGGACTGAAGGAATTTCTGTACTGGCATCTATAGTGGAAGTGAGCTTTGGGAATCAAAGAAGTCCTTGCCAGCAGAAATATTGCTATGTTCTAGCGTCATGACATTATATCATTGCCATGGAAAGTAATGTGACAGTCAATGAAAATAATTCAGGTAGCTAATTCTCATTCCTTCCATGCACTGTCTTGTACTGAGTTAATATTAATAATATTAAGATTCCAGTCTTAGCAGTGATAAAAGCATATCTCTGTAAGCCAGTCCAGCTATAAAAAGGGTAAATGTTTATATGCAGTAACTAAGCAGATGAGTAAGAGGAGCCCTCAAAGCAAAAAGTCTAATAATAATGTCTAAGAGAGCTTTGCTAAAGTCACTGTACAGAGCAGGATTGCTGCTGGCCGTGAAGTTAAACACTCACTTAAGCACTCACATACACTCTGTGCTTGCCAGCATATTAGTAGAGGGAAAGTACCAACTTGTGAAAAACACTACATCTTTTATAGCATTTCATAAATATTCAGAATTTCCAGACATAGAAGGACTAACGATTTTTTAATAGCAGTACAATTTCTTTGAGACAGAACCCACCTCCCCCTGCTATCCAGGGGTCTGTTGGCTGTGATAGCAAGGCATGCAAACACGCTCTGGAGACATTAAACATATGGGGTGTTACACCCAGTACCTTGCTGGTTAAGGAAGCTGCTCCATACCTGTACTGAGGTTTAAATCATAATGTCATTGATAGCTGTAATAGCTCAGTGGGTTTAACTGTGAAGTAAATATAAATGTGTGTCTCCTGTGAGTAGGTAAAGTGTGTAGTGTGTGCTGAAAGAGAGAAGCAGGTGTTTCATGTTGCTTAGTAAACACGTTCCCAAGCTGTCACTTCTTCATCCTCTACATGGACCGCATGAGGATCAAAGTATAACATCTGTTTGTAAACATGATCAGGTGCAAGTCAGTAAAATGAAAGCAATGCAGTATTAAATTATAAATTGCCCATTTATATGCTCATCTACCATAATAGAGTACGGTCTGGGAAGAATTTTAGCTAGAAAAATCATCCCAATATCTAACAAAGGAGCCTTATATCTCCTCTGTTCACTGCAGGCTCCTAGGTCATTTCTCTGTGGAAAATATACAAATGTAACACTCATTTCCTTCATAGTCACACCTGCAGCCCCTTGTTATTACACTTTTTGATGACAACTGACATGAAGTAAGAGCTGGTATGTCCCAAGAAGCACTTCCTTTATCTTCATAAATAGCTTAATTTAAATACCTATTTAAATTTAAATGATCGCAATGACAGTAAAAATAGTTATCTCCCCAAACTCCTAGCGTTTCAAGCAGTCCTTTATCAAAGCAGCTGATCTCTGCCAATGTGCATCTTGTGTAGCTGTCTGTGCTTGTGTGGAGGCTGTATACACCTCTTCTGCTTTGGCAGCCTGTGAGGTGTGCAGCAGCACCCAGAGGGATGAGTTTTAGGGTCAGAAAGGGCAGGAATTAAATTATCTTGAATATTTTTAGCTCTTGCTTTGAAGATCATTAACTAACTCTGCTAGCAAGAGTGGACCAAAAAACTCCCACCTGTCTTTTTGAGCAGCTCTTTAAAACTATGTGTGGTCAACTTGGAGAAAGGACAGCTTTTAGCTATAGTCTCCTTGAGCAATCTCTAGCACTACAGCTGAAAATTTCATGTGAAGTTTGTTGTTGTTGTCTGCTACATTTGGCTGCCAGTTATTATCTGAGTTTGTTATTGTTGTTCTTACTCAATCAATGGGCTTTTAGAGCTAGAGGCAGCACCAACAAAAGGAAAAGTGATCCCTGTTTCACACCCAACATTATACTTGGCACGGCTGAACAATGCCAGAAATGTACCAAATAGACACGATGAACAAAGGTTGGAAATAGGTTGTCACTCATTCTTCAGGCAGATCATGTGTCAAAGATGCAGTTGGCTCATGTGCAAAAGGACAAAAGCATCCCTGGCTCCCCTGCAAATTCAGCAAAAGCATCTCTGGCTCCCTGAAAACTCACCAATAAAAACTGTTTATGCCCCAACAGATGATGGACAAATCCTCGTCTCTGAGCTCACTGCCTGGTCTTGCACTAAAATATTTTCAGTTTTCATTTATTTACTTTTTGCTAGAATAATTATTTTAGTTTTTTATTATCCAAGTGGCATTTTACTTGAATGGCAAAGACTTATGTGGAACTTCAAAAGGCTTCCTCCTCCATTGCCACTTCCAGAGGTTTCTGTGCCTTCTGGTTTTTGAGAAGTCTGGGGTTGGTCCTTGCTGTTTGATTTTTAAATAAGTACCTGATTATTGTCATCCGTTGTGTTTAGCACTCGAGGTCAATGCAGCCAAAGCGAGATCACTGATCAGTGAACGCTGATTCCCTTCAAGGCAGCACACACGTCCCTAACATGCATTAGGTAACATCTCATACTAATAGTGTCCTTAGACATGGACTGTGGGCACTGCAAGGATTCAAATAATCTTTATTTTCAACATGAACTTTTCTTTTGGCTTTAATAAGCAAAGCTCCCTCCTGTGTTAATCCTGTAAAGCCAAAGAAGGCTTGCTGTGAGCTCGTGTGATGGAAGCCAGGATTATTACAGACTCACACCCAAAGTGCAGAGGGTCCAGGTTAGCTCCCAGTGTCATTCCCGACTCTACAGCTTGGTCCTGAGCAACACTTGTCTTGACTTTGTTTATCCCTGAGATGTAGGCCTGGCGGGCTGTGCCCATCCCGTGAATGGTGCAGGAGCCTCGGGGTACAGTGCAGCAGATATCCTGCCAGGGAAAACCTTGCACTTGGAAACACTGTCTTTAAATAACGTGTCTCACCTCTGTAAACTCGCAGCAGCATTACATCAGATGCTACTCCGTGTCAGAAAGTTGAAGGTGGACAACCTATGAGAAATAGCCCAGTATTTCCCCAAGACTGATAGAGCTCCATGTTTTGCAGCAGCATCCTTCGGAATCACCTGTATCAGATGTCTTTTGTTTGCCTGGCTGTGCCTTGCAAGGGACTGCAGATTGTCAGCCTTGGGATTTCTCTTGAAAGAATTTGCTGTGATTGAAGGGCATCGTGAAACCTCTTTTTTTTTTTTCTGTGGAGAGATGAGGGAATTTGGCAAATACTGAATAACATGATCAAATAATTTACAAGTGTGACTTTGAGTTTGTTTCCTTTCCCTGAGCTATTTATGCAGCACACGTTTGAAGGCAAGCTGTGAGTATTATGCAAAGAAATCTGCTAGCATGCAATCTCCAAGAGGAGATTTAAGATTTAATTTCAGGCAGGATCTGGATCACAGCAGCTAATAGGAAGAGCTGTTTACATTAACCCTGGCAGCCATACTAAAATTTTAGTGTGTTTAATGCTTATATTTCCATGTTCCATTTCTGCTGTGGTGAAAGGCATTTGCATGCGTGGACTGAGTGAATGAAATGCCCATGGAAATGAAATGCCATGTGAAATCATGTTTTCTCATGAGTTGCAGAAGCTAAGGTGAATGGAAGAGGGAACATGAAAGCTTCATCTCACCCACCAATGTTTATTGCCATAAACCAGTGGGGTTCTGCTGGTGAGCTCTGGTGAACTGGCTGTTCTCCTGTGGCAGCGATGCCCCCGGAGTCTGGGGTCTCAACCCAGAGCTGACAGGCAGCAGAGAGTGAAGAGAGAGGTCTGGTTTCCATCTGCCCACCCTGCATGAACATAAGCGAATGAACTTCTCTTTCCCTGGTTACAAACTTTTACTGTAGCAAGAGCATGAGGTTAATGCAGTATCCTGGGCTACACTACTGAGTTCGCGTAGTCCAGCCAAGCCATAAAAAGTGAACAATAGTGGCTCTTTCCTTCTTCTCCATTTTTGCACTGTACATGGTGCATTCCCTTCAGCTACCACAGTCATCCCTTCCTGGTGATGCCCTGTTTTTAAAGAATAACTTTGCACTAAAACACCCCTTAGTTGTGATCTCAGCTGTGGTAAAGAAATGTGAGCAGTACTCACCACTCAGTCCTCACCCATCATCATATTATCTTTTCCAAGGAAACAGGTAGATTCCCTGTGATCCTGAGGGCTGTAGCTGACAGGGATGCAAGCCCTGGCATCGGTGGAGAGCCAGAGACCCAGCTTAAAGGTATTAGAGAGGCTCTGCTGAGCTGGCAGCTTCCTGTGTGGCTCTAAGGGTCTGCCTTCCCTGCCTATGGAGACAGAGGTAATTTTGGGGTCTTAAATCTCTGAGTACACAGAGAATTTGACAACTGCTCTGAGTTTCTGTTAGTGCTGTGTTTGGACAAAACCCAGCATTTTGTGGCAAATGCCATAGCCAAGTGCATTCATTAGGAGAAAGTATGAAGTGGCTGCTTTCCCCTCAGAGGTAATACAGTGTTCCTTCCAATTGTCCCCTGGTACTCTGCTCGTGCTCTGCTCACTGCTGGCACAGCAGCCAGGCATTGACCTGCTGGTTTCAAATGTTCTTTAATGACCTACCCCACCACTTTGTCCACATCAGTGTCTTTCATCTTAAGTTAGCGCATAATCTCTTGTGCCTGTCTCTGACCACCTCCTTTTCTTCTCATTTTTCCAAAGCCCTTTTTTATCTCACTTTCTTCTTAATTTTTTTCCTGGCTACTTCAGCTCCCAGATCCTCCTTCTGCTATGAAACACATGTGAGAACATAATGGCAATAGTCCATGGCAGTTGGTATGATAAGAAACTCTAAATGTTAGGATGATATTCCTGAAATTAGAGATTGCATGATTTACTTTTTTAGTTCGGGTGTATTTGAACATTTCCAGTGAATGTGTTCAAATACCTGAAAATAGAATTCTTATCGAGAAAATTACCATTCGTCTTGGTGTAAACCAGCAGAAGGAAACAATCCAATTAAAAGGGAGAACTCAGGACGTGGCATGTCTGCATGGCTGAAGTCAATGTCAAGACTTCAACTGCCTTCGGTGGAGTCAGGATTTCTCTAATAAAGGAAAGGTGCACTGCTAAATCAAACTGCCTTGATTGCTTTCACTGGAAGCTCTGCTTGATTAGGCACAACAGAATTTGTCCTGTGGAAAAGAATCAGGAGAGGGAGAGAGCACAGCGGAAATCAGCCCTGGGAAAAAAATCTGATTTTAAGAGGTGGCTTGAACTCAGATACACAAGACCTTATTAAATGGAGACTATTCAGCCACATAGTTACAATGGCTATAATGGGGAAGGAGTTTTTCATTAATTATTCAGCAGAAGGGAGATCTATATTTTGCCTCAGACTGACACTTTTTACCATCTGCTTAAAACCTGTCTCATAACAACTATTATCAACATGGGTTTTTTTTCTCTCCTTTTAGAGTAATCATTATGCTGAGCTTCCAGATTGTTTAAGGCATCTGAGGTCCAAGTATGAATCTGCTGTTACAAATAGCTGTTTGTAACAATTGCTATTCATTTTCATATGTTTGACTAGCAGGTGATTGGTACATTTGTTTTTCTCAGTTGTAACTGTGGTGCAGCAGTGGCCTTGATCTTTCTACCTGTTGTATCTGACTTTAACTGCAGTCCTGTAACCCCAATAGGCTCATTTTAAAAGGACACAGTGATTCAAATTCATGCCTAGTATAACTCTGTTGAAATTAGCACTTTTTACCAGGGATGAATTTATCTCAGTATCTACAAGTGCCCTGAACACATAAGGAGGGGTCGTTGTATCAATTGTTGTATCAATTTTCTATCCTTTTTTTAAATCCATTTTTCATTCTTTCCTCTCATGTTAATGAATTTGTAAGTTCTCTCTTCCTTGCACACTGGGCTGGAATTCTACGGGTTGGGACCTCATTATCAGACATTGACAACTCGAGGCAGTGCTTACTTGGGCAGCCAAACAGCAGCTAAATAGCACCTTATCAGCTGAGATCAAACGCCGCAGGTTTCACCATACCCGGGTGGCTGAAATGTGCTTCTTTTCAGATGCCTTTTCAGATTCATTGCAGACTTTTTGCATATGCACCACCTGCAGACTATAGCTCCTGAGTGACTGCTGTCCATAATTCCGCTGTCTCCTGCAGCAGAGAATGAACGTCACAGCTGGTAGAGTTAAAGGCATCGATTATCGTTGTAGTACCGATCATTCTCAATAATTCTGTGTCAGTACAAATCGTTGAATATGTGCATTTATAGCATATAGAATGTTTGAAGAAAAAAACCTAATCCCCCTTTATTTCCATATGAGGATGATATTGACAAACTAGCAGGGCATACAGATTTATGGAAGACTTGCCCATGACAAAACACTCCAACAACAGCCTTCAGACAAGTTTAACCTATCTTGTGTTCGCTCAGACACCCAACAGGGACCTCCGTAAACCCATGTGAATCTTGTTTGAGGAAGTTTGGTTTAGCATAACTGGCTATTAAGGCTCCCAAAGCAGTTAAGCTCTGGCTGAGCCACCTGGGCACCATTAGTTTCCCAGGAGACTAAAGACTGGCTTTTGGGGCTGCCTGGTGGTTTGGCTTGCGTCATTCCGGGATGTGTGCTGCATACCTCCGGGGCTGCTTGGTGGCGAGCCTGGCGCTGGGTACTCCTGCCTGAACTCAGAGCTGGTTCCTGCTCCACGGACTGCGTGCCAGAACAGCTTCTCTGCTGCCAGACCTTTGCCTGGCCTTTGCCCACGCTTCATCCGCTCTTTGGCACCTCCCTGGCAACAAGACAAGTAAGAGCCAACAAATGAAACCCTGTTATTCCACCTGCAGCCATTTGTACATCCTATTTGTAAATCAAGCGAAGGAGGCAATACAACACAGTTTTTTGAGAATTGCTTGTGATGGTTTATTTTTCTGAACTGAATGTAAGGGCTCATAGCCCCTGTTACTTTCAGGCCTAATCTAGCTGTTGTCCCTGGTGCCGAAAACTCAATGTCCTGAATAAAGAGCCCCTTATCTCTTAAACTTCTGCTGATCTGCAGTATGGTGTTGGCCCAGCCTCATTAGACAAGCGATACCCTGGGACACGCACTCGTGAAAGGTTAAAAAAAAGTAGGTAGCAGAATGTTCTGAAATATTTATGTTCTTTATTCTTGAGGTGAGACAAGTATGGGTAACTTTAGAGATGAACCCTCACTGCCTGCTGAGTCTTTAGAAATACTTTGCCTGCTAAGTTGTCTAAAAATAAATCTGACTGTTCTGCTTGTTAAAAATTAGTAATGTTTTTGACTTGTAAGCATAAAAGGAAACTTTTATTTACTAAACTTAGATTAGTATGTAAATACAGATCTAACACTGCAAATGGAAAACTGGAACAGCATCTCAGAGATTCTGTGTGACTGGCCTATTTATTGTAACAGTTAACACAGCATGAGTCTAGAGGCTGTTAGTAAATTGTGCCTTTAGGATATGAAAAATTCAATTGCCTAATAGTAGTAATTTTGAAATAAATATTCTATTAGTAATAGAATTAGAAACATTACTCCCGATATTCTTTACTGTTCATGTAGGTATTTCATGAATGGCATTTTTCAGTTCAAGTAGGTTTTAATGAATGACGCTTTTCAGTTTTTCCAAACTTAAGGTAGAGTGGAGACTTTATGTGAAGGTTTTTTTTCCTGGTTTTCTAGTTTCCTATATATTCAGATCTCATCCAGTGCACAGTGTTTTCTGCAAAAGTCATGCTTTCAGTGATTGATCCCTTCTTTCAACAATGTTGGAAGATCTTTCTGGATTTTTGGTTTTGTGTCCTGAATAGACTATGAGAACATAGAAAACATGTTTTCCTTCCTTTAGGGCTTGCTTTCTAGCCAGTTTCTAGCTTTTCATGTTTTGGTTCTATGCAGTTGAACACCTTGGCTTCTCATAAAAATATAACTTCTTTTGTCAGCTGAGACCATGCAAATTATTTTTATCAGCATCTCCTTTCCTTCTGTCTTGAGTGTGGGGGGAAGGGGAGCTTTTTCTATCCTGTAACCCTGTCATCTGATCTGGTTTTGCTTTAAAAGCATTATCAGACTGTTGAGAACAACCTGTGGAAAATGAGAAATGGAGATGAACAGGGGAAAGTGTGATTTGCTTAGAGGTATTAAAAATATAAATGAAATTTGAACAGGACCTCCTAAGGTTCGAGGAAGGTTACGGTTTTATTTATTGTTTCAAATTGTTTGGCTTCTAAAGAATCCTTTTTTGATACTTTAGTTATACATAAAGTAGTACATGACAATTTCCTTTCTATTGTCTGACCTTAAATGTTTTCCTTATCATAATTCCATGGCTGTCCGCTGGCAGGAGGAGAGCTGCTGCCTGAGCCTGGCTTCCCTTTTTGTTCAGCACAAACAGGTGGCACATCAGCAGCTTTATCCTTCTGCCTGAATGGTTTTTAGAAAGCTGAAACTTGGCCTTCTGGAATGCAAATATCCTATTTTAGGAATTCAGCATAGGATTCTGGACTCAGTAAAATGGGACGAATTTCTGTAGACTTCAATGAAAATAAGATTTCTGTGGGGGAGGTGAGCCAATGCCTTCTACTCTTAAGATGGATATTTGGTGGTTATTTGTTAGAGCTAGGCAGTCCCTTTGACTGCTTTAATGTATTATTTTGACATTGACTTGTCTGGGAGGATCTTCCCTTGCAGCATCATTGATTTCTCAAGTGTTCAAATGCATTTTATGTATTCAGGCAATTTTATACTAAAAAGAGTATCTTGGTGTTCATTCTGCATATTAGCATTTAGAATTCCTTTCCGTTTATAGCTACCTATACATTTATATATCATGTTGTCTGTCTGCATTTTTCAGGTCTTTACTGAAAAGGAAATACTCAGCTCCATTCGGTTCCATACATCCTCCCATCTTATTATTTCCATTTTATCATTTTGTCTTTTGTTTAGATTCATTTAGATTTTAGGTCACTTGTCTATGATTTCTTTTATGCTAACTTGAAACAGTTATTTAAAGTAAAATATCATTCAGATGGGATTGCTATTTTAGAATTGATTTTTTTAAGTATCTGATTCGTAATAACTCAAACAAATAATTAGTAAGAATCACTTAGAAGTAGCACTGCTTTTTGACCTTTTGCCACAGAGTTCCTGAAGTAATTTTGAAACTGGTCCTTATAGCTATAGGATATAGCCAGATGCATCAGAATCAGGAATTACTGAAGAATTCTGGTCGGCTGTCTTACCCTCATTAACCTTTACTGCAAGATAAGCAGGCTACTTATGAAATGCTGCACCCTGGCCACCTCCCTAATACTCCCATCCAGCCAAAGCCTCAAGGGAGGCTTCTGGCCAGGAGCCGTGGTAGCCTTATGTATTTCTGAACAGGAGTAAGATACAAATGGCCAAGGCACAAGACTGCGTGTTCTCACTTGCAGACCATGTGGAACTCAATTTTCTGACTGGTATAACTGAGTGGGTCTGATTTGGATGTGCTGAGCATGAGCTCAGGGCTGGCTCAGCCAAGACTTCAGTGGGCCTTTGGTACCCATGAACGAGGGCAGTTCTTTGCTTGGGCTTGCACTTCTTTCTGCCTGTAACATTCAAAAATGTGCTCAAGAGCAATCATCAGAAGGCAGGAAAACTTTCAGCACCAGAACTGACGAACCCATTGGTGATCAAGGGAAAGATCGTAGGAAAAGAAAGTGAGGAGTGATGCTCTTTGGGAAGAGATCTACCATTTTGTTATCTTTCTCTGGCATCTCACACAAGCAGGGGTCTGTGCCTGGGGCTCATGGCCACTATTGTATCTGCAAGAGTAATTGAAAGAGGGAATTTATGTTTTGTTGGTTTCTTACTTTTTGTATTTTATCTATCAGTTTTCCCCAAACTGAGAGACATAAGTAATTTTAAATGCAGCAGATGTGGTGACACCAGGAAGTAGTTATTTCCAAAAGCTTGAGTTGGATTTTTTTAAATCTGTTTGTTTTAAATAAAGCAACAAGGAAAGAGTTGGAAAGTTGGCACCTTCATAGGACACAGCATAGGATACCATAATAATTTTTTTTCTTTACTTGTATCTCCAGTAAGGAGACAATTGTCTCCTGGAAGGAGAGAAAAAACATGCAAAAGCTTGGGGTTTTTGCGTGCCTTTTGGTGAACAATTCTCCTTCAGACCTGCTGTTCTTGTAATGGAGATTTCTTTTTTTTGTGTTTGTCACTGCTTTGCAGTATTTTGAAAGTGGGAATGTATGTCTGAAATGTTTTCATTACAGAAAATCAGAAGAAAAAACTGCTTCAGCAAATGGCTTATTGATGTGTTAATAAAAATAAAAGTATGTCATGTACATTGAACTTTTTGAGCAATCTAAACTTAGATCTATCTGCCAGGATAGCCTGTGACAGTGAAATGGGAGGAGATGGACTGAGGTTACTTAAAATCGGCTTTTCAATCCCGATAGATCTATGGAGTATGAGGAGAAGAACAGGACAGAAATAGGACAAACTTCCAGTATGTCTTCAGCAACTGGTTCATTTAAAGTACTTCATGTTTGGAGTATAGGGTTTGTGTTTTTTGTTTGGTTTTTTAATCTAGTAATAGCAAAATATGAGCCAATGTAAAAGTAGCTTTTGAAGAGAAACAAATTTCAGGATTGAAGGAAAAGTTGAACCCCTTCCAATAAATGACTGTGGTCAATGTAGGAAGGTGAAGAAGGTTGTTAAGAGTACTCTGTGAGAAGGAAAGTGAATGTGCAAATATTCCTGGACCTCAGTAGCAGTCAGCCTTCTGCTCTAGCAAGATTGTGCTGACCATGAATTATGGCCATGAATCCATTTGCTCCTGCCCTTCTCTCAACTCTGTAACTCTTTGTAGAGAGCTATTTTCCTGGAATTTGCATGGATATATGGATTATTCTCCATTTGGAAGAACGTCACTTGATTAAATGAGGTACAGCAGAGAAACCAATATATTTTGAATGAATTTTTTTCTTATATTGCACTGTAAGAGTCTATGACTTAGAAACAATTTAAAACTGCAGTGTAGGTTTTTCAGATATTTAGAATTCCAGCCACCACCTTTAACACATGTGTGTTCTTTGGATGTTTGGATTAGGGAGTGTTGGATTGCTGCTATTAACCATGTAAAAAAGATTAGATGCATTTGGGCAATTAGCCTGAAGTGTTTTTCTTGCTGTTCATGAATGCGAACGGGGCTCCTTTTTCTGTATCTCTGCAAAGGCATCCCAACTGTTTATGTTGCTTTCAGGGTGCTGTACCACCAGTCCTGGCTGGAGGCAGCTGAAGTGGGGATGTGGATAACGTAGTGCAGATGGTTTTCTCTTTCTTTTATCTGTTTTGTTTTTCTGCCTTGTGCATTTGCTTCAGCGTTACGGTTGTTGTCAGTCTGAGAGTGGATAGCTTGTGGGCACAGCTGAATTCTTACTCACTTATCACTTCATATTTAACTTGTCACAGATAAAAATATATTTCTACGAGACAGTGTTTTACTGTATTCTTGATCAAACTGCTCTGATGTTCATTTTGATGGATGATGATATCCAAATGATCACAGTGAAGACTGTTATTTTCAGCCCCTTTTGATTTAAATTAGGAATTAAATTCTCTCTAATTCTGCCTAGTTGTAGGCAGTCCGATACTTTGATAGCATGTTTGCGTTGCAAACTGCCCTCTCCTGCAGCTGCTCAGGCATAAAACAATCACATATTGCTCTGGGTAGGCAGACGTACTTGTTACTGGTGAGTGAGCTTTGGGCTGAGGTGGTTAAACAGAGAATTGACATCTCCTGAGAAATGGGAGCTGCGTGGCTCTGGATGCCAAGGTAGCCATGGAGCAGGAGGGACATGCAGGGAAGGAGGCACTGCTGAGGCAACTCAACCTGAAGTCACACTCTCCCATGTAAGAGTTATTTTAAAGAGTTAAACCTTAGCTGCACTAGCACCAATCCTTTGGAATAAGAATTCTTCTGATTGATGCAAACCTGCTTACTACTAACTGGAGTTTGTATTCTGTTAAAGTGTCTTTGTGGTCCAACAGGCCAGGCCTGTACAGAGCAGCTTTGTGAGCTCCCTCTGTGCTGGTCAGACCTGGGAGCCTCTTCGTTCGTTCTGCCAACCCAGCTAACATAAGCAGAGGTCTGGAAACCAAGCCAGGTGCTTGCAACTTTGTGCATCTTTGAGTGGAACCAAATGCTGTTCTCAGATGACCTTGAGCAACCTGTGCCTTCTAATGAGGTAGTGAGTCACACTGCTCTCATCCCATCACCTGCTGGGATGAGACAGGTGTTACAGATGATGGAGCTGGATCCTGCATTTTGGGCTGTAATTTTCTTTGTCTTTTTGAGTGAATGCAGTGGAAAATGGTGAGCTGTAGTGTGGCAAGTCCTGCAGGCCAGTGGTTAATACCACTGTCTGCTCAGGAAAATGTCTGGAATAGCAAACATACTGCGTGTTTACAGAAATAAAAAAGTTAATCAGCATTTTAAGCTTAATGAAATGCGCAAATCGCTTGCTAGGCCTCAGTTTCAGAAAAAAATTCCCAGAACTTCTGTATTAATTCTTTCAGAAATTAGTAAAATCCGAGCTCACAGAGCAGTGTGAGGCTTTTAGCAGAGGAGATGTGAAAACCAGGGATAGTGGTGGACTATCTTGAATAACCATGTTAGTGTTTTGCACTTGGAGGCTTTCTCAGCCTGGACTGTTTTGTTTTTTTGTCTCACATAAATTACACATTAATAGTACTTTGAAAGGGTTCTCTGCCTAAAAAAAAATATATATTAATAGAGGATAAAACCAGTTTTTGTATCCTTTAAAATGATTTTTTTTTGGTGAAATTAAGTTTGCAGCACTGCTTCAAGAATCCAAAAGAAATAATAGCTTTTGAGTTGTAGAGCATCTCATCAACTATGGGTCTTTGTATTGTTTGGTTTTGGAGTTTATCCACCTTTAGTAACTTAAAATCACTTGTGGTTCTTTTATTTGAAGGTGCCTGCATGCTTGTTGCAAGCTATTACCTTTTTTTTACCATTATTTAAAGTGCAAGTAAAATTGAAGTCAGTGGAAAATACTTCAGGGAGAACAGAGGTGATAACAATGCTATGCCATGATGTGCTCTCTATCATTTCTCTGAGAGATTATGGGGCTTTCACTTGGTGAAAGGACAAAAGCCTGACAAGGAGGCAGAACGTGCCATTACGCTGTTCACACACCTGCCTGTCACAGCTGCGCCTTGTGCCGCAGGTGCTCTCTTTGTGCCATCAGCGGGCGGACGAGACGAGCACGTTCACGGACCGGGCTGCGGGGCTGCGGGGCGAGGGGCGGCGGTGGCGGTGGTGCCGGAGGGGCCGCGGGCGGGGCAGGGGCGGGCGCGGGGCGCGG
>VXAY01006544.1:0-39474 GCA_013399855.1 Oxyruncus cristatus | reverse complement strand
CCCGGGGCGGTGCGGACGCGGGGCGGGCCGGGTCGGCCGCGGCGGTGGCGGGAGGGCGCAGCAGGAGCCGCCGCGGCCGCAGCATCGCGGCGCGGTGGCGGGGATGGAGCCCTGGAAGCAGTGCGGGCAGTGGCTGATCAGCTGCAAGGTGCTGCCGCCCAACCACCGGGTGACCTGGGACACGGCCCAGGTCTTCGACTTGGCGCAGACGCTGCGCGACGGCGTCCTGCTCTGCCAGCTGCTCAACAACCTGCGCAGCCACTCCATCAACCTCAAGGAGATCAACCTGCGCCCCCAGATGTCCCAGGTACGGCCGCGCCCCTCGCGGGGTCTCCGCGTGCTTTGCCTGCGGCTCGTGGCGGCGCGGGACCCGCGGGATACGGGAGCGGGATGCGGCCGCTGCTCGTCTCCAGCGCGGAGCCTCCGCGCCCGCAGGGAGGTGAGCGTGGGTCGGACCCGGGGCAGCCCCCGCCGGGCGCCTTTTCCCTGCACGGGGTCGCCGCCCGGCCCCGTCTCGGCGCGTCCCGGGCGGTGGGACAGGGCTCAGCTGCAGCCCCGGGCTGGCGGCTCCCGAAGCCCCCGCGATGGGTCATAGCCTGCAGCGGGTGGCGGTTCGGGCGGGAGCCCCCCGCGCCCGTCACCACCACCGTTGAGGTGGCCGTGCTAAGGAGAAGTTCCGGCAGTACTCCCACAGTCAGCACTTCAGCATCTCTGTGTGCGGAGCTATTTAATGTGAGCAGGTTAGAAATCAAATTGACCTATTGCTTCTAGTTTTTCCGGCTGTACGTAGGTACGTGATGGGGAGGGATGGCGAAGGGACCGGTCCCCGGGAGGCGAGGGCGGCGGAGCGCGCCGGGCGGCGTGGGGGGGAGCGGAGCCCGGCCTGGGAGCGGAGCCCGAGCGGAGCGGCGAAGGCAGCGCAGGGGCCAGGGGAGAGCGGCCGGAGAAGCGCTGGTAGCGCCGGTCAGCTGCTCCTCCCGGCTTCTCGTGACCTATGGAGTTGAATGGCGAAGAGTGATTAGTAATTAGAAATCGTGTTTTTGATAGCTGGCATTTTTGGCTTTTTTTAGTTAATCTTTTGGAGTTGTTATTTAATAACTAAGTGTAATTCCAAATTCAGCCCCGTTTAAATGCAATTTTTAGTTCGGACTGATGTTTTGTTACTGTGACTCAAAGTTGCTTTCAGATATCGAGGTAAGATTATATTAATAATTCAGGAAGAGACTCTATATATACACATGACTTCCTGTCACTGCTTCGCTCACACCTATGCCTTGGCAGAGACGGTGGCACCCAAGGAGATGTTGTCTGCAAGGAAACTAACTTATGAACCTTTCATGTGTTTAAAACATTGAGAAACAGCTACATTGTAACACTTCAGTGTTATGGTTCCGTTTTAGGTTTATACAAATACAAACTGCCATTCACGTTTAGGATACTGGCAAAAAGCAATAGTGAATTACACTGCTTTGTCTATGTTTGTCCGTGTTTGCTTACAAAACCTGTTATTTCCTTTCTTTTTCATTCTTTCTCTTAGTAGCTATGTCGTACTACCAAGGGATGTTTTCTGTCAGCGCACAGCGCAAAAAGCAAAAACGTATTTCAGATACTCAGAGTAAAAACTCCCAGACCCTTGCACTAGATGTGAATGGCACAAAGATTGTCTCTGTGTACTTGAGAGCTCAAGTGCCTGCTTGAGTGGCATATGCAGAGGCAATACTTTATCTGAGTGATGGAGTGGCACAGAGAGTGGGCTCCTCCGAATGGAAGAAATCCAGATAAGTTTTCTCTCTGCACAGATAAAACCTGTGAGAGCTCCAGGACTTGCTAAACAGGAGCCTTGGTTTATATTTTCGTTGTAGTTAGCCTGATTGCTTCCAAACTGACCCTTTTTCACTTTAGCTTGCAGAGCTATAAATACTTCATCTACAAACTGTTGGAAATGGTCTCCTGCCCTGCTTAGAGTAGATAAAAAGCATAGAAACAGATCCTCTTTTTTTTTTTTTTTTTAAATGAACTGTAAGGGTGTCCTCATGACATGACACAGTATTTTTGAGGTGGCTAACTCATTGAATCAACTTCAATTAGAGATTAATGTTGCATGTCTGATGACTATTACTTAATTTTATTTTTGATGAATTAAAATCATGGTGGTCTCCTTCTGTCTACTAAAAATAAGTGCCAAAATGCTCTGCTGTCTTCTTTCTTAGAGTAGATTTGGGAATCAAGATTAATATTTATTTCTCTAAGTGTGTTTGAACTACGAATTATAATTGTAGATCTTGGATTATTTATAATGCATATTTTGAACTTTGTATGTTGAACTTTATATATGTACAGTGGAGCTGCTGGAATTGTTTCACAGCTGTGACAGTTGCCTCCTTGTCTGTGTGTCTGCTCTATGCCTGGGGAATCTGCACTCCATGGTGCTGCAGACTGCTCTCTCCAGTGGTGCTTTTCTCTGTCCTATGATTTCACCCTTTAAACAGGGGGAACTGTTTCTAGATCGAAACCTATAATGGATAACTCTATGCAGCATTAAATTTACTGGGAATGTTACCTTTGTGTTCTGTGAGGTCAAGGTTTCGTGATTTTAGTAAGGGTCTGTGGGGTTTATGAAAAGCTTCTTGGAGGACACTCTGATGGAAACGCTCCTTGAAAATGTCATTAATTGTTACTAAAAATGAAGGTTGAAATTCTGCAAGTTGCTTGCAGTTTGTGGCCAAGACTGTAAAGAGCTCTTAGCAGTAACTTCTGGAGAAATCTCAGTGGCTTGGAGATTATTCAGTTGGTGAGATCTGCTTGGAGTTGAGCCTTGAATTGTGAGTTTTCTCAGAATACTCCTTGCCAGTAAACTAATACTGCATTATAGTAAATTGGCATCATAAATTTGCTGCATCATAGGATCTTGGGGTCTTGTAGAAACACCAGCTAACTCACCTGTTCCTTGTGGGGTAATGATTTATAGGCACTGGAGGCATGGAGTGCCAGAGCAGAGCTGGCATCAGAATAGAAACTGACTTGGCTGCTGATTTCCCAGTCCATCTGACCATGCTGCTGTGTCTGTACTGCTCAGCTGAGCTGTTTGAACTCAAGTGGCCCTTATCCATCATCTTCTAGAATTGAGATGCAGCTCCCGTACTCCCTGATCTGATGTTGTTTTCTGCCACTAGGTCTTAGAGTGGGTCAGGCAGTTCTTACTGCACAGTTCGTGCTCAATAAAAACAGACTGAGAAGGGTAGGCTTCGTGAATGGGCCTTGTTGAGGACAGGCTCATTTTGACCTTGTCTCTTACTGCTGTTGGTGTTTGTTGGGCCTTTCTCTATGAATTGAGTTTTCGTGTCTTAGGGGTTGTTGTAAATGTAGCAGCTCCAAAGAATGGGAAAGTGAGAGGTGCTGCCTCAGGCAGACCTGGCAGTAGATGTTAGTTCTCTGACATAAGAGTAAGTCTCTTCCATTTCATTACGTATTTATTTTTTCAGCATGAATGTGACAGATCACACAGTGATGCTCATCAGCTTTGCTCAGTATACCTTGGTAACCCCTTACAAACTACGTGAAAAGCATAGAGTGACTGTGACTGATGTTGCAGCTTCAGATGCTGCTTTTTGGTGGAACCTTTCATTCAAGCAGGAACACTGCTGCATTGCTTTGTAAGCTGCCGGCTGCTGATGGCTCTTGGGGTAGGAATAGAAACTGAGACTGATGATGCTCAGCGTTGCAACACAAACATGTGCTTGACCAAATGGCAGTGGGTATGTTCTCTTTTATGGGCTGGCTAGCACAGGGAGCTGCATCCCTTTGTCCCACCAGCAGCCATGCACCTTGTGTCATAGCTGTTCTCCTGGCTGGGCTGTTCTGTGCATTTCAGAGCTGTGGATTCTGCCCCCCTACCTTTTTGGAGATGACAATGCCTGTGCAAGAGAAACGTGTTGGTGGTTTTAGACTGCACAACGTTGGGTTTAGAAGCTGTTTGAATGCTGGTTGTTTCCATTTGCATTACTGTGAGTTTATGAAAATATGTATATTTGGTTAGTGGAAGTTGTTCTTTGAAGAACAGAAGCTGATTCAGTCAGTTACGCTTTCCAGAAAGTGAGCCTTAGATGTGAAAGTATAAACCTTGCATATATGAAGGATGAGCAGCATCGTTGCTTTGTCTGTGAACCTTTGTCCTCTGGGTTGCCAGCTCACTGCTGCCTGGCTCCTGTCTGAGAGGCTGGTATGTCTTGGTGCGAGGTTGCCTGTGAAAATTGGGCTTTGTATGAGATTGGAAATTCAGGTTCCCTAACGTACATGCCTGTGTTTTTTTTTTTTTCCCTTCTTTTTTTTTTTTTTTTTTTCTTTTTTCTTTTTTTCTTTTTTTCACTTTGAACAGAACAGGAAAGTGTTGTCTCTATTAAGAGACAACTTGTGTCAAGGCCCAAACCCACTTTGCTGTTTGAACTCCCATGAGCTAGCACTTGAGTTATTTCAGCCTGTGCATGTGCCATGAGAAAAGGAAATTTAAGAGATGGATCAAATAATGTCTTTTGACCTTTAAGTGTAAGGCAGTCTGCCTGATTCAGACTTGAGAATTAGTGTTGTGGAAGTGGTCTTAGTGCAGGCACCAAGCACTAAACCTTGTAGCCACTGGGAAAGGAGCTAGAAGAGGTAATGTACTAAATGCATAGCAGGGATGTGATTGGTGTGCCAGTGTGTTGCAGGGTTTCCCTTGAATTGGAGCATCAGTCCCTGGTGACAGTGAGAGGGAGGATGGAGCACTGTAGCTCAGCATCTGTGTCTTCCAGAGCTGTTCACTGTAACCATTCATTTTCCTCAGATGCTGCCTCTTGGCTAATGTGGGCTGGTGAGAATAATAAAAATAGAAGTGATCCATAACAGAGAGTACTAATCCTAATGTTTAATCATAATCACGCAAGAATTTAAGTAATTTATCACCAGAAATATGAAACCTAAATGAACAGATTTTGATGGATTTGCAGAAGATGTCATCTGTTTAATGCTTATCTTTTATCTTTAGTACTTTGCACACTAGTTTGGAAATGGTTTTTGCAAGGCATTTAGTTAACTTGTGAGAGATTGCTAAACAGGAAAGCAGCGCTTAATGCAATACTGGCATGGGAGTTTACTCAAAGGGATGTTGACATGGATTAAATATTAAAAATAACTATTTCCTATTATTCTAATAAAAATAAACAAAATATCCCTCACTTAGTATTAAAAGTTCAAATGTTTTCTAATTTTAGGGAGTTACTTTTTTTGGTGTGACCACGTAGTCCAAAGGAAGTTGATTGTCTTTGTAATCCATGTAATATTTTGGTGTGACGACAGAGCTTTTAAGCAGGAGTTGATTTTTCTTGCTTACAGTGGTACCAGGTAGTCTCAGGATGTGGGCATGCCAAGCAAGACATGCCTCTCCGTTTCATCTGATCCTACCTTTGGCTTGGAGCTTCCCTGTCCCCCACAAATGATAACCCCAATCTCCTGCCCCTCACTCCCTGAGTGTGCATCCCACCTCTGTAAGCTTCCCACAGGTGGGGATGGGGATGCTCCCCTGTGCCTTCCCCCATGCACGTGTCTGTGCATGGGTTCCCTCCCACTTCCCAGCGTGTCAAACCTTGTGTGCCATGTGGCTCTGCAAAGGAGGAAACAGGAATAGTATCTTGACCCTGCATGTGACTTAAAGGAGAGAGACTGGGAGTGAGTGGATGTGCTGACCTCTGTGCCTGAGGATGTGGTTTAGGATCTTAGGAGGGACCAGAGGAGCTAAATAATAAAATAAAGGGGAATCAGAGTGGTGCTTGTGACTCTCCCCAGGGGCCACAGGAGATCAGTAATCTGTTTTCCTTTGGCAAAGAGATCTCTAAGAGAACTGGTGTGCAAAATAACTCGTGTTTTTTTGGTATGTGAGGTGTTAGGATGTACCACAAAGATGCATTTCGAGAATACATTTTTTTCTGAAACTGTAAAGCTTCTTTGGCTTGAACAGGAGTTTAGAACCTGGTTCGATTTTTGTCAGTGTGTAGAAACAAAAGGCGTGTTTAACACCCGCTGCCATTTCCTTGAATTATTTGAAACTAACTATATGTTCTCATAGTCTCAAAAGAATTCAGTTATTTTAATAATATTTTTTAACTTTTCACATTTTGTCAATCTCTTTGATTCCTTGCTGGTACTTTGGTCCACTAAACATCTGTACCACATTTAATTTTATTTCCATGATTCATTTAAATCAAAACTGTATTGGCCATAAGATGTATTATCTATAAAAGGTATCTTGATCCATATATATGTTCTGTGTACATATCCTGTATGTGTTAGATTTGGTTAAATATGTTGAACAAATATTGTTCAAAGCAAAACCTTAATATGACCTCTGTTTTGTTCTAAGAAAAGCAACTGATGAAAAATAGTGACCTAGTTTTCCTAGGTAATTCTTCTTACCTTATGAAGATGGAGAAAATAGTGCTTGAAAACTGATGTAATGATTTTAATTGATCCACACTGATTCTTTCTGGTTGGAAGGGAAAACTACAGTTGTACTGTATGGTAAAGCTTATTTTACATCTTATGTTTATCATGCAGTTATTAAATGCAGTGCACGCATCTTGCCAAGAATTGTCTCAAATGTCTCCTCCTGCACAAAATATCAGTGTGCTGGCAGCTGTCTAAAGCATTAATAGAAAAATATTCATACTGGTTTCTCACAGGGGCTATAGAGTATGCCAGTAGTGGATAATTTAAATTGGTGTCTGTGTATGGCATGCTGCTGTGTCTTGTGGGAGAAGCCAAATTATTTTCTGAGCCTTGTCTGACACAGGTGGGAGACCCGTGATAGTGGCAAGTTGAAGGACTGCTTATGAAAGGAAACGAGTAAATGAAAAGGGTTCAAGGAAGGAGAGATGGATATATAAGAAATTGGAGGAAATAATCAAAAGAATTAAATATTAACTGGTCAGCAAAAGTTTGGAAGCTGGATTGAAGAGGGTATCAGCAAGCAAGACACTTAAAGTTTTTGAGCTTTATCCCAAGATAAGTACAGAAAACCAATTTTGGATATGCTGTGTTATTCTTTAACATAACAGATAATGGCACTATGTTAAAACATCCTTCCTTATGCCCGTGAGTGCAGGAGGTGATTTGCCAGGCTGCAGCACTGGTGGGTTAGCATAATACAGTGGTACAGTTTGTGCCCTGGTGAGACAGAGGAGCTTGGATTTCTCACATGCCTCCCTTTCTGCTCTCCTCTGAAGGTCAAAAGCGTTGATTAAATCACAGTTGTAAAGAGGGAAATACAGAGGGTAAGGAGAGAAAGGGCTGCAAGATGAGAGAGAGGCAAGGCAGCTGCCGGGGTGAGGGGGGTGATCCTGCCGGGAGCGTGGTGGTGTGTCCGTCCTGGCCATGCCAACAGGGACCTGGCACCTCCTGGCCCTGGCATAGCTGAGCCTGGGCTTCACTGGTGTGGGTGTTGGGGAGGAGGGCTAACTGGGAGCAGCAGCTGGCAGGCTGGTGAGAGGCATGGGCAGGAAGGGCTTTCAGAACACAGTTGGCTATTGGTAAAATACAGGCAGGCAGGGAAGGAGACCCTTCTGCTGAAGTAGTGTTTGCTCCCTGACTGATAGCTGACCCAGGCAGGAACAGGACAAGTGCCTGTGGCTGCAGCGGAGACCCAGTGGAGTGTGCTCCCCTCCATATGCCTTCCACGAGTCACTGCCTGTTGCAGGCAGGGAACTACTGGCTCGTGCCCTGCATTGTGGGGGTATCTCTGAGTACAGAGGAATATGTATTGTTTTATCACTGACAGTTTTATCTTCTTGAAGTTTTACTTGATATAGAGGTGCCTGGTTTTGAACTCGTTCCCTCAATACTAAAATTGTATCTGTAGTTCTTTAAAAATCAGATTGAACAAAAACTCCTATCACAAACCTTTGATTTTTTTTTTTTTTGTTCTCCTTTCTGCTGCTCTGAACCAGCGTTGCAGTACTTCCATGTCATACCATAATACTTGATAGCAATGTTCTGTACTACCTTACATTGTATTATTTCAATATTTCAAAAACTGTTTCACAGAGAAGTATGAATTGATGTGTACTTTGTCAAATTGGCTATTAATTTTTTTCCCCTGCAGTTTCCAGTGTACTTGGTATTATCTGGAGCTACCTTTTCTTTCCTCTTATTTTGCTTTGACAAGCCATGTTTAAGACTTGAGGCATTGTGAATTACCAGCTGTTTGCTAAGACTCATGATGTGTAAAATGAAATCTGAACTGACATCTTTATAGTAAGGTTTTGAATTTTTCTGTGTAGGAAAAAGATGTTCCCTCAAAGCTCATTGAATGCTGTTGGCTTCAGTTCACTACATTGTCAAGTGAGAACATATCTTTTGGAAAAATATCAGTCAATGACCCTTTCTTTCATCCTGTATTAAACAACAGTAGTGAATGTCTTGGTAACATGAAACACTGAAGGACTCTTAGTAGGATATTTGTTTCTTTGTATATTCAGAACACGAAACATTGGTCTCAAATTTCATAATATAGTGGTATTGTAGCAATTTGTATAAAAGCCACTCATGTACTGTTTAAAATGTTCTTGCAGACCTATGGGTGTTATCAGCTGTCTTATATTACAATCCAAAAATATTTTGGGCCTCTAAATTGCCTTTACTTTCAATCAGAATTCTATTTTATAATTGGTTAGTAGGTATTCAGTTCATCTCTCAGTACCTATTTTTTCACTAATTCTCTCCCTCTAAAAATCACTTGAAACTTATTTTAAATTATACAGACAATACAGTATGATTGCCTCGCAGAAGCAAACAAAAAAATATATGACATTGTTGCTATAATAAAATATTTTCTGAAAAAAACCCAAAACCCCAGCCAGCAAAGAAAAGCATTTTTAAAGCTTATTTTTAACTGGTAATGCTTAGCAGGACAAGATGATTTGTATTTCCAAAATCCTTAGATATGCCCTTTAGTCCTTGATACCATCAATTTTACCTATTTCTTTCTGAGTTATATAAGGGTATGTGCTGTACAGTCTGTAGTTAGGGTACTTTTTATCCTTGCTTGTTCCTTCATACACACTATTTCTACATGGAAAGGAGCCTTAGAGTCAACTCAAACAATGATTAGAGCTTGGCCCCTAAAATTTCTGATTGTCAAAGCAGCCTCACTTCACTGTTGGGTAGGAAATTTGATGCATTAAAAAAATGAGGGTGTTATTTTTCCTGCCCACACTCTAAACTAATCGTATAATAACCACAGCATGATCACAGCTGGTGTAATTCCTGATGTCTTGCTTGCATGTTGGCAGTCAAGATTTAAATTATACTTGCATGCTCCAGTGATTGACTTCAGATTCTCATCAACTACCGCCTCGTGTAGCTGTGTTGCCTTATATCAGCTGATAAAAGGCCATGAGGGCCATGGTATTTTTTCCTCTGAATTCTTCAGGATCTGTGAGTAAGTATGTCTGATTCCAGCACAGAGATGGTTAATGGTAGATGGAGAACCACAGCTTCCCTGCACTGATGTCCCCACAGATTTTAGGTGTCTATGGATGGAGGTATGGTGATGACACAGTCCCACCATGTGAATTGTAACTTGAGGTGAGCACTCATTAATCCTACTTATCTCTGTAGAATTTAGATCAAGCTTTGAATTTCTTTTTCCTGGAGAATAAGTAGAGTGTAGGAAACACCAGAGAGAATGTTAAAACTATTGCTATTGCCTGCAGCATCTTTTACTCTCAAAAAAAAGAGTGAGACTCCCTGAAGTGCCCTTGCAGGCTGTTGCCTTTGGGCTAAGGTCAGATGATTTCTAGTTGGTTGAAAAGGGATTTCTTCCAAGGTTTTGAAACTGAACTTATATTGAGGCAGGTGTTTTGAAAACCTCTTGATGCTGCTTTGTGGCTCAAGTTTTGCATTTCGCTGCAGTACCAGTTTTGCTAACTTTCATGAAGTTGTGTGAGGAAATAATTGTTTCACTTTCTCTTAGTGATTGACCCTCCATGTGCACGAAGTGATGCAGGTTCGGGTTGTATTGCATACCTTTCTGAATTGGCAAGGGCTTCTTTTTAACTTTTGTTGAAAATTCCTGCTGAGCTTTGATTTCCCACCCTCATTTTCTCTTACTTTTTTTGTGGATCTTGCCTAGGATTTTGATTGCTTGATGTGAAATAATAGTTTTTGGGCCATACCTAGAGGACTTGTTTGGAATGTGTGTGTGTTCTCTTAGGGCTGTTCGGTTCTAGGGGATTCTGAGAGCATTTTTAAAAGTGCACAATATGTTAAGACCTTCAGTGGTCTTTAACAGGTGTTTATTGTCCTGAGATTTTATGTCCTACAGAGGGTTAACTTGAGCCATTTTGTTTTGAGCTCTGCCTGTCCTGATCTTTTTATCCATGACAAAGGAGTGCTTTGCCTTGATGTTAATCACTACAAGGAGTCATGAGAAGGTTATTCAGGGACTGCCATTCATTCGGTTTGCATTTGTGGCTGGCAGCACTGAATATGGTGATGCATCTTCTCTGTGGGTTGTGCTGAGGCCACTGGTTTCACTGTAAGTGTGCTGAACAGATGGCAATCTTTGTAAAAGCTGAGGTTTAACTTCACATTTGTTGTTCTCAGTGATGCCTTCAAGCAATATCGTTGGTTAGAAGGATTGTGCCTCAGAGAGCGCTGGTAGCTACTGTCACTGTACTGTTGCAGGTTTTATGAAGCTTTGAGGGAGTAACACCTGTAATCCTATTGGAATGTCTCTATAGTTGTATCAGGGATAACCTCAGGACTCTTTCTGCTGAAGACCCCGGTAAACTGATTAGCTGAGATGAAAGGCTTTGCTGAGTGGGATGGGTGTGATTTGCATGTGAATGTGGACATGATGCTGGGAGAGGGTGCGGATGTGGGAATTGCAGAGCCATGCTTGGTACAGGGTGGGCTGCTTCTCATGAGAAGCTCCTGAGCAACAGACTGGAGCAGATTTCAAATTTGTGTGTCTTCCCAGCTATAATTGCTCAGATTCATAGACCCCTGGGGAATCTGATTAATTTAAACTATGTGCATTCTCTTTTCTGAGAATGTAGGTTTTTGTAGCTTGTAAGCCCCATAGCGCATCACGTTATTTCAAGAGCACAAGCTCTAGCAGTAGAAATGTAATGTGGATTATTCTCTAGTGTTAAAAATACCTGCTATGAAGTAAAAAAAAAAAATTATTTTTTTTTTAAGAAGAGATTATAAGTTATTTGTCATGACCAATGGGAGAAACATAAGAAAACTAATTAAAAAACTCCTGAAACAAGAGGGGGAATGTATTTTGTAACATTCTCTTAGCACACCTCACTAGGAATAGGCCTGAGGAGTAGATTCTTACATCAGTAGTATTATAGTGGCTGTGAGTTCATGTGATTTCTGATTAGCAGTGAAGAAAGGTCGAGATGTTCTTTTTTGGGGCAGAATTGGTGTTTTGGTGGAATTTCTCTGTGTACGTTTTCTGACAGTAGTTGTCATATTAATTAAGGACTTGGTCTTTCTAGCTCAGAACTCATGTCCCATTCCATGCAATGGGAGGGCAAGCATGGGGAATGGCTTTCTCAGTCTTAAAAGTGTTTTTCCAAATCTGTGGCTCAACATGCAGGACCACAAATATATTTTGCTAAACTGTTTAGGTTTGGGAATAACTTCCAAGTGATGTATCTTTTAATTCCAGTGACGAACAGTGATTTCATCTAATGTGTCTAATCTAAAATTTGTGGTTAAGCAGTTCAACAGGAAAATTAGTCCTCAAAATGTTTTGCAAGAACACCATTCTAGGGAGATGTTCTTTAAAACTATTTGGAAAAGAAATGTGGTAGTATTTAGCTTTTCCTGTTTAGTGCTGAATAGCTTTAGAGTTTGACCTCAAAATCCAGTGTTTCAATAAAGTCATGTTAAAGTTTAATGAACTTAAAATGCCTTTCATCTTGATTTGAAGGAGCAGCAGAATTTGAAATGTGAGGATTTCTGTAGGATATCTAATTTTCCTGACACGTCTGCTAGTGACAACCTTTTTTCAGTTTTCCCTTGAAAATGTGTTTCTCACATTTCTCTGCCTTGGCTAAGGTGGCTCGATCTTCTCTATCAGAAACTCAGACTGCTCTGTGATTAGTAACAGGTACTGCTCTGACAGGTCTGGGCTATTTTTTTAATTATTTTTTTCTCTTCTTTCTTCTTGTCTATAATTCTCACTCATTTTGACTCATCTCTGTTCTGCAACTTGTGCTCTCTCTTCTCAAACTGGACTGTATTACTTTCACCTTCTACATTTGCCTTCCCCCTCCCATTTGTATTTCCTTCTCCTGCCAGTGCATCTGTTTCCTCTTTCACTTCTTTTCTGATTCTCTTTCTTCCTTTCAGCTGTTTTCCCTGCCCTGTTGGTTTCATCCCTCCACAGATTCTCTGAAATATGTTTCCTCCATGGATAAGAGTGCGTCTCCTCCGGAAGCTGCTTCCTGCATAAGGGAGAGTTCTGGGCAGGAAGGCTCCAGTGAAGTTACATTTTTAGGACCAGAGAACACAAAGGTTTCAAGGGACCAGACAGCTCTTGACCAATCAGTCACATGTTGGGCTGCTTAAAGCTGCTTTTCAGTGACTGTTTTTGTAAAAGGTGATTGTTTTTGCTTTTACCCATTATTTTAAACATTTCTGCCTCCTTTCTGTTGCACTCAGAGATTTGCAGCATATGTGAGGGTATCCCCAAAATTGTTTTGCTTCTTTGCTCCAGGTGGACTGGGCAGAGAACTCTGGTGGGGAGTGATGAGGATAAAAGCTGGTGCTGGGAGTCTGCAGGGTGAATCAGACCAGAAACTTGTTTTTTTCAAAAGCAGCATCGCTTGATTCCTGCCCTTGCCACAAGCCTCTGGAGGTTTGTGCCTCCATGGCAATGCTTAAGCAATATTATTCTGGGGTTGTGTCCTGAGGGAGCAGGTGGAGATGGGAATGGTAGTTATTTTTAACCACTTTTCAAACTGATTATCAATGTTGCTTGAAAGGCAGAAATAGGCCAGTCCTACTAGCCAGCATGCTCATCCTGCAGCTCCCTCGTGTTGGGCATCAAACTCCATGGTTTCTGTCTCTACTTCCACTTAGCTCCACTCACTCCTCAGAGGCTGATACACATGATCACTTTATTTCTTTTTCCCAAGCTGGAAGTGAGAAGACTACACTCAAAGTGAACAACCACTACAGTGTCGTGTGTACACTGGTATTGTGAGATGCAAGCATCTGCAACACAGTGGTGTCCCTGAGGGATTACCTTGATAGCTAATGGCAGCTGTAAACTGGTTACATGTAAATATAAGAGTAACTTTATCAGAGATTCCTTAAACCTTTTTTCACTTTATTCAAACTACAAGTTCTCTTCAGGCTTCTGGAGTTTTTCTTGCTTGCTTTCTGTGGATGGACACAGTCTTTATAGGCCTGATATAATTCATAGCAGTTGCAGGCAGAGAAGGAGGTGATGGCCAGCTGGTTTATTCCAATTGAAGTTTGTGGATGTGCTGTAAATGAAAGCTCAGTAGGGTCAAGGCATAAATGGTAACTGTTCTGTACATGTGCCCCTCTTGTCCCCGTTTGTTCACGTTATTTCTCTGCTTGTGAGGATGAAGCAGTTCAATATTAGCATTTAAGAGTTATTTTTTTAAAGGTTCTCATGGGACTAAATGAAAATTTTGTCATACACTTCCCAGTTTAGTGGAGAACATGTATTTGAAGAATAATTATTGTGATACTCATCTTACTATGCTGGCTGATTATGGTTTCATGTGACTTGAAGTACGTAGAGCAGCTTTAGACTATTTATTTCATGATGAGGTGCTGATGAGAGCTTAATCGAGGTCAGTTATTTTTTTACTTCAGTATGGGATCTTCCCGAACTTTCCTAACATACCCCTTCAGAATTGAAATAGCTGCTGTGAAGGAAGTGGCTTTTTATTAGTTTTCCATCATGAAGGTTTTCGTTGTTAAGTCTGGTCTGCTCTTTTATGCTTCCTTCACTTTATTCACTGTTTGTAGTTGTGAGTGATTTTTTTAGCTAGGGAAAGTCCTTTAAAATTTTTTTCTACTCTAACTTAGTCGTATTCTTTTCCAACCATTATCATGTCTCTCTGTTTACTTATCTACTGTTAATGTCCCAAGGGGAAAGGAAGCTGGAGATCTTGAGTGGCTCCAGATTCACTGGAAGGACGCATGATGACCAAATAGTTTGTGTGGGTTTTTTTGTTTGTTTGTTTTTTTGGTCAACATTAAAAATATTATTTTGGTTATGTCTACTCCCTTGGTATTCATGACAACACCCTGTTGGTTGTTTTAGGATGACTAAAACATTCTTTGGAGTAGAAGTCTTCAACAATTAGAAGGAACAAATAAATGAATGGCAGATTTTTTCCTTTTTTTTTTCCTGCCCTCAGCTGGCTTTGAAATGGGCATGATTTTTATTTTATTTTACAGTTGAACTTTTCAAAACAGGAATCATTGACAAAAAGAAGTGATTTCCATACTATTGTGTTAGGAGGTTCTTGAATTTCCTATGCATGTTCCTCAGTGTCCTCTATTCTGTTCAAGAAATTATGACATTTAGCGGACAGTAACTTGACTTGTTTTGACAGACATGGAGATGGGACAATTTAATTTTTGCTAGCTCTCTGCAGCTGTCAAAAAAATTAATCAGGAATACCCTTGAGTGGCAAGGCATACTGGTATTAAAAAGGCAATGTCATTTGAGCCAGAGGATCTAAGACTTATTTTCTACTCTAGTTCTCTGATGACATTGCAGGATTGACCTCAAATATATTATTTTCAGTCTAGTTTTTAGTAGCAATCGTGCTAATGGGCTTCCCTTTAAAATGTGCTTTGAATGTATATCGGAGGTTTTAAAAGTTAAGAATCTGTTGAGGTTGAAACTGTTTCCTGCTGGTTTGATCTACTGATTCACAAAAATGAAGTAAAAACTATTGTTATGCTTATAAATTATTCCTTACGTAGGCTGATAAGTATTACCTCTAACATCCAGTTGATGGTTTTGCTTGTTTTTTACTTAAAGAATAAATTCTGTGTCGAAAAGTTGCATTTCTTTACTCTGCTGTTGCTGTCATAAGAGGATAGAACGTGGACAGTTTATTGGCCCCCTGCCATCCTTAGTAATTTTCCCTGTGAGTTGCAGAGATCAGACTTCTACAACCTGCAGTTTGTGTTGCTTATTGATGGCAGTGTGTACACGTAACAGGCTTTAGCAGATGTCTGGGTAACTTGTGTCTCGAGTCAGACTCCTGCCCCTTCCTGCCCTGGGGAGACTGTTGGAGCCGGTGGGAAAACTTGAGCAGAGTGGCTGTGGGAGAGTTTGCTGAGAATTTATACGGAGATGCTCGACTCCTGGTGGGGTGTCCTCGTGCTGGTAGCGGATCTCCACACAGGTTTTGGTGGACCTGTGAGTCACGTTCAGGGGATCAGTCACTTTGGTCAGTTGTGGGTGGCACAGCTGTTTTCAGCCGCGGAACAATGAGTCACAAACTCGTGAGTTTCCAGTCCTTGGTGAAGAAAATACCCACGTAGCCACTCTTGTGTTTTCATTTAGAAATAAAAGAGCAGTGCACGAGTTAAATAATTAGGCTGACTGGGTCAAGTACTTATTGTATAATGACTTCTGTTCTTTTTTTTTTTTAAGAACACATATTGAGAAGTAGCATATTATTGTCACAAATAGAAAAATGCTAGTTCCTGAAAAAGCAAACAGGATCTGAATACAAATATTTCCTGAATAATAGAGCCAGAAAACTAGTTGCAAGGGTCTATTCTAATTGTTTTGCCTAATTACTCTCCTGTCCTTATTTCTCATAACCTCACTTCTTCTGATCTATTAAAAGGCCATTGCTGAATAATTTTTCTGTCTAGTTCTCACACTCTGTTATCATCTTTCAACAAATCAGACAAGTCTGTCTTTTGCTACAGGCACTCCATGCTGCTATTCTGCTTATCTGACTAAAAGGCAGGAACCAACCTTGCAGTATTGTTGTGTCATTTGTCTGAAAATCGCTATTGTTACCTCTGTGCTGAGAACCATCTCCACAGAGAGGCAGAGAAGGATCTGTCATTGTTGTAAATGCCCAATTACAAATTGCATATATATTGATTTTGTTATTCTTTCTAATCTCCACCTGCTTTGTTGTCTCAATAAGCTATTATGTTTTCTAGAAGATAGTAACTAATCCAGGATCATACTGGGTTTCATTTAGATTTCATTTTGTTTAGCTGAATAGTCTGTGGAACAAAACAATACTGAACAAAAGCAGACCTAAGACTAGGCTTCCTAGACAGAATGTTGGCTTCCTAGATATTCTTACAGCTTAGCTCCCATGTTTGCATTCAATATGTTGTTTAAAAAACACCTAAGGAATCATTTGTGTTAAAGGGATGTTCTAGTTAGGCAATTAGTAAGCTGATGCCTGTTCAGAGGTCTGGAAGTATGTTATGGCAGCTGCTTGTATTGCTTGTGAATGTGTTCTTTTGTATAATAGGCTTAAAAAAATATTTGCCTACAGCTTGCAGGCAGATACTTTCACTGCCCCTATACTAGGGTGCCGTGTTTTCCTTTATGTATGCATCAGTGCTAAAACCAGTAATGTTTCTGCTCATGCAGAAATTTTTAGCCATGACAATTGTGACTGTTGTTTTTTTTCATGTAGATTTGTGCAAATAGCCACTGTCTTGCTAAGATTTTGGAGTGCTGTTTTAAACTTCATGTTGTTGATGCTACTACATTTAAGACAATGGGGATGTATTTGTAAAACCAAGTTAAATTCTGTGTCATGCTATCATACACTGCTGCGAAATTGCTAAATATTTGATTTGTTTTACGTGTATGACCACCTTAGATTTTAATAGGGTTAATTTTATGAATAAAACAGGTAGGATCCAACTCTCCTCACTAAGCTCAGAAGACTAGGAGAGCACTGCATGAGGACTTCCTAACAGCAGTTCTCAGGTCCTCTTGGTAGAATATTTCTGGCACTGCTGTATATGTTATGTATAAATTTAAACGATGTGAAAATATGAGTATAAAACTAACAGTAATCATTTACACATCCCTTCTTTCAGGGATGAGGAATACCTTTTACAGGTGTGTTTAAGAGTGATTCAAGAAATTTGCTTTTCATGAGGTCACCAATATATGTGTGGTGGTGTTCTAAAGTCATTCAGCTATAAGTCAGTAGCACTGGATGAGTTCTTTACTTTAAGTTGATCCTTATCACAGTTCATCATCTATGGACACTTGGAGTAACGTAGCCAAACTCAAAGCACATGGTATTCTAATAATTGGAATTATTATTTTGGTAGATTGTTCTGTAGTTCTTTTCCTAAGGTGATTGTGTAGCAAGAAAGTGAAAATATCTGGTGGCAAGATAATTGTACTTGACAAGGTATAGGAGGCAGAGTTCCCCAGGTGGTTATTGAAGTGGGGCTCTCGTGTGCATTACATCACATTCTGCCCCCTGCTCTGAACAGCTTCACCAGCACCCTCCATTTCTGTAGTCTGTGTTGCAGCAACTGCCAATGTACCATAAAAATAAAGCTTCTGCTGATTGCCTTTTGCACTGCTGAAGGATTTAATTATTATGGGAACTGAGACAGTGCAGTGGAGGCTGTGTGGAGGTGTTAAACTTGCTCTGCATCTTGGGCTTTGTGCTGCTCTCTTGTTGAAAAAGGCAGCTTTTGTAGGGTCTCCAATGGACTTTACCTGCCAAAGACTGAGGATCACATCTTTTAACAATTATGTTGTGAACCTTTACTGAACCTGCCTTCATGATGGTTATAATGCCCTGTTCGAAATAGCCATCTATGTTATGGTAACTGAAGAATAATTTTCTTAATTGAGTTGTAGAAAAATATGATATTAGTATCTTAAGACTCAGCACACGGTATGGTTCAGTAATGGAGACTTCTCACTGGTGCCCACATACTCAATTTAAAACCCTGATTGTACTGCATCTAATTACTCAGCAGACTAAGAGTCCAGATAATGCTAAATTACACTCTGCTGCTCAGCTTTCAAAGTATTTGGTTTATTCAGAATTTGATTGTTTTGGGCTATCTAATAAATACTGACCGCTGCTCTAGGATTTTATTTTATTTTTTTCTTTTCATAAATATCCTTGACTCTCATGAGACCATGCTCCTGATTGTTTTACTTTGTGAGGTGGCAAATGGACATCCTTTGAAATAGTTTTGGACCGTTCCTTGATGTACCTCAACTGTTACTGTTAGGCAGGGTATCAGTATGATTTAGCTGTGGCATGAAATGGGCCTCATATGGAAGTGACAGTTGCATTTCCATGAGCATTCACTCACTTGCCTCAGCTGAGATGATCACAGCTGTTAATTCATACTAGTGCAAGTAGGTGTTTATGCAATTTTGACACATCTCCCACACAAATTTGGGCTGCCTTCAGTGACGCGTTTCGTTTTGGCAGACAGCTTGGGGTGAGTGAATGCAGCCTTTCAGACAGCAAGCGCCTCTGATGGTGTGCAACTGAAATGCTTTGTGCCAGGTTAACCTTTCACTGTTTGTCTGCTTTCTTAAGGAAGGAAACCTGCTGCACCTTCACCAGGAGTCATCTGATTTTAAGTTGGTGTCGTAAATTAAAGTTGCTGATGGTAGATTTGTTTTCAAACTTATCAATTCTTGCATTATACCAACATATACTTTGAATTCCTTAATTAGGAAGCTTATGTATCACTGGAGAAATGAAGTGCAGTTTGCCTAACACTGTCTGGATTTGAGAGTGACATGGTGGAAAACAGCCGTGTGTAAAAAGATATTAGTCTCTACAGTTTTAGAGCTGTATTTTAACTGTCTTAGAATTTTTGGAAGTTGAGAACTTTTCTTGTATCCTGTTCATCACAGGAATTGCAGTTGGGGATCTAACCACTGTTTGTTTACCTGAGTATCTCATCATCGTCATCCGGACCAGATTCTTTGGAACAGAAACCCTGTAGATAACTGTGGAGGATGGAGCACCCAAGGGTGTTTTTACTTCCAATCCTGCAAATTTACTGATGAGTTTGTTTTCCATTCATGCCTATTGCCACTGGTTTGTGGTTTGGGCTTCTGCCTTTACCTGTTCTACTTAACTTAACTTGCAATCCTTGAAGTATTCCCTGAATATACTGGAAACCCCTGTCCTTGCCACGGAGAGCACGGTCTAATAAACTGCAAACCTTAAGTGACACACCAGCAAAAATAGAACAGTGGATTTTTCAAGTAGGTAACTAGAGGACAGTTGTATTCACATTGGCTATTTGTAGAGAGCTGTAGTTAGATCCTTCAAGTCTTGCTGGGAATTTATTCCATGATAATAAGAGTTTGAAAAAGAATGCACATATGCAATTCCAGAAAACATTTGAAGTGTTTAATGAATCATGTATGTTGACACTAGTGAATGTTAATAAGAATACAGTTCCCTTCTGTTGGAAATTGTAGACCTAGTACATGATCTGTGATCTGCTGGTAAGAAATGGAAGAGCACAGGAGTTATTTGGGTTAGGTTCACCTTTAATAGATAGTGAAACCCTGTGAAGGTCATTAAACCCCCCACTTGTGTTGCATTTCCATGCAAGATTCAGTGCTGACAGCTTTGAGGCTTATTAAGTGCTTAGAAAAGAACAAGTTAGTTACATGCTAACTTAAAAAATTATTTTAGACCCACACTGCAGGTATTTGTAAAGGAATTACATAGCTGAAGTCCTGGTCTGGCTTGTAGAGCCTATGTCCAGGGTACTAGAGCCACAATTTATTCACAGAGGAGATCTAGTTCAATGGTGAATTCAGTGCTGCTTACTTTTAGGTGTGGGGTAGAAACAGGGAAAGGGATTGTGTTTCTGTAATGGAGCTGGAGTCAAGTGTGGATCCCTCAGGTGAATTGTGTGCCTTTAGTCTGTGTTGCAGCATTTTGCACACCTTCACAGTGCTCCTTACGCCCCCAAATTAATTTTCTTTGCACAGGTTTAGGGAAAGTAAGAGGTCTTATCATGTTGTTAAAGACTTTTTAAAAACCAAGCATGGACATGAATAAAGGATACCAAGATACAATGGAAACTTCTTTTTCAGTGTGCCAAGCTAATGATATGGAACAGATGCTTTGGATGTTCTCTTCGGCACAGATGTGAAGATCTGTGTTTCATATTGTAACTGTAAGGTTTTTCATGCTTTCACTGTGGATACAATTTTTTCTCTGATTATAAAAACATTGAGTGCTAATTTGTTTGAGGCTTTCTATCCCTTTTTCTCTTCAAATGTATCAGTGAGTCTGTAGGCCTTAGGGTCCCCCCCTGCCCTGAATAAGTTTAAATACTTAAGGGAGGTATGGGTTTTGAAGTTTCTGACAACTGCTAATTTTTCATCAACTAAGCTGAAATGTGAGTGATTAGAAAACCTAAGTTGGGACCAATGTCAATACATCCAAATAGAAAATTGGTGTCCTTTAGACTTCTGCCTCTTACAGAAGCAGCTTTCCATGTCACAGTTGTAAATATACTTTACAGCACAGGGACCACTGTCTTACTTTAAATGACAGTCTCATAAATAGATTTGTCTGGAGCATTAAAATTTTAACATATTTATTTTCCTGTTTGGCTTTTATGTCATGTTTCCCATAGTTTAATCATTAGTGACTCAAGTCTCCTTTTATTTTAGTGTTCTTTCCCCCTCGATCTTTCTCTGTTGTCTATTTTGATTTTCTTTTTAAACTTTTGTTTCAGTGTGTGTCTGTCCCTTTCCTGTTCCTTTTCCTGTGGTCATCTTTTAATTTCCTTGTTGCTGTCTTCCTCCTATTCATGTTCTCCTCAGGACTATTTTCCATGTTCCCTTTGTCTTCCTTCTTTTTGCATTTGTTTGTAAGATACCGAGATCTTCAGTGAAATACATTTAAGGGCTGTAACTCTGGGATATAAGACAGATAGGACTAGCTATTTGAAGAGGTAACTAAACACAGACCCCCCTAGGTAATCTGTGTGCTTTGTATGTTTAATACTTTTATTTTGTGTGTTTACTTTGTATGTTTAATAGCTGTTCTTTTTGACAAATACGGCAGAATAGATTTAATTAAATCTTACTAGTGGGGAGCAAAGGGCTACTCTAAAAATTACCCTTTGCAAACGGATGCTGTCCTGAACTCTCCCACCCATGCCTCTTGCCAATTACATTGAGGTAATTCCTGTAGTTCAGGTTTTATGGTCCAAATATTCCCATCTGTTTAGTGACTGTGTGCTTTCCTGAATCTCTCTTAGTTTTCATCTTGCAATAGTGAAGGAGAAAAGGTTTCTCGTGTTTTCAGGCAGCCCGGTGATTCCAGTTGTGATGCAGGTGATAGACCATAGAAGGTGTTTGGTCAACGTGTTTCTGTGACCACTGAGTAGAAGTTGCCACTCTCATGGCAGTACTTAAGGGACACAGAGAATTTAAATACTCCTTTGCCGTTGCTCTGTCAATGTTATAGTGCCAGCATAGCCAAGGAGAGAGTTGGGAATGTGTCCTGAACTTCTCTTTTCCTGCCCTCAATTCACTCCATATCAGTGCTAATAAAAGCTGAGCTTTCTTTGTGCTTCCTCAGCTTTTTTCAAGTTTCAATTTCCATTTTCTTTCTTTGAAGCACAGAGAAGAGCAAATGTACATAAACAAAACTTCATACTCAAGCCAAAATGTAATAGACACAATTGAATAGTAGTCAGGAATTTTAAGAAGCGCTTTGCTATGAATATTTAATTATTACATTAACTGAGCAAATAAAGAACATGCTATTAATATTCATACAGTGTTAGCAGTGGTTCAAAGGAATTTAGTATGTTTTATAGTCCATACAGCATCCTGTGCATTGTGTAGGCCTTCAAAGAATGCACACATGTAGAAAAGTAATAACACTTCAGATCTCCTTAGCTATTCCTTAGATCTGTGAATTAAGAAGTGTCTGTTGTTCTGTGCATAGCACATTTCTTAGTAAAATTCTTCACAGTTATGTAATGGTGTCAGTCTTGAATGCTTTGTTACCCAAAAGTGGTTCTTGAGCAACTATACAAAGAGCTAAGGTATAGGCTGTAAACTGGTGAGATACTGATAATGAGCCTGCCTCTTCCAGGACTCATTGTGCTGTCTTCTCTGTATTTATTAGTGTACCTGCTTTGTAAATTTTTGGAGAGCAAAGTTTAGGAGGTATTTAATGTTTGACTTCTTTGCTTCTGCTTAGGGCTTTACAAATATTGATCATCTGAATGATCGCGATGGTGTTTGCAGAACAAGAGACCAAATGCAGAACCTTAAACTGAATTCCTCTGCTGTGGGTAATGTGTTCTTCCTGTGTGTGTTGGTTTCTTTTTTAAATGTAATTTGCAAGTTAATAGGTTTTATCTAAGAGTGAAAATAAAGAATAATGCTGACTTGGGGTGTTGTGGCACTTAAATTTAAAAAAAAAAATCTCTGGAGACAACCTAGTAGCTTTCATTTGCTTACTGAAAATAGGAGCACTCATCCTCTCATGTTGACTTGGTCTTTAAATTCCTTATGATCCTTTTGCCTACACTCAGTAAGACTCTGGATTTAAAGAGAAGATTCCAAGAAAAGCTGCACACATATGAAAAAGAAAAATGTTACAAGTGCCATTTCTGACTCTTTTCCCTCTTGCTGGCTTATGAAAAGACATTAATAGATGTTGAATTAAGACTTCATCAGTGGGTCCATACTTCATTCACTTAGAAATCCTTACAGCTATTTTTTAGTGCATATAGTGATAATTACTCCTTTTGGCAGAGCAGAACTAATCTAATGTACTTTGGCTGCTGAAATCTGCGAAGGAGCCAGGAATGATTTCTGTGTTGAATTGTTAACCCTGAATGTGCAATTCTGCCAGTACCAGAGTGGGGCTTTGTCTGATTACATAGTGATGTGGTGTTAATGAACACACAGCTCTTAAAAAAAACAGTGTCATCTAATGGAGGTGTAATATGCTCCTGTTGTGGTAACCCCACTTTTGGGATTGTTCTGTCAAAGGTGGCGTGTGCTGGGGAACCGTCTAGCCTGGCTTACAGAAAGGGGAGCCCTTGATGCATGAGCAGCTGTATCTCTGAGTACCTAATTTTCTCCCGATATTGGATGTGACTGAAAGAATTTTAAGGAAGCTAAACATTTCCTGTGCACACACGTTATGTAGGAGCTGGTGAAACCCTTGGGTCTGTATGTCTGGTTACTGTTGCTTTCTCCTTTATGTGGGTTCAAGGTACAATTTTGGTCTTGCTGCTGTATAGCTTTGCTATGGTCACAGTATCTTGAGTTGCTGACTAGAGGTGATGGTGCTGCTTGGTCACAGGTAGCAAGTTCTAGGATCTTTCTCAAATTTGCCCTTAAAAGGGCAAATTTATGTTGCTCCTATCAGCACAGTTGTTGCAACAAATACTAAAACAAGTGAGAAAAGAAAATCTGCAACCCTCAGGGCATTAACCAACTTCTTTGAAAGAAATTTTTACGATGTAAGTTCTTCTGTTTCTTTCTTTCTGTTTCTTTCATTTTCTACATTCTTTCTGAATGTAGAAAACCAATTCTTCCAGTTAAATCTATTATGGCAATTTTCACACTTCTTCTCATGCTCAACAGGTATAAGTGCATTATTTTCCTTTTTACATGCATTCTGAGGAACAGGATGGAAATCAAATTGAGAGATTCCCAGCTAATCTGTTTGCATCAGCATCCCAGAGACAGACAGGAAAGGTCGGGAGCTCATGTTTTGCAGTAAGCACTGAGGGTGTAGAAGAGAGCATTTAAGTGTTATGGCAATGATCTGTTCTATTCTTCTGCCTTTTATCCTTGTATAAATCTACTTTTCTAAGACCACAAATTGCCAGTAGAAAAACCTCCCATATTCACAAACCTGTATGTGGCCCCTTGCGTGCAACATCAGTATTTTACAAATTAAAAAAAGAAGGCGATTGTACCTTCTGAGAAGTGTGAATTGAAGCCAAATTTGCTCATCTCATTATTTCCTGTTCTATATACTGGTTTCGAATGACTGGCCTTTCCTCAACTATTTTTGGCATAAAATGCTGCTGTTATGTAAAATGGTATCACTTTTTGGGTTTTACCTCTAAGGCTCTTTAAAGATTAGGCATAGGCAAATAGCTGCAGCAGTGTAGTTTATAAAGTGGTGCCATTTGGATGAGGAACAGGAGGGGAGGATTTCTGGACTTTCTGTCATTGACTTGCCTTGTCTCCCACAGGAGCTAAAGTGGATTTAGTGGACAATGGGCCGAGTAGAGTCCTTTTTTTTCTATGTTTTTACTCTTTCATCACATTATGATGGTGGCTAGGAGCAACTGGCCTCAGTTCTCATGCAGTTAATGGGAGGCTTCTGAAGTCTGTGTGGGTTTGGGAACATGACAGGCAAAAAACCAGTGAAGTGCAATGATGAAGGGATGGGTATTGAATGTCACCAAAAGTGAATCACACTGGGGGAAAAACCAGCTTCCCTGACATGGAGTGACAGTGATCCATTTTGGTTTTGATACCCCTTATACCCTAACATCTGTTTAGACTGTCTTAGATAACTCAGGCTTTAGTATGTTCTCTAGTTTGTCCTAAATGCTGTATCAGTGTCTGATCCAGATACAAATATAAGGGAACTGCCAGCTTCCCAACCTTGTGACTAAATAACCGTGCTTGTGACTCAGTCGCCACAATAAAAGGGAGGTGGAAGTTGAAATGAATACAAATAGCTTTTTTTTTTTACTGCTATTGGTAATTAAAAAAAAAAGTGAGTTAGAATTCTGTCTTCCTAAACACTTGTTGTTTCTTGGCCTTTTGATTTTCACTCGCCTGACTGGTGTTGCTATGTTGGAATTTCATATAAATGTCTTGTGGCACAGTTTGATCATCAGAGCTCTTTGTGCTGGTCTCTGAACGCCTGTAGAAGTGCTTTTAGTACAAAGGATACATCTAGATACTGAATATTATGGTCTGTACCAGACAGACCTTTATTCCATTGAAGTACTTCGGTACTAAAATATATTTTCTGAGAAATGCCACTTACATTATATGAATAGAGGCTATATGACTTTTATTTTCTTTCTTTCTTTTGCATTTTATCTTTCACTTCATTAGAGGTCTGGTTAGAGAAATCCATCTTCCCTGTGGGGCAGCTAGAGCCCTGCCTGTGCTTTTTAGTGTCTAATTAGTAATTTCTATTCTGTACCCTTTGTAAAATATTTCTATGCATTTCTGTCAGCACACATAACCATGTCCTGTGTGGAAAAAACTTCAAATAAACGTTTCTTTTGTGTGAAGTGGCAAATATTGTGGTAGAAAACAGCATGCTTTTCTGTGGAACTTGATGTAATTTGAGTTGCTCGCTCTCTTGTGCTTAAAGTTCAAGCAAATATAGCCCCAATTATATAAACCATACCTGCTTTTATTAGGTGGTAGACATTCTTATTTTTTTCAAGCTTGCTTTTCATTTCAATAAGTGTTGTGTTAGTTCCTCTTAAAACAATTAAATTCAGTGCAGAATGGACCAGAGGCCACTAAAACTCTAATCTATTCCATAAAAACACAGTAATTTATCACAAGAGTTATGCCATTTCAGCAGCCCTGACAATGACAGTGTTACGGGTTTGTTGTAGTGTCCCTACTTATGCTGTGAAACATTAGGATGATTTAGAAACATCTTGATAATCTATAGATGTTAATATTGAAAATCGTTCTCAGGATCCTGAACCCCAATTGCAGCATCACAGAATGGTTATGGGTTGTGATTTCTGTCCCTCTGTCTCTGTGTGCTGGTTGTGCCTCCAGGTGAGTGAGGGAGAAGTTGTTTTTCACTGGTGTTAACATTTTTCGGACTGATGGCTTAGACTGCCCTACTGCAATACTTTAACTGATCTGTGTATTAAGAATTCTGGACTGCTGTCTCCTAACATAACTATGTAATTAAAAAAAAAAAAAGGGAGGAAGAATGAAAAAAGGCATCATGAACTTTTCCAAGGGAATGATTTTAAGTTATGTTGTGGTGGTGTTTTTTTTTTTTTTTTAAACGAAGAGAGACCAGCTCTTTTACTGAAAGACAATGATTCCCATGGAGAAAACTTTGAGAAATCAGACCAAGTGAGAGATATTTAGCTCTCCTTGCATCTCTGACAACTGGGTACCCAACTGCTCTAATGATCCCTTGTGGTGTGCCGAAGGATAATGTTTTCCTTTGAAAAAGAAACACAGTAATGTTGCAGGTTTCCAAATATCCCGAGGACTGTACTTACTAATGAGAGACTGCAGACTGATGGTGCCTTTTTCTTATTGCCAGCGAGGAGGGTTGTCTTTTATAGAACTTCCTAGATTTTAGGAGTATGCTCTTTTTTTAATTTGGAGGTTCCTTGTACTAATTTGTACTTCTTCATACAACAACCACAGCGATAAAAATCTCTGTTTTCAGTGAGGAAAACTGTTTCTTTAGATGATTGCATTATAAAGTTTTGGAAATATTTCTGAAAGTTTTCTGGGTAATATAATCAAATAGCTTTTCCAGAACATGAGTAGCATAAAATGAAGGTTTTTTTTTTTTTTTAGAGTTTCTCATATATTTTGTTGAAAAGTGAATTAATTTAAATATTGACATGTTTTTGGTTTTAGTAGTCCTAGAGTTTTATCCTTGTAGCTGCTGTGGTTAGCTTGATAGTAATAAGACTTTCATTTTCATTTTACAAGAGAAAACTGATGGATACTGAATCACTAGATGACCAACTAAAACTCTCTAAGCGGTCTTTGAACTCTCATGTGTTAAATTGTTATGTCAGGATGCCTATTCTGCTAAAGGCACTGGTTGACACACACTCATTGATGATTTGGTCCCATCTCAAGTGCAGGCAGATTTGACAAATGCTTACTCTTTGGTTTCTAGAACCCGCAGGACACGTAATATAACTGCTGTGTTGTAATTCATGGGGTTATTGAATATTAGATTATAGTTATGTCAAACTTGTTTAATGTCATGATACAGGTCAACTTAATGAAGTAGTATTTAAAAAAAAAAGTGGGGGACAACAGGGGATTAGAGTCTTGTTTGGTCTCTCTGTTAGAATATTCAAAATAATTTAGTTTATTACTTACAGTGTGGGTACTTTAACATTTCCTTTAAAACATGTGGGCTTGTAATTTCTTGTAGTATGCTTTCCAATCTACTCACATGTAATTCATAGTAATGATAATTTAAACCAAATGCCAATTTCACAAAACTACCTCCAAATTTGAAGAAACCAGTATATGTTGAAAAAATGCTGCCATCTTTATCTTTCATTGTAGGAGTCCTCTGTTAGGAATAGCTGGAGACATTTTGCAGAAGGGAAAGGGCACTTTGTGCATAACTGCTGATCCATTAAACAGTTCTTTTAGCTCTATGAAGAAGCTGAGTGCAACTCAGTAAAATGCTCTCTAGCAAATCTAGGTCAGATTTTAGGCCCGTGACAGCTCCTGTCTCTCCCTTAACTTCTTGCTCTCTTTAGAGGTAAACAACTTAATGCAGCTGTAAGCTTTCTTTGCACTGGCAGACTTCAGCACTAACTAATCTGAACTCGAAACTTAGGCTTTAAAAAGGCAACCGAGTTTTCCAGTGAGGATCACATCTGTCAGTGGTTTTGAGAACTTTGATGTAAGTAAATAGATGGCTGTTCAAGTTGAATCAGTATTGTGCATTGGACAGACCCAGTGGCCACTGATAGCTTTCAAGACAAATAATTAAAAAACCTGGGGGAAAACAAACAGAAAACAGTAATCACTTTGTATGTACCACCTTGTTTTTAAAGCTGCAGACTCCCAGATGAGTTCATTTTCTGGTTCTTTCTGCCACTCTCATGGTGGAAGAAGCATATATGTTATATGTGTCTTGGTTTTGGCTTCAGAATGATAATCTTGGCAAAACCAGATAAGCTTCCATATGGACTAAGCAAGCTAGACTAATTTTTAAAGTTTGATTAGGCATAAAAGCAGTCTGGCATAAATGCTGTGTTGTCCTTCAGCAGCCCAGTATGTAGCCGAGCAGTGGCTGTCCCTGGTGAGCTGGGAGGCACAGGCTGATGAGACTGTTTGGAGTGGGGGGAAAGGGTGGAGGCTACAGCTCCACCTGGTGCATCTGGGACCCCTGACACTTGATGTGGCAGCTACCAGTCACAGGTGCCTTCCTGGGAGCTTTGATTTGCACAGGGACTGCCTTTGTGAGTGAGTTTGTTGGCTGTTGTCCTGATGTCCACGACCATCTACTAGAGCTGTCGGCTCTTGTAGCTTCTGTTGAATCATTTGTGTAACCTTGCTGTAAATCTGGTCTGGCAGGGGCTCCGTCTTTAATGTGTCTGTCTAGTTAGTTCTCTGTAAGACATGAAGTAGGGCTCCCTGTAGCCTTGATGCTTTGTTGTCTCAAGCTGAAGGCAAAGCAGTGACATATTTTGTCTGAGTCAGCAGTTTGGGTATTTATTACATGGCACTCAGGAAAGGTATGGCTGTGACGCTCAATATTAATATCAGAAATACTGCTTTGATCAAAACATTAAGTTGGAACAGATAGCAGTTCTGTAATCCATTGTAATTTAAGTGATTCTGATGAATCCCCTATAACATGGAGAACTCTGGGAACTCAAAGCATAGTGCTGGGTCATTTGAAATACTGCTGCTTATAAATACTGTATTTGCTTTTGAACTGTGGATCATAAGAATCTACAACAGCATCTTCACAGTACTGATGTCCTCATAAGTTGCTAGTACCTTACAGTGCTAATGATTACCAAGAATGGATATTGCCCTTTTTAGCTCTCCCTCTTAAGTTATGGCAATGCTTTTGACAACTACTACCTTTTATACTGGTAAGGTCTTTCAAATGAAATAGTCTACAGGAAAATGCATTAAAAGCCTTTTAAGGAGAGCACTGTAGCAGAATCTCTATTCTTTTTCAGACTCAGGTGATCATTGATGTATGTGGATTCAGTACAGAAATCAAGGTGGTCCCTGTATCTTAAATCTCTACTAGATAAATTGTAAATGACTTCTCAGCCGTAGATTTCATGTGTTGCTCTGTTCCAGGTGGAGAATACATATTCATAATATCTTTAGTGTGTGAAAACAGGGCACATGTGTTTATTAAACATTCAAACTAGATTTTGAACAGCTGAAAACACTTGGTTTATACATGAAGAATAACTTTTGTATATTGATACCATTTTATTAAGGTAAATTGTTTTGTTCTGTGCTGTTTGTGGGGAACTGAAAAGTGAGTCTGTTTTTAGATTAATATGTATCTGGTAGCATATTGCCACGTCTCTCAGTTTACATAATAGAAGAGATAATAGTTTCTGTTCTGTTCTCAAAGTGTCTACTCAGAATTTAGTTAACACTTTTGAATCTGGAGGGAATTTTTATGGCTAAATTAGAACCAGTCAAAGATCACAGCAAGTGTAAGTAGTGGCTTACAAGTAATTGTATCCATGAAGTATATAATGTGTTTGTGACCAATGTGAGCACATAAGTTGCTAATAGTCACACTTGACACTTGGTATTTTGTTTTTTCTTTCCCTAGTTCCTTTGCTTGAAGAATATAAGGACTTTTCTTTCTGCATGTTGTGAAATATTTGGAATGAAGAAAAGTGAACTTTTTGAAGCATTTGATCTGTTTGACGTGAGAGATTTTGGAAAGGTAAGGATCCTTTGAATTACATCCTGAGTAACACGTGTTGCTTGAGTGTAGAAGACTTGGATGGCAGCTGTGGTGTAGGAGGTGTGACTAACGAATGAGCAATCAGTACTGAAAAATCAGTGGGAAAGAATTAAGAAAGCAGAAAAACTAGATTTATATTGCAGGAGCTAATAAAGGGCAGAGAAAAATCCCTGGTAGGAAAATTCTGAGGGTGTGAAGAGCCAAGAGTAAATTAATGGGGAAAAAAATGGTTTGAAAGATGCTGAGTGAAAGGTAAAGGAAATGCAGGAAGATGGCCAACTGTGGGCGAGTGCTATCCGGTGAAATCACTTTGGCATAAATAGTGTGGATTTGGAAAGCCTGGGCCTCTACATTCTAAGACCACATGGCACAGAACGTGCTTCTTCAGTCTCAGGTGCTTGAAATTCACCCAGGTATTTGCCCCTGTAAACTTTTTTTTTTTTTTGACAATTAGTTGGTTTTTTTCCCTGCTAACCTGCTGTAAAACTCAGACACATCTATGGGAGGTTAATGCGGCTGTTCTAACTTACACAGTATATTTACAGTATATTCTGTAAGTTTGTGATTTAGTTATTCTATATGTAAAAGCTTTTTCCAGTCTGTTGTTCACAGCCTCCTACATATCTGTTTGATCTGTCATTGCCAACATGTGTTTAGTTCAATTTCAGTTTCTTGTTTTGACTCATAGGGTATCATTACCCTAATTTCACAGGAAAAAGTCTAAAAATTACCTGAAGTAGCACCAAAAATAGTTACTTATTCAAATTTAGTGTATTTGAAGCATTAGTGCTTTTTAAAAGAGATCTTAAATTTACCACCTAATTTTTATGTACTGCTTTTTTTATAAGTAGGCATAGAGGTAAAGATGATGTAAGAATGCAAGTGTGAAGCAGGGCTGCAATATGATTGTTTTAAATGGCTCAGTGATTACCATTAACTAAAATACTGAATTATTTTTCTGAATCTTTTGTCTGGTTTTAAGTCCTTCGAGTGTAAAATTAGGTGACCTGGTAATTCCACTTGTTCTCATAAATCATACTTAAGACAAAACTTTGGGTAAAATGTGATCCTTGTACACAAATTTAGCTTATTAAAAATGAGATTTTGTTTGGTTGGACTAGTAGAGAATAAGAAAAATTATTCGTTTTTTTTGTGCACTAGCAATGTCTTATTTAGGGTATTTAAGTCATGTATCTTAGTGCTTGCTTCAAATCTTTGCTACCTATGCCTAATGCAGAGAATATTTTTAATATTGTATATTCTAATTAATTGCTGAGTTTCACATTTTGTACCATGTAAAGATATCCTGCTTTTAATATAGTCTAGCTTTGAAAAAAATTAATAATAAAAATTATTATTGTTGCATCAATGAATACCCAGTAAAAAAGTTCTGAATTAAGGCAGAATTTAAGTAAAAAATGTGTTTCTGCTACTCTTCCATTGTAATTTTAAGAGAATTTATTTTGGAATATAAGTAGAATAATTGATTTTAAAAAAAAATACTGTACTCCATCCACATAGTTAGTATTTAATGTCTCTTCCCAAAGTCAGTTTGGATGTAGAGACACAGATTTTTTTTTTTTTGATTTCTTTTTTAAAAAATTTTTTTTTTTTTACTGTTTGTTACCATAATACAGCAGAAATAGTTGCTCCTGGCACTGGTTTTCCAGTTTTAGTGATTTAATGTCTACGCGCAATGGTTTTTCTAGTCTAGGTCACCTTTCTTGGAAAGCTACCAGGTAAAAATGCAGCGACAAACGTGAAAGGTGTTGCTGTGTGCGATTCTTTAACGAGCCAAACTATGTGCGTGGGAGCAGCTGCCTGTGCAGAGATGCTGAGCTGAACAAGCCTGTGCAATCCTGTAACAGGGGTGCTGGCCACGCTTTCAGGTGCCTCGTGGCTCTGCTCTTCAGCCCTTTCCACTGGGTGCCTGTGTGGGAACTCGCCACACGCGACTCGAGGTCGGAATAGGCTGGATGTGGATGGGCTGAGCTGTGTGTTTTACTGGCCTATGCAGATGAGCACGTAGTCAGCTTCAGAAGGCACTTGGTGAGCTTGAGGCCACTTGGGAAAGTGGAAGGGGAAATGACAGCTGTATTAAAATTAATGAAGTTGCATTAATAAACTGTATGCTAAGTTATTTGTGTGCCTTTAAGTGTGCTGTTTATACAGTTAGTGGAGAATATCTTTAGGTGTCATGGGATTTCAATTGCATATCTGATAATATTACTTAGGAAATTCTGATTCTTAGTAACAGCAGTGAGAGTAAGAGTGGATGGATCTTTTTCAAGTTGTGTTTTGCTTTTCAGCTTTCCCCTTCGTTATGTTTTCCTGTGAAAAACAACTCCAGGATAGTTGTACATCTCCAGCTTCCTTGAACAGAAGTTGTATATATGCAAAAGGCCAAAAAAACAGTGCTGCAGATTTTTCCTGCTACTGCAACCAGGTCATTCTGCCATTTCCGAAAGAATTATTTGAACTGCTCTCCCCAAATGTTTACAAAATACAAACGAGCTTAAAATGATTACAGGTGAAAACAAAACGGGGAAAATATGATTCAGAATCACTGTTTTCCAAACTGCTGCCCAAATAGGTGATGGAAATGAGCATGTGCAGTTTCTACAGCCTCTGACACATTTAAACATAGTGGAAGCTGTCTTGGGGTCTCAGAAGCTGGCAAGTACTTATTAATGGTGAGAGGGAAATAAACTGTAACTGGGGTGACTCCATAAACCCTGTCTCTTACTTTTCAGTGCTTCAATTTAATTTATGAAGAAGTAATTTTTGAATTTGTCATCTTAAGGTGGAATGTTGTGTTTCGTATGACAGATTTCAATGACTATTTAAGTGTGCTAGTGGAGGGAACAAGAGAAATGTGTCAACTGTAAATGAATGTGCCTTCAAGGAAATAAGATGGAAAAATGAGATACCTGTTTAGGGCAACTGTATTTTTTTTGGTAAATATTCTGATATTTTTCAACTCTTTAAAGAAAAGAAACCCAGAGCACAGTGGAAGTAGCAGCTGTATACTGCCAATATAGTCAGAAAACTTAACAACCTTGTGAAACACCAGTTACAAAATGTTTGTTGTAATGGTGAAATTTGCACTTAGTAGCTAGAGGTAAAGGAGCTGTTTCCAGATGCTTTGACATAACATATGAAAATCTGACTTGAACTTTGTGCTCCACTTTGCAGAGACTCTTTGATCTCTCAATGATTAGAGAAAAAGCAGGGTGTATGTGGAGTGGATGGGAATCAGAGGGGAAGATGAAGTAGCAGCATGTAAATAGCTAAAGAAAAGGTTAAGAAATGGAAGCAGGTAACCTCATGAGTATGTTTAATGTGTACACTCTGTATGAATATTGATATCAGCTGTTACGAGATGAGGAATTTCTTCTGCTTCAAGTACAATAGCACAGATTTCCTTATTGTTAAGACTGTGCTTGAAAAAAGAGAGACTTCATTACACAGAAATAGGAATGTTCTTAAATCATGCTTTTTAAAACTATATATAAGTTGATTTTCCTGGAGATCTGCAGTATTCACCCATTCCCACTCACCTTTCTATCAGTAAATTTCATTGTTGCTGCATTAAGTTCCTGACAGAGCATGAAATGCCCTCCCACGCACTCAGGGTGCCAGACAGTGTTTTCATTATGAATTCCATGCTGGAGAGTCATTTTTCACTACCACAGGGTTGTCAGGTTCTTCCTTTCTTACCTGTGTGCCAGAATAAGCAAATAGTGTTGGTACTTGTTCTTTGGACTCTGTGAGCGCTGCACTCTCCTCCAACAGCAGTCTTTGCTGCTTGGTGCGCCACAACAAATTGTTGCTCTCCCTGTTCTCTGAAGGAAGTTTGCAACTGATGTGTTGCAGAAATTGGAATCTGAAGATTAGTTCTGGTGTGTGTCATGACAGGAAATGCTTGCTGGCCTCAGAGAGCTGTATTTGGGATCCTGTGGGGGGAAATGGTGTTCAGATATTGTCAAAAAAATCTTTTGTGTACTCTGCTTTTAAATATTCTAAAGAACGTATAACTCAGCATAGAGTGTTTTTATGGTGTAACTGATCTAATGTGAACATAGTGGTAGACCCCCCTAGTAGTGATCCTGCAATAGATATCTTGAAATAATGCACAATATTCAATTGTGATTCTAAAACGACAAACAAGGAGATCAAATATCAACTGCCACCAAAAAAGTAAGTATCTAATTGTTTAAAAGCATATAACATAATGTCTAGTGTATCTAACTCTCTGGTGACACTTAAAAGGCTAGTTTATGTAAAAGCAAGCAACTGCTGTGAAAATATTGAGTGCATATACTCAGGTCATATAGTTTGTGGTCATTTTTAGTCACTCTCTTACTGCAAAGGGAATCCAGGCTATGATGCAGGAGAAGTCATGCTGAAGTAGAGAATGCTGGTGTGTTAGTATTCCCTCAGGTTTAACAGATTCCAGGAAGATTGGGCAGATGTGCGTGAGATACTCCAAAATCAACACAACAAAAAGCAACTGCTACTATAAAAAGTTATGTACCCTTCCAGGAGGACAAAGGAGGAAAAATCTTCAATAAAACTGAAATAGTTGAGATTATCCACAAATCTTTCACGTTGTATTCACTGAATTTATTCAGTGAGATAATAGAGCAAAATATCATTACTTTTCACTAGTAAAGTCTTATTAAAACCACAGAATGTGTGATAGAGAAATTGTTCATGACCAGAGAAGGGTAGGCAACATGGTTTTTTTGTTTGTTTGGCCTCCATCTTTTGCAAAACCTGGAGGCTTACAAAGAGGAAAAGCACAACAGTTTTCTGTTAGTACAGCAGACAGATGGCAGGAGTTGGGAGGAGAGAGAAGCTGAAGCACAACCTCTATAAGTTGTTCCATGCGCTCTCATGGTTGCAGTATGGTTAATTTTAAGGGAATCCCTCTCCCACTTTGACCTAGATTCTCCTGCTTGCTGCCGGGGTTCTCTGCTTATCTTCTCTCTGCCTGTGCTGGGATTTTGAGATTCAAATGGCATGGGTGTAAAATCATACTGTCTCTAGAGCCAAATAGGATATGGCTATTACAGTTACTTGGGCCTACTGGTCTCTGATATTTTATTTACCATGTGAAAAGACTTAAAAGGATGTTGGCAACATTGTTTTTTCCACTTAACTTAAAAAGGCTTGGTCTTGGATTTTTGGACCAATACTGTGCTATTTTTGTCATCAACAGTGCCAATTAAATATTCAAGTCAGAGATAGAAGTCAAGTGCAGTTGTAGAGGTAAAGGATTTTTACTCACTTAATGATCCTGCACTGCCTCTTTTGAGTTGGGGGCCATTTGCTTTTGGTTGATACTCCTCATGTCTGCTTGTAGGTATTGGATGCTAAGTAAAAAATACCACCACTGTGTAATGAAGTAGATATCCTGGTGGTTTATTTTCCTGGCTTTTTGTTTGGTTTTGTTCCTGTTTAATTGTGTTTTATATTTTGTGAGTGATGAAGGAAAAAAAGAGAACTTGGTGTCACTGCGTGGTCTCAGCTCCGGGGAAGACCATTTATTACACATCAGCCTTTTATTTTCCTAGCCAGGAGTCAGGTAAACCCAGTGTGGTCATTGGTTGCAGTTTCATAACTGGTTTCCCCACAACCTAGGTAGAGAAGACTTGATCTGATCCACGGAGTCATGAGCTTATAGCACAGGCTTATGGTGAAGTTATGTTAACATGTACCATTACCATTCGTTGCTACCCAAACTACCTGGATGTTTTCCCATTTTAATTAATTTTACTTCATGGTAGTCTCAGACTGGACTTTGCATTGAGTTTAGAACTTGTTTTATGAGAGTGTATGTTTTTAAGGTGCTCTCCATTTCAGATCTAAATCTGTGTTCTTCATTTATATACTAATTTTCTGGAGCAGTGCCTTCTGACATGGTTGACTGCACATTATTGTTAAAGCCATGAGAAAACACTTGCAAGTCGTGTTCAGGCTTTGCTTTGTCTCCTCTTTATTTGCAACTTATATTAATAATTCTAGGGACAGAATGAATTGTCTGGACTGCTTTTTCTGTCTGCTTGTAACATAGTCATATGTATTCAAATCTAATATTTCATTAAGCCATGTGGTCTCAAGTATAGTCTTTTTACAGGGTTGTTTTGAACACTTGGCTGCTCTTGTATCTTAAGTAAGGCACTATTGCTATTAAATGATGGCAAGAGACAAAGTGATAGAGCAGTTTTGGTTATCATATTCAAATATAAGCAGGTCAAGGACAGTCTGTGTTGAACTAGCACAATATCTCCAGATTTCCAGGTAACGGGACCGCAGGCTGTACGGGGTGCTTTAGTGTTGATGCACTTAAGAATCATGGAATAGTTTGTATGGGAAGGAACTTCTAAAGGTCATCTAGTCTAACCCTCCCCTGCAGTGAGCAGGGACATCATCTGCAAAAAACCCGCAAAAAGTCTGTCTTGAAATCAGCCATATAAGGCTATGTTCAAGATACAGTACAATGCTTATTCAAAAGTAGTACTACACTGGGCACCCCATTTAAAATGGGAAATGATTTTGTGCGTGACAGATAAAAAAAATACTAAGTTCCTTATTGGTTCATCCCTGAAGAGTTTTGATTACAACAAACTTAGTGTAATTGCTCTGGTCCTGTTAAACTGTTCTTCCCTGATGTTCCTTGTAGTTCCTCTGTGCCTGGCCCTTTGTCTGAGCAAGGGACTGACCCAAGCAGTACGATGAAGTACCTGCTTTTCTAATTGTTTCCTGCAGTTCACTTTGAATCTTAGCTGACTGCATCTTGATGAAAATCAAAGATTAGGAGGCAAAGAAACGTAAACAAATGAAAATGATGCTAAGAACTGAACCATTTGTAATACTTATCAGTCCCCATGTCACTTGCCAAATGTCTTTTTGTTGTGTACATTAATGATGACAACGACAGTTCAATTGGCTTGATATATTATTATGCGTAGTTTTAAAATAATGAATTTGATGACTTTTGCTGCTCCATTCTAATATGAAAAAGTTAAGGAATTACTAAGTGTAATTGCTAAAGTTCTCTGATATTGCAAGATGTTTCCTAGCCCCCCCTGCTGCCGCCTCTCTTCCCCCATCTCTATATCATCAGTTTAAAATGTTATTGAATGGTGTCTGTGCTAAACTGCCACCAGAAGAGAGATTTGGGCTGCTCTTGAACTCTGGGAGGCACAAATTGCAAGCTACAGAGATGTGTCTTAACCCATGGCTTAGGCAGTGCTGGGATTTCCTCTGGAGAGTCAGGCACGTGCAAGTGTTCTCCAAGACAATCTGCCAGTGACATTGTGGGGCCACACCTGGGACATGTTGGTATTCTGGGGGAAAGCCAGACCATCTTTTTTCTGCTCAGTTGGTAGAGTTCCCCTAGTTCGTGCAGGCAAGGGGGAGACTGCCTTCAACTGTTTGTGGTTGGTAGTTGTGTGTAAAAAAAAAAAAGCATACTCGAGTGGAAAGTCACAAATAACCTGTTTTCAAAGACAGTGAAACCATAACTGCTGTTTGTTTCTTTGTAAGTATCAAAAAATCAGGGTTTGTTTAACCAGAAGAATGCTCTGGTAGTTAGATTGGTTGTAATTTCATTCACTCAGCTTTTTCTGTCCAGTTTCAGTAGAAAGTAAAACCTGAAGGGAATGGTTTGCAGCAGAAAACACCATTTGAGTATTTCATTAAAAGGTATGAGTTAATGAGAAATGTTCACAAAATGTGTTAGAGGGCTTTTACTTAACATGTTGGTGACAAGGCTAGAGAGGCGTTTGCTAGTTAAGGATTGTGTTCTGCAGTTCTTAATTCTGACACAGTAGTTGTGTTAGGAATAAATGTCAGCTGCACAGCTGCACATGCTCTTGGAAAGGATGGATACTTGAATAGTTTGGTAATGGAAAAATTAGTCAGAAGAGTGTATTCCAACATATTTATCTATAAATCTGAAAAGCTTATATTGTTTGTAGGTGATTGAGATCATCAGGGCTATCTTGCTAGGAAAACTAATGCATCTTTCTGTGCAAACACTGAACATATTTAAGGATGTGGCTTTTTCTTGTCAGAAAATGTTAGAGCAGAAATGTGGGATCTTAGGTTTTGGATCTTTAATGTTAACTTTGCATGAATTGAGATTTTTTCCGGAAAAGTTTTATTAAACAGATCGTTTGCATTTTCATGGTTTTCTTCATGAGATTTTGAAGATGTAGCATTGGTTATTGAATACTGAGGATTTAGTTTCCAAAATAACCATTCAATAACTAAATAATTCAGTGCAAAATTTTATGACAAATGTATTAGCTGATAAACTTGGCAATGTATTTAAAACCAGTTGTAAATAAAGACAGTTGCTAAGTAGAAAGTAATATTACAGAAGAAATAAAAGTATTGTCAAATAAAATGATTAGCAAAAGTGAAATTAAGTGGCACATTTTAGCTACTGCTAACCTCTACAAGTAAATAAGTTCTTTGATTTCACCCAGCTACAGTTTAAAACTGTGATATGCCAGCCTGGGTCTCAAGCTCATAAAGAGCCTTAGATAATAGGTACACTGTACCATGCAGTAACGTAGTGTGATACTGAAGGAGCTGACAAAAGTAACATTATTTGAATTTTTGGAATGGACTATTCTGAGCATATTTTTACATGCAAATTTTAATATGATAAAATTCCCAAATTAGAGTTGCATGTAGGTTTGAATAAGTTGCATATAGGTCTTCAACTGAAACTGTGAACATGTGAGGAACACTTTACAGAATTACTTCAGAAAACCAACTGAGGGCTAGTTCACATAAGTATATTTCATTCCCCAAGCCAGCTTTAAGATGCTGAAAGGTTTGAAATGTTTCTAAAGTAGAACTGATTCATGCAAAAATGCACCAGAGACATGGTGCATGCACGTGATGTGTGCTTCATGCAGTGGCTAATTGATACTAGCTGAGTAATTCAGTGTACTCAGTAATCCATTTTTAACCAAAATATGTGAATTACTTGAGGGAGGATTTACTGCTTGTGCCCTTAAAGGAGAGTCGAGTAAAAAATTGAATGTAGGTCACCGATGGGTTGGGGAGTGTCACACAAATTCCCATTCAACCTTCACTGGGATAAGCTGTGGTCCAAAACTCACAGTGCAGTTTAAAGAGATGCTGATGATTTCCCAGTGACTCGGTAGGGCATAATGTAGCTTTTCTCGCCTCCAGTGCTAGACAAAAATAGACTAATCTTCCTGAGTGCTATGAGGCACAGCACTGTGTTTTTAACGGTATGCCCTCGGGCTGATGTACCTGAATAGACCTTGGGAACTGCTTTTGGGCTTGGGGAGATAACTAGGAGGTGATACCATGAAACACCTCATGGAAGAGTTGGAGAATAAAACAAGGCACGAGGAAAGGAAACAATGCCAAGCTTGTAGCACCCCTGTCCAAAAAGTTGGCTGTACTTGTTGAAATATTATCACTGCCAAAGTCCTGGTAAGAGGATGTGGTTTGCATGAAATGTAATGATTCCATACGATGTATTCTTGCCTTCAAAAGCAGTGGAACAAGGAGTGAGACCTAGTTTCTTAATTTTTTTTTTTTTTAACCTACAAGTTCTCTTTCAAATGCTTTCCTCACTTGGACAGGTAATAAATAAGAAATAAATAGGTGTTTGAAACAAATGACCAGGCAGAAATGGCTGTTCAGATTTTTAAGATTA
>VXAY01006543.1:3392610-3419455 GCA_013399855.1 Oxyruncus cristatus | reverse complement strand
AAAAAAAAAGTAATACTGGTTAAGCCATATTCCTTTACGACGTTTGGTCACAGTTAGTTACAGAATTTTCCAGCTGTGAGGATGATGTACACTATTTACTGTAATTGAATTGCTGTTATAACACCTTTCAAGAGGAAAAGTGATACATGACAAAAGTTGAGCTGACGCAGGGCCCCTCCTTTTATCCCCCTCCCCACTTATCTGGAATAAAAACTTCACCGCAGAGAGCCCCCGCTCGTGTCCGCCCGGGGGGTGGGTGAGGACCTCGCCCCCGCGCAGCGATGCGGAGCCCGCTCCGCACCCGCGCTCCGCTGCAGACCCGCAGCAACCGGCGCGTCGGCCCCTCAAACTCTGCGCATCCCGCGGGAATTCCAGGCTGGAACGGGCGCGGGGCTCAGCCCTGCGCCCCAGCGCTGCCCTGTCGTATCGCGACATCCCGCACCAACTGGCGGAGGAGGGGGAGAGGGTGCTCATTTATAGCCCAGAGCGCCTACAACAGCCGTTCTCATGCCTGGGAGAAATAAATCCAATTGGATTTATTTCCATCCGACTAGTAATAGATTCTCTAGAGCATCAGAGAGATTATTTTATAAAGTAAGTTCAAACCAGGCTGTTCATTAGATCTCATTATTATTGAAAGGAAATGATCAGTTGAAAAAATCTATCTAATTTGGAGGAAAAAGACCACACATTTTAAATAATTTCTGTAACTTTTGCTACCTTTGGCGTTTTTGGCAGGAGAACAAATAAAAACCCGGAGGAGTTAGAAGTGTTTTTTCCTCTCTCTCAGTTTTTTCCCTTCTCAGTGCCACACAACAGCCTTTCCTCCTTCAACTTCAAAGAGGACTGAAAGGACAAACATTCTGATACAGCTAATAATACAGGGAGAGAAAGAATTTGCATTCCTTAGCAAATATAAGTGCTCATTAATAGAATCATGTATTTGGCTAAGAACATCTTGCCAGTACAGCTGGGAGATAGAAAGTGGTCGTGTGGGGAGGGTTTGGGGAAGAGTTTTGATTGACGTTGTAGGAACCACATCACCCGCCTTTCCCCCAGTCATCTCTATCAGGTCAACGATTACTATTTAAAAAAAAAAGTGAAGTAATAATCATAAAGGAACAGATGGGGACAGAGTGCCCTGCGACTTCTGAAAGGCAGAGCAAGGACTCGCTGCCTAGAAATTCATCAAGACAATGCTAATTGCACTCCCAGGCCGTGTCGTAGCCGCCCTGCCAGGGGTCCCGCATCCGCGCCCGCTCCGCGCCCTTCTCCCGGACTCCCCCTTTCCCCGCAGTTCCCTCCACCGCAGAGGCCGAGGTTTGGCGCGGAAAGGACGGAGCTCTGGCTGTGAGGAAGGGCGCGGAGGGGCGCGGGCGGAGGGCAGCGATGTTCCGATGTTCCCTTCCTCCCTCCCCTCAGCGCTCGGGGCTTTCTCTCCTCCAGGGCTCCCGGGGACCCCTCACATGGCATTTACACCCCGACCAGCCCCAAGGACGGGCGCCCTCACGGGACACACGCTTTTTTGGAGCGCCATGGGGTGCAGCTTCCTACGGGACCTTCACTGCGAGCTCTCTCTTCCCAACGAGCACTTTCTTAGGCTCTAACTGAGGTGACTCTGCCTAACAGATGTGATGGGAAATGATAAGCAAAATTGAAGTCGCTTTCTGATAGAAACTTTGTTCATTTGACTGAGCTGAAGACGATTCTTGTGATTACCCAAAGCTTATTTTACCCTCCTGAGAACTCTGATTTGCTTCTCATATACCCTACTGTAAATCTGAACATACTCTTCCCTACAGAGAAGTCTTCTCCAACAGGGAATAAATAAAAACCAGCTTAACACGGACCACAGGAAAGTTTACAGACACCCAGGTGGGCAAATCTTTCCTGTTCTCAGCACAATAAATTATATAAAAAACCCCAAACCTTAGAGAAATTAAAAAAAAAACAACTTTGCCTTTTAAGGGGATTATCCTAACTTTTGCCTGCAGTTACTGATTCTCATTTTTCTACAAAGAAAGAGTATAAAAATATCTGGCCAGCACAGACTGAGTAGGTGTGTCTGCGAGTGACTCGCAGGGAGGAGACGCTGGATCGGAATTGCAGCTCGACATCTGGACTATAACTTGGTCTCCTGGGTTTCTACCTTTAAAAGTGTCATAATTATCAGCACTTGAAAGGTGAACAATGTATTTCAAACCGTTATTTTGGAGGACCCAGAGAGTTTATTATCGCTTCACTCTTGAACATCAGGTTTGGACACCTTTGTAGAAGCTAAACCTTAATTCAGCTGCAAGGTTGCAAGCTTGGTGTAGACACTGAGTATAAAGGTACAGCCCTCTGCTTAGAGTCTTACTGCATCAAACTTTGTTGCTTTCTGGCTCTCACTCTCTCAGGTTTATTTATAGAAACTACCTTTACCTGGGAGTTTCTGTAGTTTTTGTTAATTTGCAAGCAGCTTTTTCCACATAAATGTGAGTGTATTTTTATGACGCAAACGCAGCTGAACGTAGTTTGGCTTTGACTCTAGTGGGACCATATTTCATTGGAGATGCACATGAATGCCAGAGGAACGCACTAGGAATGCATCACGTGTGGTTCTCTGGGATGGTTTGTGTGTGGCAAGAGCAGAAACGTGCTTTGGCTTCAAAGAAGTGCTGTATTTTATTAGCATAATCTGTAGAAATTGTCAGTCAGGGGCTTGCTGTTGGTCTAGGCTCAGTGGTCATTGGTCTAATAACCTTCTGACTGAGCTTGGGATTAAAAAGTCAAAAGTTTGTGGTTCATTCAGCAAGGGGGACCCTCCATCTGAGCACGCTGATGTCTGTGATGAGTCTTTGTTCTGTCCCAGTGGTCCCCAGCCCACGCTGGCCCCGGGATAATAATAATATCAAGCAAGGAATGCACTGCCTTTTTATTTTTTTTTTCCCTCACCTCTCCCCATCCTTTTCAACTCCCATGGCTGTGAGCAGCCTTGGAGGGTCCATAAGGTTAACAAATTGGGAATTTCAAACCCCTTTGTTTCAGCCTCCTCTGAAACACGCCTGTTGGCTTTGCTCCGGGGCCTTGAACCCAGGAATCCCTCCTGACCGACAGCCCCAAGGCCCCAGAGCTCACAGGGCCAGCCTCAGCAGGGGACTGCCCCTGGGTGAGGAGCCCAGATCTTTGGGGATGAAACGAAATGTTTCAGATGTGATGAATTGGACATCTGTTTCATCAGAGAAAAAAAGGAAAAAAAATTCATCAGCTCTAATGAGAGATGCAAAGATATTTTGGTATGTTGATAGGCTGCCTCCTGCTCCTCACAGCTGGAACAAACATGATGCCTAATCTATTGGCCCCAGGAGTGATTTTTTTTTTTCCCTGGATAATACCTTTTCTTCACATCAGAGCACTGGAGTATCAGTAGCATGCACTTGATGCTTTGCAGTGCTCTCTTTAGTGGTTTTGGGTCATTGCCAGCCTCCAATTTATGTGCAAGTTCCCTTATCTCTGGGAGGTGGATCCATTCCACACTGGATTTCTTAAACCTGCCCTCCTGTGTAAACTCTTGGTTTTTATTCAGCAGCTCTACCAGGGCTAAAAGGATTTTGTTTCTCTGTGAACATGGTCAGGGGATCTGCTTTTACCCTGAGCTTGTCCTGTAGGATTCATCTCCTCCAAATGCTTCCATACCTTTTAAATGTGGTGAACAGGCATGTGGGACACGTTCTTTCTCACACTGAACATCTCAGTATCACCCATCACTTGCAATAAGTCTGTAGCTCAGTGCTGGTGGGCACTCCCATGTGCTGGCTGCTTCATCAAGGAATTGATAAATTCCCCTTGGCATTTTTTATGAGCAGCTTTGTGCGGACTCTGAATGCTTTTACAGAATGTTCCAGGACCTGACCACATTTTCCCCTTTGGATATAGGTTGGTTTTGTGCACAGATTCAGTTCTTGCAAACTGAACACTTCAGTTTCTTGTGCAAAATTATTTTTCCTGTAAATATAATATTATTTATGGAGTCTTCTCTGGAAAGAAATTCCTCTCCAGCTCCTATTTACTCTACTCCCTGGTGCTATTTTTTTCTAGGTGAACCCCTTTTGCTCTTAATTGTACTTTCCTCCTTGCAAGAGGCGGCAGGAGGCCGAGCTGCCCCCAGCCCATCTTCCACACCGTGGGCTGAACGATGCCATTTCTGCCCCTAATCCGAAGTGTGTACCTTTCATCTGAAAAGCTGTGACCAGAGATGATGCAAGTATGGTTGGGATTTTAGCCAGGCCCTTGCAGACCAAGTTTTATAGCACTCCCTGACAGAGGACTGCATTCCCTGAGTAGACATCTGCCTTTTCCTGGACGGTCCCTGCGAGCTCCTTGCAGCTGCCCCAGCAGTGGCCTGTTTCCAAGGTGCTGTCACCCCCATTTATTCAATACTTGCCGTAGTACAGTCTCTTTGGGAATCAGGATCCTGTCTGAAGCTCCTGGTAACAGCTTGTTGTGCTGTTGACACGGTTGCAGATCCTGTGTCTCCCCACATTTCTTTTTTTAGAAGTAGCATTCCAGCTCTGTCTCTTTTTTTTTTTAAGCCTCCCTTTCATTAAATTGTGCTGATGCCACAGAAAATTGTCAGCTGTCCATTCTTTCTCTAGACAGGGAATATATCTGTATGTATATATATGTATATATGTATATATAATCAAGGCAAGGGGAGTAAAGGGTCAGGTGTTGCTATGGAAAGAGACTATTAATCTGTGACAGAACTGGTAGTATGGGAGGTGAGAGCCTTCCCCTGCACGAAATAAGCCTTTGAAAGGAAGCTCACCAGCCTTTCTCCAGGGGACAGCAGCCCCAAGTTTGCTAATTTGGTAATTTGCTCCCTTTATTGCTCTTCTTTGTTTATGGCTTTTCAACCAGATTTTTCACAGATGTAAATGAAGCCTAGTCTCAGCTAGTCTGGATTAAATTAGAAAGCAGATTTGTATGAGGCATTGGCTTGAATGCTTTACAAAGAGCTTGGTGACCAGGTCCTGGAGATTATCATAAGTTTCTCAAAAATCCTGTGATGGTTTATGCCAGCCAAGTACCCAGCTACATGCATGAGACATCTTTCACTTTTAATAGATGTAGGAAAGAAGGGGAAGTTGGAGCAAGGGGAGAGATTATCCCCTTTCTCATCTATTCTGTTATAATTCTGTCCCTTGCAGAGCCCAGCTGTGTATCACTCTGGTCCATCACGGTCATGGTTTCTTCAGGGACCACCGGGTCCACCAGCCTGCAGCAAATGAAACCAGCTCTGCTCTTATTCCTTAACTCCATAACTGAGGAGGAGGATGGAGGATAGCTGATCCAGGAGGATGGAGCAGAAGGAATCCTCCTTTGAGGGTGCCCTTGCAGAACTGGTTTCTCTCTGCTCCAGGGATTGCCATCTGGATGCACACAGGTGGCTTCAGCTTCCCAAGGCTCTCTGTGAGGATGGGATTGAAGCAGCCACTCCTGACCCACCACTCTTTGTTGGAGGGCCTCAGGAAGTATAGGGGACATGCTATTAACTGTGGTAAATACATTGCATTTAAAATGAGTGCAATAACAGGTAGATTTGCCATCTGAATTTCTTACCTATAAAACTTGGGCTCTGAGTGTTTTTACATCTTTAGAAGTATTTACATCTCTGGGTGTATTTTTTAGCAGCTTATCTGACAGCTTCATCCTGGTCTGGCCTAGAAATAAAGAGTTAAATTAGTTTCTTCCCATACAGCAGGATTTTTCAATCCATTTCACTCTTCCAGCCCCTGCCACTCTTCTCGCTGACTGCAGACCTGCCAGTTGGTGTTACCTCTCCCGGTCACTTGGAGGTTGCCTCATGGACCACAAGGTCTTTCCTGGCCAAAGGCTGAAAACTGCTGCTTGAAGGAATGTGAATGAGCAGAACAAGCCTCTCGCAGGGTCATTGGACTGGTATGATGCTCACCCACGCAGAGCAATATGCCACAAGCAACAATTTATTTTTGCTCTGCCTGAGAGTCTCAGTTTCAACTTTTTAAAAGTTTTCCTTGGCCACGGGAAGCATCAGAGGACTGTAGGTTGGGCACTATATACAATAAGAAGAGTTGGCTTAAATATTAAAATATTAACATTTCCTTGTGTTTCCCCTACCTCTACAATTTTTAGGTTTTCTTCAGCAGTAATTTGACTGATTCTGAGATTATTGCACTGTTTTGGACCGTTAAATCCTGGTAAGAATTCACTGTGTCTGGCTCTTAAATCTTTGCAATCTGAACATGTCCCTTCTCAGGCACAGTTGTGTGTGTGTGTGCATACACACAGAGACGTGTGTCTACAGAGAAGCAGAAAGAGGGGGTTATGTGTCTCTCTGGAAATCAAACCTGGGGAAAGGAGGGTGGTTCTTTCTTCTACTGCATTTAGAAATATTCCATGACACCTCTCTGCTTTTTAGAGTGTATTTTGCTGCAGAACCAGCACTCTGAGAAGGGCTTCAGCTCCAGTGTTGCCTTTGGGTCATTTCTTCTTCCCCACACAATTCAGCAATAATGTTTTCAGTCAAGAATGGTGAATGTGGGGGGGAAAAATGATAATATACTTGCAAACATCTGGTTTCAGAGCTCCGGTAAGTCATTACTTCATGGTGCAGAAGACGAACAGCCTTGGCCTCTTCTAAGTGATGGACACAGGATATCAACCACAGGGGCTGTGGTGAACTTCCTGGTGTTAAGACAGGTAAAGTTCTGTGCTCCAGTCAACAAGACTATGCTCTAAGCAAGCTGGGCATCAGGGCGAACTGAGCTGATGATCAGCTGGTGCATGGTACTACCAGGTAAAATCATGAGAGTATAAATCAGAAAAAAAAAACACCTGGGCCATTGAAAACTTTGGCGTAACAGTCGAGATGTTGCCTGACTTGATTATCAGTGTCACAAGGTAACTGGAGAGAAGGGGAGGAGATGATAAGCAAGTGCTCATGGTATGCAGGGGGCAGACAAAAGAAAAGTCCGGAAGAAACAAAGTATATTTTCCACAGCAAAGAGCTTACCCAGTGATAAGGGCTGGTTTTGCTGCAAAGAGCAGGTTTTCTTCACAAATGGGCCCAAATAGCCCTGTTGTAGAGATAGGGTTGAATTTCTTCTTTTGGGAATCCATGGTTCATTTGCTAGTGAGGGAAGAGGGATGCAATCTCCTTAGTCCTACCAGTAAATCTATCCCAAATAAAGCAAATAGGGAAGTTGGGTGGAGTTTTTTTGTTTGCTTTTGTGGGAGTTATTTTGCATGAAAACATGTGCCTTACTAACTGCTGTCCAAACACATCACTGCAAGTGCTCCTTGTACCCAAAAGTGTTTAATTTACAGGGTAAATTTCAAACAGTGAAGGAAAGGGTGAACCACCATCACCTTGCACAGTTGTTACACACTTGGCTTCCAATGTCCATTTTAAATTAAATTAAATGACAACTTATGAGACAGATTTTCTGCTACAGCTGACCTATTTGCTATGGTCTTGACAATTTTTTTCAAAGCTGATACCTCAGTACCCTTTCTCAAGTGAGAGAAAAAAGGGACTAACCACTCTTACGTAGAAGGAGTGCCACGAAGGGAGGACTGGGGGAATGGAGGTAAAAAGGCAGTTGTAAATGATGTGGCTAAACAGGTGATCCAAGCTGGCATCACTGATGAAAAAGAAACTGAGATACAGCAAGAAAGATTGATATATATATATATATATATAAAAGAAAGCATATGGGCATCTGGTAAATGAGGTTAAGAAGTATGACCTCACTGTAAGATGGAAAATAGGAGTGTAAAGGATATCTGGAGGATAGGCACAGGATGCTGAGAAAAGTGATTTGTCACTTATTTTTTGGGATGGGTGACAGATGGGAGGCTGTGGTGAGGAAGGAGGCTCAGAAAGGAGGAGAAGGGGGCACACAGCAGACCAGGCTGGACCTCGGAAGGGCAGTGGAGGGAAGGTGACAGGCGGTGCAGGTCGGGGGGAGCCAGGGATGGTTGCCAGCCTGCGTGGTGATGGGGTGGCATTGGCAGTGGTGATATTGTCAGGGATGGCAGATGACGGGAGCAGGATATGGGGAATATGGGAGACGAAAGCACTCTCAGCCCCCACCACTGACATGGGAGGGGTGAATTCAGTCTCGATCTCTCAGTGTAGTTCCTCAAAATCTGGGGCCATCTGGACACAGTCCTGTCCCTCATACAAGCTGTCAGCGGCACCGAGGGATTGCTCTGGCAGCCAGGACTCTCTGGCGCATCCAAGAGCTTCCATGCTCATGGCCAGGAGGGCAGATGGCACCGGATCCACTACAGTGGCTTTGCACCACCTGGTGTCCCCTGTCTGGGGGAGTCCTGCAGAGCCAGGTGAGCCTGGCTTGGGGCACTGTCCTGTCACTCGGCCCGGTGGTGTCACACAGCAGTGAGGAGACACCCAAACACCTTTGAGGATATGAGCCATGGTGCAAACGTTCAGGATGGTCACGTTCATTTTTGGCTGGCATCACCAAAGCAACAGCTCGAGATGGGTGACAAAGCAGGAGAGTGAGAACTCAGCTGACACAAAGTCTGCAAAGGAACAGATATTTGCAGTGATCGGTTTCTTCAACCCATTCTCCTCAGCACTTCCTTTGCTCTGTGCAGAGCTGCTCCATAAATTAAGATTTGGGCTGGTGTTTTGAGAGGCTCCAGCAACGGGTATGAACAGGAGTCACTGAAAATATTGTTCACTCCTGCTTGCGCTCACCTATGCATCAGGAATTATTTTATTTAAGGAATGTTTTGTTAGTCCTCAACCTTCCCAAGAATAACACCAGTTTATTACAGCACATCTGATAGGAGGGATCTGGAAAGTGAATGCTTTGGGGTAAGAAAGGGATGGTATGTGTTTATTACTTAGAGTTGCAGAAAATGTCAAGGATTGTAAAAGCTCTTGTACAAAAAAAATCCTCCAAACACACAAACAAACAAAAAACAAAACCAGAATCAAGGCTCTAAAAAGCCTTGTATAAAATTTTGTATTAGAGGAGGTGACATGGGAAGCAAGTGGTGACTGTGAGTTGGTTAAAGGGTCGGATCACCCTGGCTGAGGAGCACTGGCTGTTTCTCCTCTCACCTCAGGCACAGCCTCTTCCCGGATGCCGTTCCTGGGAGAGTGAAGAGGTTGTGGTCAGTTCATCCAATCCACAGCCCTAACAAACTCTTCTGGCAGAGGAAACCCTGACACTTTTTAGCTTGAATCCCATATGTGCATATATTTCTTCCACAGTAAAATAAAAATGCTTGAAAATAAATGACATGGACTTCTGTTAAACTCTAAGGCTTCTCAAATCTAGGTATGACATCCTGGTCAAAATCTTTGAGGCACAGATCCTCCTACCAGAAAAATTTGATCCACAGTGAAGATATTCACAGAAACAGGAAGATATTTAGAAGGATTGAACACAAGATTTCTCTGCATCATAAATGGGTTTCCTAAGCATTGATTTATTAGTCATTCAGTAAAGGGGTGAGAGGATGAGAAAAAAAAAAAGAGTAAAAAAATATTCTGGACTGATAAATTTACAAATATTTTAAATTTATTTTATCACATAACATGAAAACACATGCAATGAATTCATATGTAAGCAAACAAGGAAATATCTATAAACACACAAATAACTGTACACCAATATCACTGTAGTAAAAAGCAGAGACCAGTCCCAGAAACTGATCTTAAACCATGTTAGACTGCACAGCTATACCACTTTATACTGAAAGAGCATCTCACCCAGCAGTCACTGTATGATTATACACTCTGCTTTGGGACTGCACTGACGTGACAATTTGGGAAGCACACTCAGATGAATGATCTGAAGTATACGACACAAGTACCTGTAAGGACAAGGACCATCCCAAACTCCTCTTGTAGACAGGGTGAAAAGAATGAAACCCACTGACACAGTAGTCCTGACACAGGTGCTTCACAGAACACTGGGACTGTAAACCCCTGTAATGTGGTTCAGGAGAGGGATATATTAGCTGCAAATATTATTACAGCAGCTACCAATTTAAAAATGCATAAACTGTAGAAGAAAGGGAGCCATGGCAAAACCTGTTAGTGATAAAATTGGAAAGAGAAGTATTGCTTGCCCAGCTGGTTAAATCATGATGGAGGGTAAAATCAAGTGAAAAATAAACACCAGATTTAGAAGCACACTTGATGTATCTGGCAGACTGCAAGAGCTGGTGCCACTAAGGAAGAGATGTCTATAACCACGTCAAAACTGTCCAACTCAGTTCAGTCCTACACTTAATACTTGTACACTGCAAAGTCTCAGCCTCCTTCACTCACACAGTGAGCAAGCAGTGACCCAGCCCTACCCTTGCTCACCCTGCTGACAGAGAGGACTGGACTCAGACTCTCAGAACAGATCTATTTTTGTAGAATCATAGTCTCACAGAACCTTGGAACGGTCTGGGTTGGGAGTGACCTTAAAAATCATCTCATTCCATCCCCCCCTGCCATGGGCAGGGACAACTTCCACTATACCAGCTTTCTTCAAGCCCCGTCCAACCTGGCCTTGAACACTTCCAGGGATGGGGCAGCCACAGAGAAGCTGTGCCACTGCCTCATCACCCTCACAGGAAAGAATTTTTTCCTAATTTCCAATCTAAATCTTTCAGTTTAAAACTGTAATGCCTCATCCTATCACTACACTCCCTGATATCTTGAACATCTGTATCCCCTCTACAGATTTAGAGGCAGTTTTACAATCAACAGAATAAATTTCAGGAGTGTGGAATTTAGACCTATTAGGTGACTTCAGTGCTGAATTCAAAACAGAAGTTTTTAAAACTTCTTTTATTTTCCTGATTAGCTCCTATGAACACAGCTTCTGGGTGTCCATGCTCTCATGAAAAATCAAAGAAAGCCTGCATGCAAGGCAAAGGCACAGTTGTCACTTTAGTTTACTCATGCTTGTCCCAGAAAATGAAAAGAGGCTTTTCTCACTTTGTTTTTTTTTTATGCACTCGTGCAACACAGTTGTGTTTGGAGTTAAACTTCTTATTGTCATGTTGGAAACCCAAACTGTGAATGCAAATCCCCCGATGGCTTAGTACCAGACCTCTGAGTGTCATTGGAGAGAGATCTTTGAAAATTTGGCCTCATTTTGTAGTGACAACGTGACAGATTCCTCTTGTAACAAAATTCTGGTGAACAGAGTGCCTGGAGGTTTGGCTAGTTTGCTGGGATTGCAATTGGGTTTTAATGACAGTAGCTAATCTTTCTCCCAAAGCAGTCATCAAAATAGAGAGCTGCTTTTAGAGAAAACCAGATCCACAAAGATACAAAAGTAGAGTTATCCCATCTGACTGATGTTCCAAAGCTCCCAGCTAAGCCTGTGTTCCCCTTGTCAAATTTCCTCTGCTGGAACCTGGGTCTGGTTTTTAATGTTCTTCTGCTGCTTTGAGCACTCAGGATTCTAGAGCAGCTCACTTTGACCCTGTTTATTTCAGAAATTGAACTGGGATTTCTGTCTCTTACTGATCCTGAGCATATGCCTTACATGACTTCTCATCTTAGGCTCTTATTTAAGGACCCAGTGGGGCAGGTGGGATGGCTCTACTTCTCCCATCCTGAGCTTGAATTGCTCTGTCACACAAAAGGGAAGCCTTGTGCCAGGGTCGAGTCCACTGGCTCCTTCACTTGTTCAGAGATCTCTATGAGAGAAATTTCTCTCAAGCCCTTGCCAATTAAGCTCAGTTTAACAACTCTGACCATTTCTATGACATATTTCATCCTGGAAGGGCTAATAAAGATACAAATTACTATTCAGAGTGCTCCCAAGAGGCAGATCATCATTATCACATCCTCGTTCCACTGATAAGGAAACTGAGGCAACGTGATTTTAGGACAATGGAGCGGAGTCTTTACCAGACCACCAAGGTGAGTTCAGTGCTGTGTAGTCTCCTCTGTGGGACCAAACCTTTTTCTATTGGAAATAAATGGAGGAATCTGCTGTTTTTCTTCACCAGTAAGTGAGGAAACATGCAAAGGTGAATAGGGGGAGCCGAGCCATGGAAATTGTGTCTGTGCATCTTCCAGTTCTCTGCTGGGCATCAAACATGAAATACCAGCAACACTTTTCTCCCTTGTTCTCGAGAGGAAACCTACATTTAGAGTAGGGCAACATGCCTTAATTTGAGAAATTTAATGTCTTCGAAGCACCACTAAAGCACAATTAGCAAATAAAAAAACCCCCAGAAGTTAAAGCAGGAGACCTGTGTGTGTAGTTCAAACATCAAAGGAATATTACCTGTGCTTTCATCTCCTTTTCCTCTTGTGAGTCAAAGATACAACATATTACTGCATATTTTAAGCACTTTCTGTTTCAAAAGCTTAAATGTCAGTGTCATTCCCCCAATGGTAATTTCTGTTGTGCCATTCCAGGCTGGTACTTCAACAAGAGTGTCTCCCAGTTTTCACACGATTATCTCCATCTCTGCCTTTGATAGGTTTGAGTCCAACTCACTCTGGATTTGAAGTGGTTCGTGTTCCTTGACAATCGCTTTGAACACCGTCAGAAGAGGTATAGTACTGCCTTTTGTGGGGCATTTCTGATGTCCTGCTTTCCCCTGGTTCCCCCACCCTCTTCTCTCCCAAGTGCAGGGTCACCTGGTTGCATCCAGACTCACTGTTCAGAGTAATCTGCAATGTAACCACCTAGAACAGAACGTGACTTTTTTACTTTTTCTTTTTTCCACGTTTCTTTCTTCAGAGTGAACTTTGAGGATTATTGACAAATCTGTCTGAAAAAGACGCGTGAAGAACATCCTTTACGGTCCATTTTGTGGTAAAAAGCAGGTATTTTTTTGCTCATTTGAATGTCAGTGGATTATTTATGCTGGTGCAATGTTTTGAAGAGATAAAATACTCCCCACTGTGCTACATGCAAATCTCAGCAATGTAAACATAAATAGTTGTTGCACATGCATAATCAAAGACATTTTTTATAATTATTGTTGGATAGTTCGGTCCTCTAATGGCATCATCTGGTGTAAATCAGTGTAGCTCTACTGAAGCCTGCAAAGCCCCTACCGATCTGTACCAGATGGGGCTCAAGCCCTTCCCTCTAAGTTTAATCCTTCTAAAACAAANAGACCCCCAAAAAAAAAAAAAAAAAAAAAAAAAAAAAAAAAAAAACCAACCAAAAAAAAAAAAAGAAGAAAAAAATAGCCTGATAGTCCTTGAAAATGAAGTTCTTTGTTCATTCATGGGAGGCTGGTAGAGCAAGAGTGGCAGGGGCTTTTCTTGATCCGTATGTATGCCTCAGCCCTCATCTAGGGAGAACATTTATGTGATCAGGGAAAGCACGAGGTTCTGTGCCAAGTTAGTTCTTGGCCCCTCTGCTCAGACTAGAGCAAAGATTTGCCAGATAATGTCGTTTATAATGTGAACTCCTTTCTGCTGAGGTTTGGACCAAGACCACCAACTCTTTAGCACAGGCCAGCAGACGCTGCCAGATGCTAAGAATTTTCAGTCGTTCACAACCTGTGCTGCATTTTTAGATACCTAAAGGTGAAGGGCTCGAAATCTGATTTTCTGTCCCCAGAGCGATCTTGTTTCACTGTCATTCAGCATTATCTTTTCTCCAGTGTTGTACACAGCACAAAGAACTTTCTAAAGCTACTTTGACACCTGATTCGACTCCAGCTGAAGACAACAACCTCAATCTCATCCTTCTGCTGTTCTGTAGAAAAACCATGCTCTGAGTTAATAGAAAATACAATATTCAGTAGCATCTGTTTTCACAAATCGATTTAGACTACATCATCCAAATAGCTGCTAGTGGAGACTGCCCATGCAGATTTTAATGCTATAAATGTACATTTATTTCCAAATCATCAACAATATATTAACTGGCACACACAGTGTTTTATCCAACAGACACAAAGTTAACTTTGCTTGCATAAAAAGAGGTGGAAAATTAGGAGTTTGCTCCCCCTCTGTTGAATGCTGATAGCAAAAATATCCACTAAATACTGAATATCACTTATTAGTAATAGATGGAGGAGAGAGTTTTGACAGAAGTGAAGAGCACACACATACACACACTATAAATGTATCCACCTTTCAAGCAACTAAGTTTGCATTACTACGATCAGCTCTTTCAGCTTTACCTGTCAGATTTTTTTCCCCTGTTTTCTGCATTTTCAACAAGATCCTCCAAAAGAGTTGCTGCTATTCCTACATAGGCTTGATGTGGACATAAACTTTTTTGCAAGAAGCCTGAGCCACTGTTAGCAGCTCCCAAAGAGCTCAAAGTCCGATGTGGGTTTAATTTGTGGTGCCATGGCAGAACTGTCTAACAATATAAGTCTGTTGGACATGTCGTCTGGGCTGTCACGTTCAATTTGCACATGACCTCCTGGCCAAAAAATGGGAAAGAAGTGGTAGAATGTGGGACTGAAAGCTTATATTATTGCTTTGACAGCTTCACTCATCTAGAAGTAATGCAAAATGCAATTTATATTTATACTCTCTGACCTTCTGTACAGAGAGTGAAACTATCTAATGATGGGCCACGGTAGCAGAGAAAGAAACAGATCTCAATACAGCTGGAATTTGTCTACATTTTTTGCTTTTCAACCATTCAATTACAGTCAAAAGATAAATGAAACATGAAGAGTGCCTTGGTTAGGTAGTGACACAATTATTTTATAGTGAGTAGGTTCTGGCTTTGAGCCTTGGCAAAGGTTGCCATGCACGCCTTGTTTCACTAGATACAGATAATCTGCCTGCTCCCACCGGACAAATCCCCTCTGCTTGGAGGTGTGTCATTATACCCATCACAGGAGGAGAAGAAAGGCACCAGCAACTCAGTACCACTCTCCCCGTGCATTTCAATATCCTTGAGAAAGGCTGATGCTCTAATCCTGTTAACCACGATAGATCAAGTCAGGCCCACTTGTAAACGGGACACGAAGCATTTTTGCGGAAAACGGGCAGTTAGGAAGGATGTGCCATGTTCTTCTCCTCTGAGGAGCAGCACATGGGTTTGTATCGTCTCAGGGTAAGGAAATAAATACGTCAGCCTTTGATTCTGACAGAACTGCTGAAGCAACCACCAGGTAACACCTGAAGATCCTTAACAACACGTCTCAGAGCAGGTACCACGCTGCCACAGCTCAGCATCCTTCAGAGGGCTTCACTGCAGCCACGGCTGCTCAGAGCAGCGTGATTTGGCTCAAAAATTCAGCCTCCAGCTGCACCTGTTTCTCCCTTCTCATCCAAAGGAGACACGTGAAGGAAAAGTTATTTGCAGGAATGAGCATTAGGGGAAGATAACAAGCACAGAAAACAAAGTATGGGTTTTGCACATCCCAGTGTATTTTGGACAACTACATCAGCTAGAATTCATCTCCTCACTCCATTGATCCATCCTGCCTTAAATAGGAGGTGATCCAAAGTCCATTGACCTTAGTAATCAGAGTTTCATAAATGGTTGTAAGCTGTGAAACAGGTTTAGAATTTAGATGTTCATATAAACCAGCTACTTGTTTTCTGTTCTATTGAAATTGTTTTGTTCTGGTTTGCCACATTTCATTGGATGTTTTTTGCTCTTGTACATTGAATTAATAAAAAAATGTTATTGGACAAAAATGTCAACTGATATCCAACTTTCTTCATGGAATTTCTTTTTTATAAGATATGTGATGACAATAATAAACAATGAAACTGGTGGTCACTATACAGCTAATATGTCAAAAAATAATAAAAAGGTAGAACCAAGACTATGAGAACGTCACGGTTCATAAATAAATACAATAAGATTAGATAACTAAGACAAAATAGTTCAATGATGAGAGGCTGAGTGAAGACTAATATACAATTTATCTTTCTTTTGGGTTTGTTTCCCACTGAGAAAAAACAGTTTGCCCAAACTATTAGTTACCCTATTAAAAAATACTTATTTCTGCACTTTTTGGAGAAGAATGTAACTGCGGGTATTAAACTATAAGAAAACTTGGTATCTAGATGATTCGTGTTGCTTCTTCCCCTGGTCCCTGCAGGCTGGTGCACGCTCCAGGCTTCCCAGTGTGTGATGTTTCAGCCCACGGGTTTAAGTGCTGGGCCACACATGAGGACTGAGATCTCCGGGGTGACTCCCCAGGGGCGAGGGGCAGGTCTGAGTGTGACCATGGCTGTGTGAGGGGCACTTTGCAGCATGAACCTCACAGTTGGTGCACATGGTTAAATCAATACCCACCTCCCCCAGGGCTCCTCCAGCCAAAGAGCGCTGCAGCCTGACCAGGAGGTCTGCTTCCTTTCCTTTCTTCTTTTTTTTTTTTTTTCCCCAAGTGGACAGCTAGAATAAAAACATAAGTTAAAACAACCAAAAAAACCTCCTCCAACACACCTATCAAGGTTCAAAAACTTGTCCAGGTCTGACTCCTGCTGGTGTCACCACAGGCAGGAGGAAGGGGATGAGGCCTTTGATTTGGGTGGGAGGGAGAGGAACGCTCCTGGGTAATTGCAAGGTTGCTTTTGCAACCTTTTGCCCAACAGCTGGTGCAGGAAGCAGTGTCTCCTCTCACATGCTTTGCAGATCTTTTCCAGCTGAGTCACTAAATCAGAAAAAAAATGGAGCAGTTGAGCTAGCACTTTAGAGGACTGATTTGGAGGGGGGGGGGAAAGGAAGAAATCTCCCTTCTTTGTCTGTTCCTTTTTTTTTTTTTTCCCACCAAGCTGCTGGAGTGAAGCAGTTAATAGTGAAATTTTTTTTTCCATCATTTTTAATCCACAACCCTGCCCTGTACCTGCCCTTATAATCCCCTAGCATGTGCTGGTGACATCACATGGCCATCAGCTCCCAGCTCCATCCCTGTGACTGTCATTAACTGTTGCAAGCAAATGAAAAATGACTGGGAGACTCGGTGGCTCCCACCAGTGACCTTGGGTATTATTAGAATGACCTCCCTTTGGCTGGACCACAAAAAAAAAGAAAAACCTTTCTTGATATCATCACAGGGGCTGGGGCTGACTGAGGCTGTTTGCAGCCAGGAGAGGGGAAAGGAGTGGAGAAAACCATTAAGGAGAGCAAAGCGAATGTTATGCAAAGATGCAGTGGCCATAAACACTTGATCAGAGGCGTAGCCCCACCACCAGCCCTGTAGCCTGACCCCCTGCCAGGACACTCTGGGCAATGCCAGGGTGACAGTGCACCTTGATGGGAGTATTTCTAACCCACCTCCTGTTTGTTATTTATTTGCTCGGACTTTAGAAGGAAATAAATCACATGTAACCACTTAAGGGCTCATTGGGCTCTCACACCTTATATTGTGACATACCATGAACCCTTTTTTGTGTAGTATAACACATGGAGAACCTGTCTTGATGTGTCTATGTAACTGTGTGCAAACACACACACATATATAGTGTATGTTTATTAATGTGCTCATATTTATAAGCATTGATTCATACGCATATGAAGGTGGACATAAAAAGAACAAATATTCATCACACATGTCTGATGTTGCCTTGTATATAATAAATAATTGTATATATATATAATCATATAGCAGTCATGTTTCTTCCAGAACGTTTTCGTCTGGTCATGTTTCCACTCTAAGGATATTGGCAATAGCAATAAAGAGTAAGAATAAAGAATAGAAACAAGAGTAAAAATCGATAAGAATGAGAATAATTCGCATATCTGGGCTGGCCCACGGGGACATGAGGATGCTCTGCTGTTTAGTGCCCACCCTGGCAGGGACTTGCAGGCTCCGCCGGGGCAGAGGCTGCCCAGGACCCCCCAGCCCTGGTCCCATTGTGGTGCTGGGTGACCACGACAGGCAGCGCTGCACTACCCGGGGGTCTGGGTGGGGACTGGCTGCCCCCGGGGCGCCTCGCTGTGAAATAGTTAAAGCCCTGGAGGCAGACAAAAGCGATCCTCCCGCCGCTGTCCTGCCTGGCTTCTCTGCTGTCAGCTGGAAATGGATCTGATGCCCCCTGGACTTTAACTCACGACGAAAAGGGCATTTTATTACAGGTTATGACAAGCTGCGGAGAGACTTGGAGAACTCAGTAAGAAACAACAAGTGCAATCAAGAGGGAGGAGGGGGGATGCTCCAGATGTTTGGCAGACAGAAGGAAGATGAGTTCAGACGAGGGGTGTGAGCAGGGACAGAGATTCGGCAGCGGGAGCGCAGCGCATTCCCTGCCGAGGCCGGGGCTGAGCGGACCGGGGCGAGGGCTGCCCTGCAAAGCCCTCTACCAGCGCCATCTCCTCATTGGAAAACAGGGAGCAGAGAGCACCAGACCTCCTGGGTTTTTTTCCCTGTTATATCGGTGCTGTCTAAAGAGCTTCTTTCCCCTTTGCGCCGCGCAGGACATGCTGTGCGACTGAGGCAGGAGGGACCAGCTGCAGGTGGCTTCCCCTCTCTCTCCTCCATCTCTCTCCTATTTTTGGGCCAGGAGGGCATCTCTACCGGTCTGCAGGGAGGTGGTATCGCCCCGTCGTGCCAGGCGGAGAGCGCAGGGAGCGGCGCTCCACCGGGCCGCGCTCAGCCCCTTGGTTTCGCATCCCAGTCCTTGGACCTGTCACGTAGCTAGAAGGATGCCAAGGACTTTATGGAGTCTGTCAAGCACTCAGTACTTCTGTCTTTAGTGGCATCCTCATAGACAAACTTCGCAGGTGTTAAAAAAATATGCCGGAAAATAGTAATAATAATACTAATAAAAAAACCCCAACAAGCTTAACAGCTGCTCAGGGACACTGTAAACCATCTGATTTTGCAGGATAGGGCTACCATCCTAATTCTCCCTGGCAGCTTTTCAAGTGCGTTTCATCGCTGGTTGCCAATGGAGGATGGCTCTGTCTCTCCCTTCGAGCCCCGCTCGGCGCCTGCCGGGTGTCTCTGGGAGCGGTTTGGCACCGGGAAAATCAACTCCCAGCTCGGGAGCCGGGGAAAAAAAAAAAAAAAAAAAAGAGTGCCGGTGTCTGGAAAAAAAATAATAATAGTAAAACCAAGTTCTGAAGTGTCAGACTGTAAATTTCAGAGTTTCAGCCGGGATAATGTTATGCCTTATGGCAGGTGAGCACTGCACGGGGAGCCCCTCACCCTCCCCGGGGCAGGGAGAAACGCGGCAATCGCAGACAGTCTGGGGACACGCGTGTGCTTTATGAGCCCAAGGGTGACCTCTGTGCCAGCCTGTCACCCCCTGTGCAAGCCATGAGGCACACAGGGTTTCATGGGAAGGACCGGGGGCAGAAATCACAGCGCAAAGCACCTCTGCATCCCTTCGCCCCCAAAGGATGCACCCCCAGCCCTCTCCAGCCTGCCCGGCCGGGTGACTGTCAGCTCGTTATTTCTCTTCGGTTCATGGGTCTTGTTCCGGGTTGTATATTTGTTTTTGAAGTGTCGAAGCCCCAGTAACACGAGGGTTTTTTTCTCGGAAGGAAAAACAAACCCTAACGAAATCCCAGAGCAATCTTCACTGCAAACCGGAGCTGCCTGTTTCTGGAAATGATGCTTGCAGAAAGGGTGAAAGTCATGAGCCTCTAACCAAAAATGTAACAAACCCTGGACAGTATCACAAGGGTAAACTTCCCATGGGCCTCAGGGTTTGCTGTTATCCTTGCTTACACTGATAAGTCCTTTTGCTAAATCCCCCAAAGTTGCTCGCTCTTTCCTTTCATGTATAAAGTTACCGAAATCTGACAGATAAGACAGATTTACTGTTTCTGGATAAGACTTATAGCCACACGCAAGAGACCACACTGCAAAAGATCAGTTTAAACGTGTTGCCGCTTCAGTGAAAGACTGTTGAAAAAAGAAGAAGTAGTTTTACTTTAAACGATAGCATGAGGAAAATCATAATATAGTAAGAGGAGAAAAGAGGCAGCTCCCAGAAGAATAAAGATATTTTCTGCCCTGCTGTCACTTGTGTTTTCACCTGTATCTGTGCTTTCAAGAGCAGGCAGTGTGGCTCAGGGAGCCGCTTCTCTTCTCCTTTTCTTCTATTTTATTTCGAAATGCAGCTGACACCTTCACAGGTACACGATATTATCCGCACTCACACCAGAAGACAAGTCTGGAGAATGTGGTGGAAGAACGTGTCAAGGATGAGGCAAGAAAATGAAAAAATAGAAAATCTTGGAAGTTTTTCTAAAAGCCACCTGAAAAGACAAATTAGCGGGGATTCCTGGGACTTAAACATTTTTGTACTCTTTTTGGAGACCTTTATCATTTAAGAAAGGGTGGCCAATTTCCTCAGAGTCAGCTGTTTCTTCCACTTCAGCGACAAGATTTTGCCTACTTTTGCAGCCGCTGGTGTTTCGTTGCACTGCTGCTTTGGGGGAAGAAAGCCCAAAATCAACTTCCTCACCTCACCAATCAATTATAGCTTCCCTTTGGTTATCCAAAACTGTTTGAATTTGAGCTAGTAAGCCCCGAAACTTTTACAAAGCTGAATAGAGAAATATCCGGTGCGAAAGTATGTTAGAACTCAGGGAGAAAACTCACAATGCAGTGGCTAAAATAACAATTAAATAAAATAAAACATGGGCTCTCGCTCATTTTTTTTTTATTTTTAACTCATCTTTTTTATTCTTTCAATGGTAGTAAAAGAATCGAAGGGACAAATACCAGTTTTGAAGTTAAATAGGAGAGGAAAGAGGAAAGGGAAAGAGGAAAGCCAGGCAGGAGTGCGGCTGCTGGAAACCAAGCGTTCCTCTGCTAAATCTCTGGGAGATGGGCGAGCAGACACAACCCCGGAGCCAGGCAGCAGCATTTGCCCCTCTGCTAGAGGCAGAGAGGGCACCGCTCTTCCCTGGGTCGCCCCAGCCCTCGGATAATAAACTCAAGTGTCTGCATGTCTCAGCCCTGCCCATCTTCTTTAGCCAACTTGACAAAGTGGAAGAAATATGACATGTGAATTATTAAAGAGGAGGCAGTTGACTGCTAACCTCTGTTGCTTTTTCTCAGAACCCATTACCTGAGAATTTATCTTGAAGGAATTACAGTGTCTGAAAGCTTCGGGAGGAGCAGTGAGGAGGGAGGGGGGAGTTTGAATAAGAGTTTTGAAGAAATACCGCTGAAAAGCACCAGGTTTCACCTTAGCATTTGCACCACTCAAGAGGTGGATAACGTGTTAGAGAAAACAAGCCATTCCTCCTTAGAAATGGATCAGTTCGCCACAGGGAGCCAGGGAATAAAATCCGGACTGAATTTAAAACGGCTATCACCACTTAAATACCTTTAAAAAGTAGAAAGGGGGAAACAGAGAGCTTTTTCCTTGGTTAAAGTTCGTCCTTTAGCCCCGTTCTTAAAGTTAACGACGGCTCTTGATAAATAAACTCCCCACCCGTCCTGGGTGAAGAGGGACTCTGCAGTGTGTCTGCTCAGTTATTGGCACCCAGAGACGGGATTTAGTTCCCTGCCAGGGATGCAGAGCCCGGAATCCCGGGGGAAAGGCAGAACTCTCGGTACAGTCTCCAGAGTTTGGAAGATCCGACATAATCTTCTTTACAAAAGTTTCACAGTGCGATGGAACTGCCAGGTAACTCTCAGGCCGAGCAAAGTGGTGGCTATCTTTTTTCCCCCCAGGAATTCGTAGCAGAGGGACAAAATGAATGGCACAGACATTGATTTTTTTTCTTTTTTTTTTTTCTTTTTTTTTTTTACTTAAAAAAAAAAAGAAAAATTATTTTATTTAGAAAAGTGTGGAAACCCACTTTGGGAGAGGAGAAGAAGGGGGTGATTTTCCCGGTCCTTTGGGCATAGATTTGTATCTACCGCTGCCAAGCCTAAAGGTAATAATTGAATCTCTCCCAAATCTTGGTGATAGAGCAGTCAGAAATGACTCCATCTGACAGCAGAGCCATGAGGCAAGTGATGGATACTATTGTCCAAGCCTGACCCTCCATTAACACCACCTATCAGCATCTGTATTCTGTCACCAATTCCCATGCCGGAGCCAAGAGGGGTGACTCTAATATTCTGAGCACATTGAAGGCTTCCATGCTGAGTTCAACCCTGCATCAACTAAATGGGTGGAGAGGATGACCTAAACCTTGCTCTCTCTATCTCCACTCGCCTTATTACCCCTCTCCAATCCCATTGTTTTGCAGGTGCCTGCAATTTGCTCCTTATCTCCTCAGTGTTTATGAGGGCTCCTTTTTATTAATACAAAGGGAGAAATGTTATTAATATTAATTAACAAAATAAAAAATGAAGCAGTTTTGGGAATCCACCAAATGAATAATCTCATCCCCTAATTGGAGATGAAGTGGGGGGGGGAGGAGGTGTAAGAGAAACAGATGACCTACTGGGTGACAGGCACAGGTTGGAAGGGTGACATTTTATTGTAAGCCTCCCTATGAAAGGAAGAAAAGGAAAGGACCAGTCAATTTAATGCAGGGACCAAGAGTGCAAGAGTGTTGCTAAGAGACAGAGATGCTGCTAAAGTTCTGTGAGAAGCTGTACCCTGACCTTATGCAAATGGAGGCTTCCAACTCTTTGTGGAAAGGCTGCAAATTCCACCCACTGTGTCACCAATACCTGGCATCGAGCCTTTTATTCAAATGTTCTCTAAAAACACACACGCAGAGGATGTGACAAAGCATGACACATTTAGGGCTGGAAGGGGGAGACGCGGAGAAGGGGGAGCAGAGAGGGGGAAGGACAGATCTCATGGTGGAAATGTCACCCATCCATACCTCCCAGAGCCTGTCATCTTCCCGAGCTGAGAGACGAACCTAAGGATTCCTAAATTACCTTAATCCAGATGTATTAGGAGTCATAAATAGCATCTATTCCTTGTGCGTGGGGGAAGCTTTGGTTAAACAGAGGAGCAACCACGATCTGCTGGCTAACAGATATCTACAGCTACATCTGCAGCACCTAGAGCTGGGCAAGGACTCCATGGGATTACTCCCCTTGGAGTAATCCCATTGGACCGAGAAAAACTCTTGGTACAGTTTAGACAGGGCCCAGCCCTACGGGAAAGTGTTAAATCTGGGGGAGCAGGGAGGTGAAACACTCCCAGTGAAGTTCAAACACAACCTTCACCAAAGATTCAAGGTGAAGAGAATGACTCCACAGAGGCTTTTTCTCACTGCAATCGGGAGAGAGTAAATACCGGGTAGATCAATACAGCCCACCTCCTGACGGAAAACAAGTTGGGTTTTTTAAAAATGGAATGTGAGTTCCAGACGGGCATCAGTGTAACTGATGAGTTATCTCGGGGAAAAAAATTTCTATCAAACAGGTTATGCCAACTATCTCCCTAATACGTTGAACACCTGTAGATGCTGGATGCGGGCTCCCCAAAGCCCCCAGACGTTTCTCTCCCTGCACCCTCCTCTCACACAAATGGCAAATTTATATTTTCCCAGGAATATGCAGGTTTGCGATGCAGAGAAAGGAAGGGCTGTTTGTGCTCGGAATGTTAAATAATAATAAATAAAAAAGAGCAGAATGACCTGGCCATCTTTCTCGAATGGGAGCGCGATAAGGTGCTCCAGGAGAGGCTCGTCCTGCCGGGCTGAGCTCTAACCGGTGGTTAAATTCGATATCTCTTCTGTTTTCCACGCGATCTGGAAATTATCGGTTTACTTTCATTTCAGTTGATCCTCGGGGCACTTTGGGGACTCCGGCGGCCAATTTGCCTTTCACAGGAGATAGGATTTCTCTGTCCGCCCCGAGCAGCAACTGAAAAGTGACTCAGCTGCGGTCTGCGAAGTAAGCTGATGCCCGATTACTCATCTTTGAGACGCTCAGGGTTTTGCTTGGGCTTCAAACCGACTCGAAAAGCGGAGCTGGGGGAAACAGTCAAAAACCTTACAACTCCTCTCTCACCACCGGCTCCACCTGATTCCCCTCGGCCCCACCGCTCGTCGGGGAAAACCTGCTTTGGGCATCTCCTGCCCTCAGGATGCCCCAGACCAGATGGAAAACGTGACCCTTCACAAGTAAATGACTCAGTTCCGTGGGTGGAGGTGGCACTGAGAGGGACATGCCGCTTCCTGTGGTGCCACCCCTGCTCCGGGGCTGCTCTCAGCGCTGCCCTGCTCCGCCCCGCGGCTCCGGGGCTGCGGGTCCCCTGCGCCAGGCGGGCACAGTAAATGAATTTACCCGTGCCAATCGCCCGGTATATATTTTTTAATAATAAGAATTTTCATAATGTGCACAATACTATTAATATTTCATATTAGCAGCGCGTGCATGGTGAACTTTGTAATGGGAAATTCAATCGCCGCTGTAAATATTAATAGAATATGAAATGAAGCCACAGCTTCCATGTAGCACTGACAGTAAAACGGAGTGAACATGTGGTGGCCCTGGGGCAAGATAGGCCTTTCCTCTTGTCTCTCTCGCTTTATTACATTAGCCCGAGCCTCTCCTTACAGTCCTGGGCTCAGAAGCTGAAGTTCACAGGTCAGCCATGACAAATGTCCTCACGTCTAGCCAAACAAGACCCCCTGGCCTTGCCATTACATCTGCCCAACAAGCCCCTGGAGAGTGCTTAAGGGTGGCTGGTGCAGGTAAAAGAGCTCTTTAGCGCAACTTTCCAAACAGATCGGAGGAGCGGAGGCGCCCGCTGCTCCTCCAAGGACGGCTGCGGGGACCCTGCCACCCCCCCAGCGCCCCCGGGGGACACCGGCCGGAGCCTTCCTCCCGTGCTCCGCGCCCACGCGTGGTGCCCTGCCACGAGCTGTCCTTTCCTGAAGAATTCCTTCCACCAGAGGTGTCCCGACCGCACCCGCGAGGTTCGGGGCATCCCCGCGACGCCCACTCGCGATGGGTGAGGGGTTCCTCAGGGCAGGAGGAGAGGACCGGGAGCCAAGTCCTTTTTTGGCTTCTCAGCCCCGTAGATTTTGGCTGACATCAGCCCTGGACCGGCAGCTTCCCGGGCTTTTGGGAATTTTCCCCCTCTTTCCCCTATTTCCAGGATTTCTCTTGTATAAACATCACTTTCAACCGCCTTTTTTTTTCTTTTTTTTTTTTTTTTTTTTTTTTTTTTTTTTTTTTTTCCAGCGGGCATCAATCTCCATTTGTTAGGGGAAACCTTGTCAGAATTCCCTCCTGCCTTTCCCCATGGAGGTTTGAGCCGCCCAGTGATTTATGCTGCATCTCCCCGAGGCTCGGAGCGGAATTTCCCCGTGCCTTGAGGGGCTTAAAGTGGGCGGGGAGGGGCTCGGGGAGCGGGGGAAGGCCTCTAACCCCGCACTGCTGCCGCCAGCCCCGCAAACGAGCCGAGGGCTTTGCAGCCCACAAGGGAGACCCGGCAGGATCGGGGCCTGTGGGGGGAGGAGATGAAATGGGGAGCTGGGACAAGGCACCGCAATGGGAATTAAAAAAGGGGCACTTAAGGGATTGGAAAGCGAGAAGGTAACAAATGGGCGATAATCCCAAAACGCACTCGGGCGACTGCCCTTTTTATCTCAGTAGTTAAAACTTCCCTCACCTGAGACGGGAAAAACACATTGCATCCCGAGACTGCCACTGCTTCCTACAAAAACCCCCAATCCAACCAAAAAGCCCCATGGTCCGCCCTTACCAACAACTTTTATTTCAACAAACACCCGGAAGAACTGATTTCTTTTAGGAAATTCCAATATTTTATTATTTCTTTGGCAAACTATTAAAAAAAAAAAAATCTGAGCATCCTTGTCTCTCCTGCTTCTCCAGCCGCTCCAACTGTCCGGCAGCTGCGATAGATGCTGAACTGTGAGGGAAGAAGCCCCGGTCGCTTCCTCCTTGGAGGGGCTCGTCCCTAATTGCATGCCAAGAAGAAACAGTTCGGGAGCCTTTTAGCCACCCGGGTTGTGAAATCATGAATGGAAAAGAAATAAACCCTAATGCGCAGCCAGGAATCGACTCCGGCCACTTCCACATTGACTTGTTCTTTTAACAGCTTCTGTATTTTTCCAACATCGTGACTCAGGTACTTCGTACAGTGTCTGTGGCTTCATTAAAAGCTTTCTATTATATCCCCCAGGAAAATGCAACTGTCACCTCTCCTTGCCTTTTAAGAAGAGTTGCACTTTCAAAGAATATTTTTCTCCCCTTTTACTAAAAGAAACAGCACTGAATTCAGGTTTTGTAAGTGTTAAATAACTTTCCCAGCGTGTATTAAAGGAAGATTGTATTTTATCAACAGCTGATTGATGCGGCCATGTGATCCTCTCGGTTTGTCTATAGTATCATATTTATTTAACCTGCTGGGGGACTGTGTTCAGGGGCCGCTTGCTCCCGCTGGCAAGAGCACACACATTACACACTACCCCAGGTATTCTGATTGATTGTTCCCACCCCACAGCCTTTGGATCATAATTTAACACAGCAGGTCCTACAGCACAGAGGAGGTTTTCGGGAAATACAGTGAGGGGTTTCTATGAGTACCGAACAGCTACTAGGCTTTTCTGAACTAAAAATTTGATGTACGGGGAGAGGTGGAGGAGCGCTTGCACAATCGTGATGCGAACGGTGGCACAAAGAAATGCCTTTAGCCCCTACATTTGATCTAAGCACCTCATTTTTAACAGGTTCTTCCTGCAAATGAGCATTTTCAGGGACTTTCAGGGCACCCACCATCATCCACGTCAAATGATCCATAGCGGCAGTCGGTCAATTATATTCAAGCATATTTAAAATGCGGAGAGAGTCAGACGTCAGTTTTCTCCTCACTTCCCCCAAATGAAACAGTTCAGAAAGTCTTTTGGCTGCCAGCTGCTGTTTGGCCCCAGAGAGGAGGTAAAACCAAAACACCCTCCACCGTCCCCTTCCTCCCTCCCTCCAAAAAACCCCCTCACCCCCCCCCAAGTCCCCAACATCCCCGCCCCCCCAAATG
>VXAY01006543.1:3317912-3392541 GCA_013399855.1 Oxyruncus cristatus | reverse complement strand
AAACCCCCTCACCCCCCCCCAAGTCCACAACATGCCCGCCCTGCAAATTGTTTAACAAGCTCTGTGATGAATTAATTTGCGCGGAGAGATCTGGATGCCGGTGGCTGCTCCTCGCAGCGGGACTGCTGGTCCCTTCCCGGGCAGCGGCGGTGCCAGAGCGGGGAGTCCCCAGGAGAGGCGCGGGATGCGGGTCTGGGCTGCGCCCCATCTAGGGCAGGTTTAATTAAGGTATTACTTGTTCCCCGTGTTTATCCTGCGTGCAGCCACGCTTAACTGCGAAAACCAACGTTTTGCAATTGTTTTTTAAAAGGAATTATTATCTTTATTTCCCCCCCTTCCTCCAGTCGGGTCAGGGATGCGCTCCGGGTTAGGTCCTCACCCCCCAGCCGTCTCTTCGTGCCTGTGAGTGACTTTTTTTTCCTCTTCCCTCTCTGTGCCCCTTGGACTGGTGGGGAACTCACTCATTTACACTCTGAATGATGCACTCTTGGCCCGCCGGAGCCCCCAAACCCCCACGCTGGGTGCGGGGCCGGGAGGCGCCGGCCCCGGGCGGGTACCCCGGGCACAGCCTGGCACCCGGCGGTGTTTACCCATGACTCAGGGCCAGGCGAGGGATGCAGAGACTCACCAAGGTGAGGGAGATGGCAAAGGAGGTGCCAGGTAATAGATCGGCTCCAGTCCCGCGGGGCAAAGGCGTATTGACAGATCACGTTAATCAGTAATTCTTTTTAATTTTTTTTTTTTTTTTTCCTGGTGGGTGCCGGTGACAAACAGCTCCACTCTCCGGGCTCGTAACCCTTTCGTGGCGGGGGCCCCTCTCCCTGGCCCCCCTCCCGCCACTCATGTGAGCTTGTCCCGCTCACCCCTTGGGAAAACCTCCCGAGGGAGGCTGGAGGGGTTTCCCAGGGCATTTCTCCTTTCCAGCTTAATTTTGTACGGGGGAAATCCTGTCACTCGGGACTACCTGTGGTGGGACCTCTTCAGCTGGCCAGGAAAGGCGGTTTTATGGTCCAGATGTCTCTTTTGGAGGAGGGGACGGGAAAAGCTTTTACTCTCCAGTAGAGACTTCCCATATTACCTGTTCTGTTGACAAAGTAAAGTAAATCCTACTTAAAAACATGATTCCTAGGCTCTGTGAGAATGAGGCATATATGTTTTTAGGGCTTGTTAGTGCCAGGTCGTATTGACTGATTCCTGAATAGTTGCTATTGTGCTGCGCTTGCTAAAGGAACCCGAGCAAACACCGCCCGAGAAAGGTTTGTGGTTCCCTTCCACCGCCGGCTGCAGGCTCGCAGCCAGCCTCTCCCTCCCCTGTCTAATCTCTTCCTTCTAAATTTGTTTAGGAAGGAAAAAAAAAAATAGATAATTCCTGAGAAGGTGGAGAGGGAGAACGGATCAAACAGCACGGGAAGGGTCATGCACCTCCAAGGCAGTCCCGGGGCGAGCATCAGCCGGAGGGAGATGGAGCGCGCCCCGGGGTTCCCGTCGCTTTTCCCGCTGAGGGGCGGTTTCTCCCCGTCTGGGAAGAGGATGAGGGATCCCTGCGGGGCAGGGTAGGGCTGTTGCCTTTGGCAGGGTGCGGGGCAGGACCCGCGCCCTGCCCGCACCACGCTGCGGGAGCACCGGGGCCGGAGCCGCCCCGCCCCGCCGTTCCCCCTCCCCGAGGAGCTGTGGGAGGAAAACAACAACGTTTGTTCATTCCAAGCCTCGGCAAACAGCTAAACTAGTTTACACAGTTGGTTTTGACGAACGAATAAATTGTTTTCTTTAAGTACACCGTCCTAAGCAAGCACACACTTTAACTAGTTTTCCTAGGAGGGAGCTTTTTACTAGATTGCTTTTTCATTGCGTGGCTATCGAAATAAGATAATGACCAAAGAGGTGGAACCTAATCAGCCTTTTAGTTGAGTTTAAAGAGTCTAGAGGTAGTTTAAAGGTAGCTTTGGTCATGTTTGCTGGCCAGCTGCGATGTTTGCACTACCACGTTATGATGGGGAGAGTAATGTGTTTGATAGATAAGGGAAAGAGGCTCGCCAAAAAGCAAGGTCAGGTGTGATAAGACTTGACACTTTTACTCATTTTTCACACACATAAAAGGAAACTTTAAAATATGAAGAGAAAAGAAGGAAAGACTCGACATACTAACATCTATCATAAAAACTGTACATTAACAAACCTCACTTCTTATTTAATTAGCCCAAAATCTTATCATGGTTTGGAACGTGTCATGCCGTTTAAAAAGAAAACCCCAACTTCCATTTTGTCAGCAACTAGGTATGTTCTAAAAATAAACCCTCACTGTTCATGGGATAACCACACAATTCCCCTTCTCCTTTTTCATGTTTTATCTTCACTTTTTAAAGTAGTTAATAAAAGAAGTTATAAGCTGAAGATAAGAGCTTGTGAGTGTAATCAATAGTGAAGGGAGGGCTTAAGGTTTTGATAGAGACAGAAATCCTGGAGGAAAAGGGAAAAAAAGTCTCTCGGGAGTTAAAATCTGTGCAAAATAAAAACACCAGGAACTGATGAAGAAATGTAAAGTGCAATGTAACCAAACAATCAATGGCAAAACTCTCACTACCTTTATAAGACCTGCTGTGACTTGAATGGTATTTTAGAAATACTGGTGTCCAGGAGCACAGCTTCATATTATTGATCCTACATTCTATGAAAATGAATTGATTTTTGCCATATACACAAGAATTCTAAATCAAAACTTACAACATTTTTTCTTTCAGGAAACATTTCTGCCATCTTCAGTTGAAATCTAAGCTACACTTTGAAGATCAATCTTTCAACATGCACCTTCCATTTCAGTCTCCATTCAACAAAAAAGAAGTAAGACAATATTTGCAGAAGCATCTAAAACCAATTTTCAAAGGCAACTTAGGCTAGTGTACAGAGGCACTTACACACCCATGTCCAAAATGTGGCTTCTCAAGATGCCTGTGCAGCTGCTGGTCAAAATAAACCCAGAATTTGTAGGCACTGCAGCTTTTCTCCTTGAAGCCTGGCAAGCATCTAGAATTTGCCTCTGGGCAGGTCTAAGGCTCTCTGTCCCTTGGCAGGGCTGAACAGCTTTGTGCTTTCTGCTTTTTCTCTGAGCCCTTCACAGATGAGGCTGCTGTGCTTGCCCGGGGTGGGGGGTGGGGGTCTCTAAAAAAGAAAATTAACCAGGTGAAGAAAAAGAACTGACCTGCTGTCTCTTCCTTCCTGGAAGGTGTGCTTTTCCTAACCTTTCATCAGCCCTTATAAGGTTGGACTAGCCCCAGGGGGATGGTGATCTAAGATCAAGGTCCTCTTCCATCTGAGAGGACATAAGCCCCTGCCCCATCTCTGCTGGGAGATGAAGAGAAACGGGTCACATTTTCACCAGGTCTTCCTGAAATGGCTCCATTCTGCAGAAAAATGGGATCAGAAAGAATGCAAGTATGAGCCTGGCTCTGTATCTCCATGGTTAGAGCGAGCACCAGGGAAACGGGAGGAAATGCAGCTCTTTGATGAACCTTGTAAGTTTGGGATTCCCTGTGCTTTCAGGCACCTAAAGAAGAGCCTGACCTTGGCAGAGCTTTCCTGCAGAGCTCAGTGCAGTGCTGGGTTTAGAGGTCCCCGAGCAAACAAGAACTCACGTCCCACGGCTGGTACCGTCACGCCAGCACAGCCCTGTGCCAGCAAACAGCTCCTAATCAGGTGGAGCTCAAATACCTGCATTGTTCCCAGCCAGTGCATTTGATGTGCACTCACACATCCAAGCATAGGATAGGCTTGAACACACACCAAAGGCTTATGAGATTTAGGTCCCTGAACACCTACAATGCCTTGGAAAATCAGCCTGACACACCTGAGTCACTCAGGTATTTTTTATGATACTACTCTTAAGCACCTGCTTAACTGATGCCACTGTGAGGGATCTCATGGGCTTCATCGAGACACCTCAGGTCTGAAATAAAATTGAGGGATGTGCTGAGCAAGGATGAGATCACTCACCCACTTGGGGATCACACCATGTTTTAACACGCCGTTGGACCAGGGCCGAGGCAAAGAAAGTACAAAAAGCACACATGGGACAAAGAAGGTGAAAAGCAGTTTCTCAAGCTTAGCCATAGTCCCGAAAATAACCCAGCTCGGCACCGTGGCAAAATCCACTGCTGCACTTCCAGCAAGGACTCGTGTAAAGATGACAAAGGGTTTTCCACATCACCCTAGCATGGGACAGATGTCTGTCTCCAATGTCTCTCTCTGTCCCTGAGTCCCACTGAAAAATGATTGGTGGGTGCAAACTTTCCTTAGAGTAATCGGCAGGCAAAGGTGGCTCCAGCTGGATTATATTTTCCATTAAAAAAAAAAAAAAAAAAAGAAACCTTACGTTTCAGGAATTATTATCTTCCTATAGGGGCCACCTTGTACACTTTTTTGCTCTCATTTTAATAATCTATATCAGTGTTGTTTTTTAGCAGATTTTAATGTCAACTGGGGATTAATGTGCATTAATTAAATTGACTGTATTTTCTTTAATGAGCACAAAAGGATTTTATGTTAATGCTGATGATCCTAATAAGGATTCTGTCTACTTATCTCTGTTGTCTCAACATCCTGAAATATTTTATTAGGAAACAAATTAATTTCGTTACTATCACAGGGTAAAAACAAAAGCTATCAGGTGACTGCTGACTGGGTGTGATTAAGCTGTTAGAACTGCACTTAGCTGCAGGACTGTTCATTGCAACGCATTATTTTAAACTTAATTTATGCTTTTTTTATGTCTGGTTTGGCATTGATTGACCTTTCTGGATTGAAAGGCACTGTTAAGTGAGCACCTGAGTAGCCTTAAAAGAGATGCTGGAAGTGAAACTGGGTTAGGGCCCACACTCCTTGCCTTGGAGAGCTGCTAACAAGTAGAAAACACGGAATTAGCTGGGACCAGATGCTACAGAGTGATTACAAACAGGTAGACAGGTATCAATGTGCAACCCCCTTTCAGCTGTTCAGATTGATAATGCAAATTAGTTTTTAACTTGTTAAAAACCTATAATATAATAACAATCATTCACAACAAATGAAAGAAATACATTTATTTGCATGCATGAATATATCTGTGTCAATATATTTTTATACATTCACAGCTGCTCGGAGCTTGAAAGACACTTGACTTGCTGAGCAAGCATTTAATAAAAAGCCCATGGAAATGTTAATTAATGGTATTTGGTACTAAATGCTCACTTTGATGCTAAAATGTTACGCTGTGCAGATTTAAAATTCATTCGGCATTTTTTGCCCTTGTTACCATCTGCAAATTTCCACCCCACACCCCATTCTCACATCAGGTTGCTGAAATAATTTGATAGTATTATAGCATATGCCAGTAATGAACACTAGGGATGGCTTCTGATCCCACTACACCTGTTTAACATCGTGGCTCTCAACTGCCTGATTCTTGTCAGTCGTTCGCCTCATTTCCTTGACTACCCCAACTCAAGCCACCCTTGGTTTTGCACAAGTGTGTAGGAAGAGGAAATGTCCTTCAAAGAACTCCTAAGAACTTCAGCAGCTGTCAGCTCTTAAATAAATCAGAGCAATTCCAATGAACTCAGACAAAAATATTCTGCTGAACAAAGTTGTTCGGGCATAAAACAGTTTGTGAGATCCAGCAGCAAGTTGAGGTGTAAGAAATCTGACAGTGGCTTTAAGATAGGCTGGACAAGGGGGATCTGAAGGCTTTCAGGGACTAAAAGCTCTCTTTGCCCACTTTGAGCATGGAAAGGAGATCTGTGAATCCTACTGAAGGAAATTCTGGTTTCCTAAGCCCTGCGGTATAGGGAAATTCAGCCAAGAAAGTGGTAAATATAATTTTAGGGATGATAATAAAGTAAACTGCAAACTCTTTGAAAATATCTATATGATTGAAAGAAAACATTGCTGACATTTCAAAGACTTTAATTTTAACCTTTGTTTACAAAAATGTTCCTGATCTGATTTACAGAACTACTTATCTTTTATTTACATTTGTAGTCAATAAGAAGATGTAAACAAAATCACAATAATAACTTAAATATATTTAAAAAAAATCCATTGGCTAAAATGTTAGAAAAAGGACTGATTTCTTAGACACACCAGAATTTTTCTTTTTTTTTTTTTTAGATAAAAATTCTTGCTGGGAAAAAAACACTGATGTGTCATTTGTGAGGAGAGAATAACCCCTATAAGAAATTCCAATGGATAGATGGCTGTGTAGATGTTCAGGCATTTATTTCTTTATATTGTTTCTTTATGTTCAGTTCAAGTTTTCAAATGAATGTTTATACGGGGGTTTAATAACATTTCTGTTTACCTTGTGTCTTTCTTGACAAATTAACCTTTTTCAACAGTAACTATAAATTACATAATCACATTACAGCATTAATTAATTGAAGATATTAGTAGATGACCTATAATTAATATAAAATAATTACAGAAATTATTGTTAGTTTCGGCAATCTGGAGCTGAAACCCTATTTGTAATGTCTCATGCCAGTATTTCTCAGTGTGATTACAGTGTATGTTACAGTAAAATAGCCCACTATCATTTTAACAGTGTGTACAGGAGAATTCATTTTTATGCCAGATACCCCCAGCATGTCCAGGCATTGACTTTCATAGAATGTACTGGGGGCATAATTACGAGCAACACATTTTGCGCAGGTCACCAAAGAGCTCCAAACTATAAAAATATAGAATATAAAAATGTAAGTGACACCTTCTACCATCCCTTTTTTGTTGTTACTGTTGTCTGTGTAGGCTGTGAATTGTGCTGGCATCTGGTTGCTGTCCTCCAAGGCTGCACTTTTCCTATCTACCTGGCAGCCTCTACCACATCCCTCTTGGTCCTTTTGGAGCATCTCAAATGCAGTAGAGCTGAGTGTCTAATTTTGCCTAAGGAAATTCAGCTGTAACTTGACAAATTGGCCAAAAAAATTGTCCGAGGGGTTAATTCTGATTTTAAAAAGCCTTTTTTGAGACAGTTAATGACCTATCCTAACTTTTTCAACAACTGGGCATAGAATGTAAGAATGCGGCAGATGCAGACTTGAGGGACTCTGTTTAGGTCTTCAGTCTGGGTACTTTCTATATGTGAAAACTAGACCATAAATTTATTAAAGTCCATCTTAATTGAGTTATTTTTATAATTGTTTTCTGTGTCATCCTTTCCTATACATTCTTCCCCATTTAATAAAATGCATAACTCAATTTGCAGAATCTCAACCTTTCTCTGTCTCCAGAGGCCGACTCTGAGTTCTCACTCTTAGAAACACAGTGAAACTTTCCTAAGGCTCCTAAACCTTCCTAAAGAGTAAACCAATCTTCCAACTCCAAACTCTGGTCCCTCTCCTTCCTTAATGAATTGGGAGATTCATTTACCCCGCAGTTTGAAGGTAAAACTTTCCATGTCAGATTTTCACAAGAAATAGGTTCATTTGCAAATATTTAGCAGGGCTCTGCAGCCCTCCCCAGGGGCAGCTTGGGCAGAAATGTCAGCCTGAGAACTGTAGGACTTTCAAGAGAGTAAAACCACAAAGCTCTGATCTGACTATAAATGTTGCATTACATTTCATTATTGGTTTGGCACACGCTATACAAGATGAATATAGGTGTCTTTATCTGTGTGTTTGAATCTCTGTACACACATCTGTCATGAGTGATATTTTTAAGGGTGCTGCCTCGGTTTGATGAAGACAATAACATTTATTTGCGCAGGGATTGCACTAAATATTGGCATGTGCATAAATGGAGGCTGTAGTCAGAAAATACAATCCATAAAGATTTAGGGGATGTCGTTCAAAGCGCACAAATCTATGCCTTGTTCATGTGCATCTATAAATAGCTGTGTAAGAAACTCGAGGCAGTGTCCAGTCTAGATCATGGCCTTATAAAAGCAGCTCCTGTACAAGAGTCCACTTTACAATTTCCTCTGCTCTAACCACCTCCTTTCATTGCAAATTTAATGAGTGCTTTCAAGTGCACGACAAATACAAGATGAGAGAGTTTGGGGAAACCTCCTTGTTGGGGAAAACCAACACCTTGAATTAAAGGCATCAACTAGCTGAGCCTCTGCAGTCAAAGCTGTGTTTTCAGAATATAAAACTAATAGCATTCATTGAACTACTGAAATACTATAAAATAAAGGAGAAAACTGCAGTAAACACAGCCCCTAAAACTGCAAAGAGATGCTTGCTTTTGATCTGCAGGAGTATCCGCTTCTCTATATTGTGCAGGAATGATCACTCAGCTTAACCTGTGGGTTCTGCCTAAAGCAATATTTTAACAATTTGATATTTTTTAAAAACACCCTTGCAATTTCTTGGGACTTTCATAATTCATTTTTCTCTGTATTATTTTCTTTCTTGTGTGTGTTATTAAGCTAAAAAACAATGGGATTGCTTTCCCCTCCTCTTGTTTTGTCCATAAACTGATTTATGTTACAGTGAGTAGTTGCATTACACACCCTTGTGTAAAACATGCTGAACACTAAAGAATAACTGACAATCTACCACTTGAAGATTAATCTTCTCTCTCTTTGAGTATCTGAGACTACAGGGCACTCACAGCTGGAAAAGACCATTCCAGCTACAGGTTTGTGCTTTTAACAGCATATGAAAGTTGTTGTCAGATTTTTTGCTGCAGAATTTATTTCTACAGCACCATCACCAGAATAAATCATGGTAAATCTTCTGTACATTTCACCCCCAAACCTCAGAGTGCTTTACAGGCATTAATTATCCCAACCAAATTATGCAACATGTAAACCATGCATAGTGATAATCTAACAACTACTAAACTACTAACTGCTAACTGTGAGGCAGCTCCAGAGAGGTTGTAAATTCGTTGTATGGGCTATCTGAATGAGTTAGTTGTAGCCTGGGAGAGCTGAAAGGTACACTACCCAATCAAAACAGCAACGTGGCATTAGCAGGCAGAGTATAATTATGATTTGGCCAAGTGGTTGGATCAAATTATCACATTATGGTGGGATTCACACTGAGATGGGTAAGAGCCCTCCTTCAGTGCCATGTGTATGCTGGCATCTTTGTGTTCTCCATTTGCTAGGGATGATGTGCACCCATGAAGTCTACAGAAGATAAATAATTTCTTCCTAGGCAGGCCAAACTTGTGACTTTTGGCCCCCAAAAAATCAAGTAACAGAGAGGAGTTCTGTTAATTTTATTTTACTTTTAAAGAAAATGAAACCATTGCTCATAAACTGCATTTACATAAGTCGCATCCCAAAGACATTTCCAACAGCATAGGCAATGCCACTACCCTGCTGGAATGTGGGTCACTGTAACTCAGACTGGAAATACCAATACTGAGCTGTTGTCTGGTGAGATGTGATGGGATCACACACCCAGGCAGTAAGGCTGAAAGCATATAGAGATGCACATATTTCAATTATCAATACAGGAATCAGGGGAAACATTTCCAGCATGGCTAGGCTCTTGGTGTGCTCCTCACCTACAAGTGGAAGGAACTTCGAACTTGTATTTTGAACACTTTATAGAAACTTTAATCAAGAAACAGAGAACATCTTAGTCTTGAGGGGAATGGTGCTATTTCAAAATTTTCCTGAAGCTACAGTTTATGGAATACTCATGGTTTAAAAACACATTTGCAATAATAAAGTTAATTTTGCTCCTTTCACCAGGATTTATTGAAAGGTAATTGCCAGCACTACTTCCCATCAGCTGCTCACCTCAGAACAGTGGCTGTCCCTGACATCAGTCAGATGTTGCCATGGGAAAGACTAAGTTGTCTTAATCACACATGTTGTCAGTTAAAAACACCAGAGGGAAAAAAAAGACAACCCACAACCAAAAGCAATGACCAGGGAACATCTACATGCGCTTCTAACAAAGGCTGGAATAAATATACAAGCGATGGAAACTATTGCCTGTCTTAAGATCAGCAAGTCCAATTTTCAAACAACAGTGCTAAGGTGAGGTTTAGGGATGCATGTCCTCAGCTACAGCAGCTCACTCCTGCTTATTTCAGGGATAAGACAGAGCCTTTCACCAGCTGAGGATGCTCAGATATCGCTCAGATGCCACGTGAGTGCTCCGTCCCCTGGGCTTTGAAGAGATGTGGAGTGGTGACCTGTACACATGTGTGGGTGTCACAGTGAGAGGTTTGTCAACAGGGTTCAAGGTCAACATGTATCAAAACATGGGGTCTGGCTAATTTACTTTCATTCATACGCTTGGAGTTAAGCAGCAAAGAAGGGGTTAACCATAAAGTATTTCACCTTGAACCTTGCACTCTCTTTATCTAGCACACCATAATAAAAGATCAAGAGTTCCTGCTTATTATCTTATTTTTCCTCCTTGTTCCACTAGGCTAGGGCCCAGACTAGTTATGGATTAACACTGTGATCAATAGTAAGCTTGCTGTCTCACTCTCGGCAGGGGAAAATGAACTCAAAATGCAGTCAAACTCTTATTGATCAAGGATATAGGTCTCACTTTCATTACCTCTGTCTCCTGATAACCCACATATAATGTGATGAGTTGCTAATCTCTCTGATTTTCAATGGACCCTTCACCCCTCCTGTCTGCACAGTAGAGCTTTTATTTTTGCCTCTTCTGTGTAATGCCTGTAGCATTAACTCTCACTCTATTACCATCATGCCTGGTCAATCCGGACTCATAGAAGGACTTTTAAATAGAATTGGGCCAACTGTGTTATGATTTTAATTAGGTATCTCCAAGCGAGTTACCCTTCAATAACAAACCCTGAGAAGATTGGGTAGTTTGGACTACTCAAACCCATCGCAGGAGAAGATGTTTATGTGGATGCTTGAATTGAAAACATAAATGCTGTGCCACAGTGCACCTATAGCTTTTAATTTCATTCTTCCATCCATTGTGGATAAAGACTTATGTCCATCTATCTCATCTGTCATTTTGGATACTTATTAGTTCCCTTGAATAAACTTGGTTGGGTGTACACAGGCGAGTGCATTTTGTATGCAAAGATAACATTTCCTCATATCCCCTGAAGCAAATATCTCAGAACCAAAAGAAAGGTAGAAAAGCACTTTATTGACTGGTACTGATAGCCAGAGACATTCAGAGCATTTGCAAATTTTTAGCAAGCTCAGAAACCACCTTCCATTTGCAGTGTTCAAATGAAGAAATATCCTTCTGAAATACAATGGTTTGCAGGCTGAAAGGAAGGTTTGTATTGATTTTGCATTGAATTTTTACCCCAAAATTATAAAAATGCTTCCCTTTCATGGATTCTAAATTCTCTTAATTTATTTCCCATTGATATTAACAATGGTAATGATAAAACTGAATCAAAATCAAATTCTAATCAGAAGCTTGAAAGAAAAAGTAAAAAAACCCGGTTCCTAAAATAATAAAATTGAAAGGAATTTTAATCTGACTTGGAGGAAAATAAGGCTTAAAATACAAGAATTCCCTGCAAGAGGAGATTCCCAGTGTCAGCTAACCCTGCTATCTTGAAAACACATAATTTACTGGTAATCTAACTCACTGGATTAAAGTAATCAGAACTGTGTTAGAATATGTTAATCAATGTCCCCAAGCAGTGCTTTTCCCAGTTAGTCTCAAACAAGTAGTCCACATACTCCTGTCAGGTAATTGAACCAGGTCCCCTTGCATACAGTGTCACAGGAATTGAAACGACACTTCTCGTAGATCCAGTCCTTGTAGATTCTACAAAGTCAGTCATTATTAGCATAATTATTTGTGTGATCTTCAATCAGGGGTCTCATCACATTTTCTTAAACATAATATAGATTAAAAATAAGATGTTATTGATTGGTTCTGAAAGAGAAGGGTCTCAGGTTTCACGTGTACTGTTTGCCTTCAGTGGTAGTTTTCTTTATACATTAGATAACACTCACAACCTCATAGCCGTTGTGAACACGGAGCTTCCTTTTGAAGCTTACATCAATCATATAATTAAGACATCTTAGTACCACTTTCACAATCTAGCCAGATTGCGATCTGTGCTCCCTGGGCCTGTTTCTGAAACTTCAATTCATGTGCTTTCTTTTTTGTATGTGTGCATGTGTCACGTAATTACCGCTCTTCTTTCTTCATGCTTCTTCCAGGTACCCTTTGCGGTTGGTCCAAATTTCTTTAGATTAGCCTTCCTGTTAGCCCTAAGTCTTTCCATTTTATTACAAAGAAAAATTAATTGGGTTCTAATAATGAGGTAGGCATGCAGGGCACTTACCAATGAAATACAATTGTTTGTGCATAATAGAATCTCTATGGTGGCATCTGCTTGAACAGCTAAATCAAAGACCAACCAAAATCGCTGGTTAGAGATAATTATCTTTGCTGTAAAACATGCTCTGATCTATATGGTGAGATAAAAGCTCACCCATGATATCACTAGCTAATACCTTTTTTTCTGGGGGGGGGAGAGGCACCCATGCATTAGTTAAAAAAGCAAAACCACAGATCAAAATATTCAGATGCTCCAACCCTAAGCAGCTGATCTTTCATTTTATCATCTTAATAAAAGGGGTCTGGGCTTCAAAGGGGTTGTTGACACTTCACGCTACCCTTACTGCTATGTCTCTTTTTTGTTTCTTCTCAGACACGTCTTCTGACACCCAGCATTCTCTGATAAATGTGACATATTGTCAATTTGTGTATTAGAGTTGAAGTTTCTTAAAAATTGCTCATTTAAAGGCGCCAGAGCTCCCCATATGATTTTCTTTACTACTTCAGTTCTGCATTGAATAGACAAGAACAGAAAATGAAAAAGGCAGATGTGAGGAGGGAAAGATATCTCAGAGTGGAAAATATTTTTGTGGAAATGATGAAGGTGTCCATCATAAGGAAGAAAAGTGAGCTGAATTTTTGATGTATAAACCTGAGATACAGTCCTGCACGTGTCAAATGGATATGTCAGAAAAAGTGACAGTGATATTTTTTCATTTTATGACCCAGTCTGATTCTTACCAAAGTCAAATCTGGCCCATAAAGATCATGGACATCAAACACTGTATAGACCTAATAAGGCAGGTTTAGTCTTATGGTCTCAAATGCATTTTATCATTGGAGACCTAAAGCACACTTAAAATGTTGCATCCAAAGCAACGTAAGCCCACGGTATTGATAAGACATGTTAATGCTGGAAAGATGCCCACTATGCAGACAATTTACCTCTAGCAGAGGTTTGGTAGAATAGCTGTGGTGTAAACCAAAACCATTTAACCTCTAAATACAGAGAAGGCTTGAGTTTAGTACTGTATTTGTGCCACTTTTTCAATCAAATCAAGGCCCAAGTTTTCCATTTAGTTATTATTCCCTCTTTCTCCAGAGAGACAAACAGGGATAGGCCATCACCATGTGAATTAATGAACTGCTGGCAATAATTACGATTATAGTTGACAGTCACACTGCAGCGCTCTACCTACTAGTTATGACACCAAGAACAATACCTGAGAGGAAGAATTAAATTCTCCAGAAAGGAAAGAATGGGTTAAAAAGCCATATGGAAATTTACACTGGGGATAATTTAAAGCAACGGCTAAGATTAAGGAAAAAAAAAAGCATAATCACAAAATGTCCACCAATTAAGCCTCAAGAAAACATCCTTTTTTTTTTTTTTCCTTACTTTCGTGTTTCGAGATGCAGAGTTCACCCTAGAGCGCTGAATTTCCATTCATGAGCATAGTACATACATAATTAATGCAATCTGCTGTCTGTTATGACTAGAGATGACAGAAATTTATGTGACAGCTACCAAATATGTATATATTTGGTTGTTGTGTATATGGCTGTTAATAGGTTTGACTGTATCTGGCATTGATAATATGCCACCAATGTGGTGAAGTTAAACCCATCCCACGTCTTCCAGGCCTGGTGTGTGGTAGGGCTATCCAATTTGAATAGCTCCTTTATGTTCTTTTTCAAACCAAACGTTTTTATTTTTGTCAATAAACTGTGTCATTTATTATAGTTAAGAAAACTCATGTTGTTTGAGGTCTTTATCAGAGTTCCTACAAATCAGGTTAATTGGTGATCAACAGAGCTTTTCTGCCTTTAATGAGCCCTGGTAGCCCAAGGCAAGGCCCAGCTCTTGATAAGGGACTTTCCCTTTCCTTATTCAGGACTCTTTGATCACTTTTTTTTAACTGGGAGAACAACCGCCGGGAATGTCATTGTTTTTTAATTGCCTGATTACCAAATGTTGGAGATAAAAGATAGATGTTCTCAATTAATAACATTTACATAGATTAGCATCACTAACAAGCCTCATTAGTAGCTGCTGACTTTTGTTTAGACTGCATCCCATGTCAGTTGTGCTCTGATAGTGCACTGGTAACTACGTTCTCCATATTAAAATACATTTATTTCTAACCTATTTCCATTAATCAAGCTATATATATGATATTTTAAAGCACAAACAGGCTTCCATTAAAGTTAACTCCTATTTCTCGGAACATTCAGTGCAAAGTTGGAGATATTGGGAGGTTTTGCATCAAAAAAGCTTTGCCTTCAGGAAGGGGAGCGAGGCCTGAGGTACATCAGTGTATTTAGAATAATAAACAAGCAAGCACAGCCAGTTGCTTGTGTTCCTCTGCAAGTTGTTTTGCTGATTTAGTTATTAATTTTGAACTGTCAAATCATTAGCTTTTGCTGCGCCTCAATCTACTCATCCACGAACTGTGTACACTGATACATGTCCTCCTTAAAAGTGCTTTGAACGTGAGGGCAGAAAATACACTGGCTGCACTCACAACATATTGAATAAATATCTGGAGTGAGAAAACAAATCTCTTTTACACCATTCTGTTGGTGCAAGTGTTATCCTTGAAATCTGACCTTCTCCTGAGGCCGTTCCTCAGCGAAGCACCTCGTCCTAATGATTAAATCATAGATGTCAAGATCCTGCAGGTTTGCACTCCTTGGTCCTCACCCTGAGATTGACTTTTCTGTTGGCCAATGCACAATGCAAGCACTGTCGGGGTAGCAGGAGAAACCTCCCTCTCCCCTTCCAGCAAGCCCTCATCAGGTTGGCTGTTCTTTAAGCACACTTGATTTTTGACAACAAAAATCTATTTGAGAACTTGTGCTTTTCTGCTTCAAGAACAAAACAAAACATATCAAGCAAAAGAAAGAAAACAGCAGAGGAGTACTGTTAAAAAAAAAAAAAAAGGCTTAATATGTATAGCTTGCCACGAGGGAAGGGAAAATTCTGACTGAACTGTCAATGAAACCAAGCTAAAAGCTGAAATACATATATAGAATGTCAAACACTTTGGGAGATAGAGATACACTTCTGCGTGTCTTTGAACGTGTGTCATGTCTTTGTATGTGTGTGTACAGTTGGAGACACAAACATGTATGGACTTGTGCAGATTTAAAAAATGCTTCTATCTATTATTTTGGTCAATGGTCCTCTTTTTTTTTATATTTTCAACACCTATTGCACCAATACACACAAACCCAATATTTTTTACTCCATCTGCTTGAAAATCTCTGGTGTCATGGCCTTTGCTTCAATGCTGAAGCTGATTTCAGGTTTGCACACAAAAAGTGAGCTCTATAGTTCAGTCAAGCAGCAAAGGCAAAGTGCTAAAGCAGAAGCTTTCGTGCTGTCAGTGGATGGATTAAATAAATAAATCAATCAATAGTGAATGTAAACTTTTTTTTTTTTTAATCTCTCTTTTCAGTAGAAAAACTAAGACATAAACTCTTCTATCTTTAGTCTTTAAGACAGAAATAAGTTTGTTGACTTCCACTTGAACCTGTGGTGTAAGGTATTTCTCCCTCATCAGCAAGGGATGTCAGGATGTGAAATCAAACAGAACTCAGGAGGGATTAACATGTTTTGATTTGACACATTTTTCAGCCTGTTGGTCACGTATGTTTACTTTTTATAATTTTTAAACAGGGAGATAATAACCCTGATCTTTGTTTTATTGATGCACACACTTCATAGGGCAATACAAAGCATGGAGCAGAAAACAAAGACAAGAAAGGTGTGGGAACAAGATATTCCATTTGTGGCTTTGCAGCGTAAGATGACAGAACTGTGATTACGGGTATGTACATGTATTTATTTTTTAATTATCTGGTTTAGAGGAGGAAAGGTAGTACTAAAATTTCTGCACAGTGATGCACAGAACCAAGACTGCTAAGCACCATCATGCAAGGTGTCAGAGCCCTAACATGACAGATGTGTTCAGAGAGTGAAATTCATCTTTGTTTATAGGGCCAGTGCAGAGCCCGTGAACCACTTAAAGCCCTTTATGGGGAGGGACACGGCCCAAAACCCACAGTTCTTGGGCCCTTGAAGGGCCATTACTTCAGATTCGGGCTGGGTTCAGCCACTTCCCCAAGGGAACTGCTTTTATGCCATTATCTGTCTCCTGGACTACCTACTCCACAAACAAACACGGGTTGTTGTTATTTATATTTTAGTTCTTCTTTGCTTTTCATTTTTAAACTTTCACCCTTTGTTTGTGACCAACAGAAAAGAAAAATACGTAGAGAGAAAGATGAGTCTAAATAAGTAAGTTGGGTCTTTTTCTATCCTTACTTTTTGAGACCAGGTAATTCCAGCATTCTGCTCCTCCAAATTCTTTGATTCATGTTCAGCCAACCAGAATATTTTCCCTCTTGACAAGGTATAATTTCAATGGAGCTGTGTTTTGTCTCTGTATGATGCACTTCATATTTTTCATGATTTTGCATCCCTCATACAAGACTCTGTCAATTAAAATGATAGCTACTTATGTGGGACAATAAGTGACTATGAGGGAAGGGATTTGTGGAGGCAATTTACAACCTCTAATTCAGCTGCAGGAATGTACTCCAGCACACCCACCCTGCAATGGCTGTGCCAGGTAATTTGCTGGAACACTCCACTGAGGCATCAGCCTGTTGATTGCCTGATGTGTAAGAGGCCTCAGACTGGGTCATATTCGACAATTAGTTTCAGTAAAAAAAAATCAGGAATATTTCTTCCAGCATTTGTTTCAAACTAGATTACGTGCTCCCATATTGCAAGGGTTAAAACATGCAGAAAGAGGGAAGCTTAAATAGAACACTAAAAAAATTAAATCACTGTTTTGGTTGAAACAAAACATTGCAGATTTACCTAAGATCATGTTGCTTGTCGCATTGCAATAAACCTTTACATCTGTCCTTAAGTGCTGACGCAAATCCTATTTAGAACTTGCTGTTCAGCCGCAGAAGAAAAACCCCCAAACAACTATTTATCACCTAGATCTAATCCTGACCACATTTTCTCCTTAGCCAGTAGAATATTCTAAAAAGAAACAGATGGTTTTAACCATCTTTCCAATACCAAATATAAAACTGGTTTAATTAGTGTGTAAGCAGTCATGGCCACGCACTGCATGTGCAGCTCCCTGCAGTATCTCCTCTCCTCCGTCAGTGAAATTCCTCCCATTCCCGTTACTCCTACAAACCTTTAGCCCAGATCTTAGACTGACATAAATCAGAGAAGCTCCACTGAGTTGGATGGAGTTCTGTCAATTTGTGGAAGTTGAGGTTCCGTGCTCGTGTCCTAATTCCCCCCCCTCCCCCTCCCAAAAATGTTAAGAAAACAAGTGAATATAGAGGAAATTCCAAATGTGGTAGCATTGATTCATGGTTTGGCCCTTTCAACAAATGTAAATACACTAGAATGTTGGTTTGATTTTTTTTTTTTTTCTGAACACTGTTCTCATTTACATATGCACTTTTAAATAAAACAGGACGTTTGCTAATGAAATGGTGCAATTAGAAGCATATTCTTACAGAATCTACAGAAAGAAGACCAGTGAAGATGATCAAATTTAGAAAAAATAGCTTTTTCACTACAGAGGAAACAATTTTTGCAATTGCCTTTTTTTTTTTTTTTTCTCCTCAGTATTTTATTTCTAGGGGAGTTATGATTTTGGTTTTTTTTTTTTTGTTGTTTTTTTGTTTTTACCAAAACAACCTGTTCCTATTTAAACCACATGACGATTCAGGGCAGCTTAGTGGGTAAGGCAGCCAGAGATCACCGGCAGGACCTCGGCTTGAACCAACTCCAGGTTACAACCTAATTGGCTTCTTTGTCTGAGCTCAGTGTCTCCAGGTCGGGCCATGGATCACTGCCAAGGCATTAGGGAAACTTGCAGCGGAGTTGCGTGGCCTGGAGATAGACAACTTCACTTACAAGCTCTGCCTGTCCTGACCCTGATCCTTCCCTTGCACGAATATCCTCTGCCTGGTTAAAAGAAGAAAGAAAATCCACGTTCTCCCCGGATCAAAGCCGTTATTTGTCTCTGCTTTGCAAGGCATCCAGGCAAGGGAAAGGAATAAAAAGGCGTTTTCGGGCTGTGTGTTCGCTTTTAATTTGAATATGGAGCAGAATTCTGGGAAAAAGTTAAACAGACGTTAAATCAAATCGCTGGAAAAACAGTGTTTATGTGGTGGCTTTGAGGCAATTGGACCCATGTGATCAAAGATTTGTGATTTCCAGAAAAGAAATATAAAGAATAGGTCTAAGAAGTGGGCCAACCCATTAGCAAAACTGGAGGAGATTATTCTTGTGACTCAACGAAAACAAACAAACAGAAAAGGAATCTTTGAATCATTAGAGTTGGAAAAGACCTCTAAGATGTCCAGCCATTAACTTGAGGTAATTCATTAATTCTTCAGTTTAAATTTTGCTATGGTTGGACTACATCAGTGATGGAACCGGTTTTAATGGAGCATAAAATCCCAACCTTAACACCAGAGGATTGAAATGAGGACACCAAACAGGTGTCAGCAGGGAGGGATCTACACTAGGTAATGCATTCATGAGAAATCAGATTTTTTAAATTAAGTCCCCTGAAGAATCTCTCTTGCTTTATTCATTGTTTTTCCTAAAAGAATGGTCATCCAATGAGGTCTTTCCATATTTCTTCATGCAAGGACTCTCTTTTAAAAATCTTCTATTGGTTTTGGTGGCTGTACATTAAATAACTATATTCATCTCTTCAGCAAATTGATACATAACTTAAGCCTGATTATAATTTGGATTTATTGGACCCATTTGATATTTTTTTTTTCCTTAAAACATTTGGTGAGAACTATTTTTAATAAAAAATATGTTCCTATGAGGTTGGCAGTCACAAAACAATTTTCTATAGAAGAGCAAAACATAACTACCAACCAATCATTAGAAATTTTAAAATTCTATTCTCAAAGAGTGATTTTTAAGAAGATTCTGGACCTTTATATTTGAGTGGGGAAAAAAGTGCAAAAGAATGTTAGATTTATTTTTCCTTTTTTTTTAATTTTACTTTTTTTTTGCTGTTTCCAAATTTTTAAGTATTTCATGGCTTTTGGAAAGTGGCCAGAAGAAAAAGGAGGCTGTCATTTAGTCAAAATCTAATTCTTCTAAGCTGGAGGAAGATATTAAAGTTTATAGAGTGGACAAATAAAATAGAGAGGAACAAGAAAGTAACTGAGTGGAGCCACCCCTGTCCCTGCAAATAAGCAAAATGAAACCCACCAAATCAAAACAAAACAAAAAAGCCAAACTAGAAATCATGTTGTTTCAAATGCTTTGTAAAGCAGACAAATGCCTAAAAAGGGAGGAGACATTTTGGGGGGTATTTTTACAGTATGAAATTGCAGAGCTTGAATTATGGTGACAAGTATTTTGGGGGAAAAAAAAAGAAGTAAAATTAAGCTATGAACAGGGTTCCCATTCCATGCTTTTCATAAATACTCTTTTCCCCCCCTCCAGCAACCTTTCCTTGCACCCCTCTTGCTTTGTGCTGCTTCCAATGACAGCGATGCTCAGTTTTACAGGGTCAGATGTGCCCCAATTTAACTGGTTTATGCTGCGACACAGAGCAAAACGCCACCATTTCATGCCCTGGGGCAGCCCCTGTCACAAGAACACTTTGTGGGAGAGGTTTGGGACAGGTGAAATGGATATGTAGCTCCTGGTAGTAGGTCTAGTTGTCATCCCAAAGATTGGCACAGCAGGAAATGAATGTCAATAATAATTTTTGGCAGCCTCGGCATCACGTGCAAGTGGTATCCGCTAGATCTCAGCCCCGATCTCTGCACCAGCTGAGAGGGGAGTTAGGTTTTATAAATCCCTGTTTTTCCTAGGAACTGAAAATGAAGAAAATCCTCAGCCTGGTGACTGGGAGCGAGGAACTCCTGCCGTGACTCTGTTCCAGAAGACTCCTCATGGAAGACACGAACAGGACAATTCAAGTCAAAACTTGACTAACAGGTGCCTCTTACAGCCTTTAATCCCATTATCAGCCAGGTTTGGCAGAGAAAGGGAACGTGTCATCTCAGCCCTGTGCCCTTGGCACAGGAACACTGTCACAGCACTGCCAGGTGCCCGTGCCACGGGCTAAGAGTCATCTGTCATCGATTCCCCTGGAATCAGACAGAAATTGTCTTTTGTTGCTTTTTGAATCTGTGGTTCATTAAAATCAGTCACGCTTCTGGGCTGGGAATTTTCTGAGTTCTGTTAGAAATATTTTTTTTTTTTTTGAGTCATTTTGCATCATTTGCAATTTCTGATGCATTCAAATACTACACTAGGTCCCCAGAGCAAAACCTCTCTGTCAATACACCTCATCTGACAGCAATTGTGGAATGGAGCTTTGAAACTCAAGCACTAGTTTTAAATGCTGGTAAAAGCTGCCCAAGAGATAAGAAAAGAGGAGATAACTGGTAGTCCTCTTAAAAGTGCTTCATGTCACCCTGAGAATCTCTTGAATATCTTATAAAAGAAAAAAAGAACCAACATGGCATGAATCAATTAAAATTAAATACCATAGAAGATATTTTCTAGATAAATCAAAATGTCTCTTATATAATTTTGAGCTGCGCACCTCAAGTTAATTTTTCCACTGTGTCTTTTTCACCATATAAGAGGGTATACAATGCTCCATAGACGCTCCTGTCATCTTTCCTTATCACATTGCAAATATGTTTGTACATGAGATTTACTGCCTTTTCCTACAATGAAAATAAATAGTGAATGTTCTTTTCTACTCACCATGCTATATGCTTTAGAAACTTCCAGAAATAAGTCAGAACAGCAATATTTATATAGTTAGGCCTGGCATATTTGTGTATATTAGGTAAACATGGTTATTTGGAACCAAGCTGTGCCTGTATGGTTTCTTCATGCTGTTTTGTTGTCTAGAGGCACAACGAGGCCAATTTTTTAGAAGAAAAATGTGCCACATAATTGCCACTGTGTGATGCATTCAGCTAAAATTATGGAAAGAAAGAATCTCAGCTCCCCCTTTGATGCACTGTGCTGTTGTTCCACTCTGGCTTTTACGAGCTTTCCGATGCAACTGTCCTGTTCAGTAAGAGAAAACACCGGAATTACATACACAAGTGCACACACGTACACACACACACACACTGATAAGGTTTGTCTAACCCCTGGCTTGAGCACACAGCTCAAAAATTGCCATAGAGGAAAGGATATATTTGTTCGAAGGGGAAGAAAGGCAACAGTGCTAAGAAAGGTGAGAGCTGACATGGTAAATAAAAGCAACACAAGTGAAGGCACAGTTGGAGCAGGAAATAGTTGGGAGATGTTATTCAGCACTTGGGCTGGGAGATTATGTTTAACATGAGGAGTGGAAGATGTTAAGGCAGCTCCTCCTTGCTCTGTATTCATCCTAATTTGCCAAATGGAAAAATGAGGGACCAAGCTCATTTAAGACCAACGCTGTGCAGTCCCAAGTTTTCACCTGTTGCCATTAAAAATGTGGGAAAACAAACAGACCGTATTATTGGTGCATTAAATCACTCAATAGCTCCACACAATGTTCTGTGGCACCAGGATGATACTTTAAAAGGGTGCAATTACATTCTCTGTAAGACAAAGATGGCCCTTTGGAAACAACTGAGCCTGACTTTTTTTTTGACACTGTCACAACAGAAACGCAGTAACAAGTACCTCTGCCCACTGCCTGTAGACAGTTTATTTATGCAAGAAGAAAATTGGAGGAGTGCTCGGATATTTATGTTTTACATCAAAGAAAATTCAGGTTCAGGCCAGCAGACAGGAATTATTGCTGAAAATCTGTTCGTCATGGAGAGGTTATCTCTGCAATGCTGCCAAAAGCAGTAAAACATCGTGTTACCTGTGATGTGATTGCCATCGGAGAGAAGGGATGGAGCCACCTCGGTCACACCAGTATTTCTGTAAAAACACTTTGTGCACTTGTGGTGGTTTTGCTTCTCTCTTTTCCTGACTTCACCATTCTCCCTTGCAGGTCAGACGCAGGGAAATGCATTCAACGTACCTATAGTCTTCCCAAAAATGGCACTGGAGTTCCAGTGCACGCATTTTGTTCCCACAGGATGTTTTACACCTGTGGACTAAAAATTAAGAAGCTGTGTGTAAACCTGGAATTTAAACTTCATTGAGTTTTTGACATTTTGTTTCTTCCTGCTTTGGGATGAAAATGCAAAATTTCAAATCTTTTAAAAAAGGGATGCCTTGAAAATGTTTACCTCTGAAGGCATCAGCATCACCATTTTACAACAAATGCTGAAAGAAAACTTTATTGAAAACATAATTTAAATATTTTGTGGTTTCGAACAGGAAGGATATCTTTTCAATTCAATGTATTTGAAAATTCCTGGTTGAAAATGTAACATTTTTCTTTCATAATTTTTGAAAATTGTCATGCAGATATGTTGATAGGGCATCTCATTAAAGTGCTAAAGGAAAAGAAATCTCTGCGTGTGGCATCATATGCCAGAGGATATGTAATTTAAAACCAAAATATTAACATTTAATCAGAACAGTGAAGTCAAAGTGAAACAGGAAAATCTGACAGATGATACATAAATAAGAATAAAATGAAGTACGATTTCATTTTATAACCAGCCATCAGCACTGTAGACAGAGCTGCTAAAACTTACAAGCTGGTTCAGCTGAAATGAAATGACACTCTTCACATAATTTTTTCCCTGAAATTGTGCAGTAAGTTTTATGAATTTAATTTCATATGAAAATGTAATTCCCCTGAGTGCAGAATCCAGCTCACAGCACATACTCATCTCTTGTCACAAGACATGAAGACATGAAAGACCATCGGGCTACTTTCAACAACTTGAAATTTCTCCCGATGGCTCGAGTCTGACCGCAAAGAAATATATCAATACACCTCTCTAATGAAAAAAACCACTTTTTAGTAAACAGAGGTTTGGGTTTTTTCCCATTTCTTTAATTACCTGCAATTTTCCAAATGTGGGAAATGATAGCAGCTTCCACTCCTTGCCATTGGACAGAAGGGGAAGGCATGTCTGAATTTTTCAGGGGGAATGGCTTGAGTTGAGCAGTTTCACAACTCACTTTAGATTAACCACATCAAGGAAAACTTATGCTCAAACTATTTTTCATATTTAAAGAGACAAGGTTTATGATACCTCCTGTTCACAGGTGGTCAGTTCAAGGACTCATTAAAAGTTTCCTATTGATAAATATATGGGAATTATAGCCAAACCGTCTTAAGAAGTCACAGCCATTAAAGAACATGTGAGCATAAAAGGGAAATAACAAATTATTATTTAATGAGACGACTACTCTTGCTATTGTTGCATTATTTTCAAGTAACACTGAAACCGGCTCCCTGGTGTTTGTAGTTTCTGGCTATCTTTTTTTTTTTTCCTCCTCATTATTAATTCCTTTCTCTCCATGCTAATCAGCCAAAGCACCGTGTGCTTGGAAGACTGATTTTCATACTTCATTCCCTTTGGGTTTAAGGGTTACTTGTCGGCCCAGCCAAAAAAACTCCAGCAGCAGGTAAAGTCTAGGGCAGTCCCCGTGACCGCTGTGACACGCACTCACACGCACAGTTTACGCGACTGCTACACCTCCGGGTCAGGGTTCATCGAGGATTTCCATAAATCCAATGGGTAATGTGCCAAATAAGATTAGAGAAGACTTCACATTATTGTACAATCCAATGAAATATCTGCTAAGCTCCTTCTGGTGGCGACGGGGAGTAGGTAGCTAATATTAGCAGGTGTTTGTCTCAGAGGCAAAGAGAAGGAAGGAACACCTGCTTGTGCCTGTGCTGAGGGTGGGAGCAGCTATTGTAACTTCACCTGTGGCAAAGTCTTCAGTAAAAATGCAATTTTTAAGAGCTGAAATTCTGATCATTGCCACGTTGTGTCAAATTCTTTTCCCTACCTTTGATTACATTATGTTTAATCTCACCCTGGTTTGTATTCCCAAATGTATCTTTATTCAAAATTCTGTTTAAATTTATCTAGCTGCACTTTCATATGCTACCTAATTCCTGACACTCTATTTTCACATGCAGAACTGCATTAATAAATGGAGCAGGTGGATTTTTATATCTGATCTGTGCCAGTTTTATTTATACACGTGCTTTTCTTTCAAACCTTGACATGCAAGAAAGCAAGAAGGAAGAGTCAATTTTGATACCTACATCCTGGCACTTAGACAATAATCATTCAATATGTTTGTATTTGAGAATAAAGGAAAATGATTTTTTTTTGTTTTTGTTCCATGAGGCAATAGCAGAGGAAGCCTTAAAGGGTCAAGTGCATTTGCATTCTGTATTTGTCTCCATAAATGTGGTAAACTAATTGCCTCTCCTTTCATCAGTTATCAGTCCTTTGTCCCTGAACACAAGCAGAGTCAGATTCTGATGCCATCACTGAACTTGATGAGCTCCTGACTCTATTAATAATCCTCTTGAATTCCATGGTCCAGATTCCCAAATGGTAGAAATCAGTATAGCCCATTCCCATAATCAAAAAAAGCTGACCTAAGGAGATAATCTGTGGAATAAAGTCCTACATGGTGAGAGTAAGGAAACTGGAATGATAATGTTCTAAAATCTTATGAAAAATCCTTATCTGTAAAGCTCTAAAAAAGTAAAGTGATAATAAATACTTTTGAAACAATGACCTGTGTTATTCTTAGATAACACGTTTTGATGAAACATGATCTGTAGTTCTGCTCTGGAGTAGAATGAATATATAATATATGTAATATATATAATATGCTGATGTTTATGAAATAACTTCAAAGCATTTAACCTGTTTAAAGATTGTCCAATATATTCATTTGTCATAATTGTTGGATACTTGTGAATAATCTTAAATGTTATTCAAGGTCTGTAAAATATTGCATACTGAGACTCCTGGAACTGAGACATATGGCAGATGCAAATAAATGATACTGTTACAGCAGCCTGTCTAGATGGACCTTATCTTTATAAACTGCCATGTTTGCATAAAAATGGGGTTTGCTTCATTGCAGAACTAACCTGACTTCACGCTGCCCACTGGCTGGTAGCTTGTAACTGTACCAGAAATACAGCTGTAGTAATGCTTCCAAAAAGTTGAATGGAGCAGGCTGAGTACAAGATCCTGTCTACAAGAGACCAAAACATTGGAGTCATAATAAAGGAACAGTGCCCAAGTCTTAATCCTCTGATGTTGACATGGAGGAATGATGAATTTCCACAGTTGGTGTGCAAAAGTGATGTCCCCAACCACGGCCTTGGCAATCACTCAGACCTCAGAGAAAATTAATGCAGTCTACAGCTGTTCTAAATTTTGTCAAATCAAAAAACATTAAAAAAAAAAAAAAGAAGAAGAAGAAAAAAGCATGTATCCCATTTCTGGCATGGTTGTCATTTGCTTGTTCTCCTCCTGGCTCACTGCCATTTGCCTTCCAGTGACTCTGTTATAACAAGGAGGCATGGAAAACATCTCTCATCTCTACTTCTCCCAGACCTTTAATAGCACAGTAGTTGGGGAACATATGCAGAAAGGGAGAGATTGGATTTTAGCCTCTGCAGGCTCAGGAAGAAACAGAGTTCAGATCTCCCTCAGGAAGCATCCAGAATATGGCCATGGCTAGTGGTCTTCAGCTCCTATGTAGGGTATGGAGCTTCTCACAGGCAACAAAGACACAGCAGTGCTCACTCAAGTTACAGTCACGTGTCCCTGGGGAGTCCATCCCCTCATGTTTATAACTTACAGAGCATAGACTATGCAATTCAACTTTGTTGACTCCTCTGTAAACACAGTTAATCCAGCACAGAGTGCTTGTAAAACACCAACCTGATGCGTGGTAAAGAAACGCTACAAAAATAGAGTTCTGCTCTTCCAAAAGTACCACCCTATCAGTGAAAGTGGGAAAGGTCTGCCAAGGTAATGCATCCCACACCAGCCAGAGATGGAGGTTCGTGGGGGACAGGATGAACTTTATAAAACACTTTTAGTCTTTGGCCTTTAAGCAGCATAGCCAACAACAGGTTCACATCAGGGTAGTGGCATTAGCCAAGACAAGTTTACAAATCCCTGAGTGTGCTTCCATCATCCTGAGCTTGAGATATCTGTCAGTCCATAGCAGATGCTGCTGTTGCTGTGCATGTGTCATGTTACTGAAACCCCTAGATAATGATTACGACCGATTATACAAGATGCCATGTTCCTTAATCATATCACTTACATTTCTGCTGAATGGCAGTGACAAGGTTTTGCAAGGAGAAGATCACAGCTGTCCAATAAAAAAAAAAAAAATCAGATAAACCAGACACTGTTTGCAGACAGAAGATTATGCTAACCTGAAAAGTAGCTTTAGCGCTGTTGATTTTTGCACTCTCCCTAACTGAGCTGAACCCTCATTCATCCTCTCAGTTTGGCATCGCATCTGAAATGGAGGTGATTGATGCACGAGCAGGTATATTTCAGATTTGTTTTTTTATGTGTGTTGTTTACAATTTTCTGTTCTCCTAGTGAGCATTTGAGTGGTTATTTATTATTTTCTACTTTTTTTCCCTTCCCTTAACAAGATTGCAGGTCTCAGAGTAGCAGGAACTGAATACCAGTTCCGATGCAGACAGCTGGAGTGAGAAAATCCCCTCCTTGCCCTAGAGGTAACCCCAGCTCTAAGCTGAAGACATTCCCCTCCTTTATATGCTGGCTCATTTTGGAGTCTCACTTGTGCAGAGGCTGCCAACTGTCCTGAATTAAATGCAGAGCATTTCGATATGAGTAACTGCCTACTAATGACTGAGCAAAACCAGTGTATTCATTTAAGCAAAGAGTTCAAGCGGGGTCCCAGGAACGAAGAGCCGTGTGCCCCACTAACAAAGCTATCTAGTTCAGTGCACAATCTGAACCACACAAAAGAAAGAACCTTCTACTTTTAAGCAGTTATAATGCTGTACTAGAGCACTTAGAGTTTTCGGTGGAAAAGTCAGATGTAATTACTGTTTGACACAAAGGGATTTTTTTTCTTTCCTAGCTCTGCCGACGTTCTATTTTAAATAATTAAAAGTATAATTTAAAACTTGAATTGATCGTTTCAATAGACCTGATCCTGCCCTCAGAGGGAGCCACTTGTGTCATTGTTAAACTGTTGATCAGCCCAGTGTCACTGTTTCTCCTTCATCAGAACATGTACCATCAGATCTATAATTCTTTTTTGCTTACGATGGCAGAGCTCCAACATGGGTGTAGTTTGACCCAGGTTAAGCAGATTTAGCTAAATGCATAAATTGTTCACATTCTGTCATGTGAAAGATATAGGCCTTCAGCCAACGTTGGGAATACAACTGATAGCTCAACCAATGAAGAAAGTAAGGTACACATGCAAATTTTCATAGATTCAAGTGTCTGGACATTACTTTCTTCAACTCCTAACTGTCCAAAGGAAGCATGTGGATTAAAACAATGCCTTTGCTTTTTATGAAAGTTTAGATGGTTCTGTGTCCTGACGTTAACATTCATAGAAAGCAGATTTAAAAGATACACAACTCACTGAAAGTGGGCTTTCAGTCTCCTTTTGGTTTTCCTGGCCTATTTCTGCCAGGTTATGGGCAAGGGATAAATCCGAGACCAGTGGGTTCTTGCTCCCTAAGTTGCAGTTTGCCACGGCTATGCCCCAAAGGAATGAGACACAGACGCAGTATGCACTTCGAGGGTCAAAACTGATCTGGCTTTATTACAAACATGGTGGGTTTATATATGGGGCGGGAAAGGAAAGGTTCTGGAAAGGGGATATCTGGATTGGTGATTGGTAGGGTAACATGATTGACAGGGAAAGGGGATATGGACGAGGGCGTTACCCACAGTTAGGTAAGCCCTTGTTACAATGCAGTTAGTCTTTCAGGAGGGAGACTCAGGCATTTATGTCTGTACTGATTTCTTCTTTCCACGCTCTGAAGTCCTTTTCAGTTCTCCGCCTATCTCCAACATATTTCCACCAATAAAATCACATGAAGAACAAACCCATAAGCCAAATAATAAGTCAAAAGGTTTTCATGGTATAAACCACAGACCCAACAGGATGCCAGTGTCCTGCAGACCAGGTCCATTCCTCTGGATTCCTTGTACCATAACACAGAATCTGGTTTCCTGTGCATTCCTGTCCATTGGCAGCTTTGGTGGAACTGTGCTATCAGAGATGTCCTCCAACACCTCTACAACCTTTTCAGACTAGTTTTCATCAATGTGCAAGGGAATGATAGTTCCACATGGCATAACTTTCAGAAAACAGAACTGAGCCCAGAAAGTACCATAATTTGTGCCTTAAACTATATTTTTAAACTATTAGTTGTTAAACTAATAGTACGATGGGTTTCAGTCTCCAGGATTTTCTGTTCCATAGAAGATATTAAGGAACTTCTTCAACAAATGTCCAAATCTTTATGTAAATATCTAATTTAAATAATGAACCCATGTTTAACCTGTGATAATGGTTGAACTCAATGATCTTAGAGGTCTTTCCCAACTTAAACAGTTCTTTGATTCTATAACAATTAAAAGAGTCCCTCTCAAAACCAATGTTTCACATGATGAAGATTTGCTCCTTTCCCCTCAACTCTGGATACTGCACTTCACTAAATTAAGATATATAGCCCTGAAATTTCTGCTAAGGAGGTAAGTAATACCCTCCTAAACAAAGTAAGATGCTTGCCTGGTGTTTGCCTAAACCCCCTAAGATGACATCTACGGCCCATATGTGACCACATGTGGTACAAATAAAATGGAAGTATAAAAGAGAAAGAGATAAACATATAATTAAAAACAGCATAACAAACACTTGTGCTCATTCATTTTAATGACTGTATGCTCCAGTTTACAGAGCAGTTGCAGACCCACATCGTAATAGCTGTGTTGACCACATGCCATAAAATACATCAGGGTAGGCTGGGTCCAAATTATTCAATACTTGTAATAAATCCATCCCATTAACTGGATAAATATGCACAAGCAACAACTCTGGTAATAATGCTGGAAAGTGGCATGTTGTTATTTAGCAGGAATGCTAGCTAGGGGGACCTGATAAATAGTAATACCGCTGCCTTTTATTAAGAAACAAACAAACAAACAAGATTAGTTTTGCTTTTAAGATCTCATAACTATGTCTGTCCTTCCCTTATCTGTAACTTGAAGCGAAAAAAGGGACTTGTGGCCTTGAAAGCTTCAATTCTGATTACTTTTTTGTAAGCCTAATAAAGGCATCAGTCATACCACACGTTTTTGAAATCTTCGTATATTGAAGGTCAATTTTAGTTGAACTAATATAATCACTAAAAGTCAAGGTTCCTTTACCATTAAAATTGTCCATGCTCTGGGTCTTTTGATATTCTATGCTTAACCTTGAATCATGCTGTGTATGTTGTATGCAGGGAGGATAGTGAATTCACGTTACAGTATAATGACTGAGTCATCTCGGCCTTGATTTTCAGCTGGGCAAAGCAGATATCCAACATATATAAGACTTCTTTAAAATTATTTGAAATTAATACACTCTTGAAGTACTTCCTCTCACCTCAGAATAAGCAGCAGGTCACATAAAGTCTACAAACAGCTTTTCGTTACAGTTTTATGAAATATTTATTATCACTCCTGAATATATTCCTTAAAGTTGAAAGATGGTTACACATAACTAGAGCAAGTATTGATATTGAGAAGCGCTTTGAGGTTTGCGCAGAAGAAATCACACGATAATTAAATATTTACTGCAGCCTGTGATTAAAATGCTCCCAACCACTGCAGGCTGGGCCTTCCCTGCACACAGCCCTGCCTCACAGTGCCAAAGCTGTCACACTGGGCTGACCATGAGGAGGATTTGTGTAGCAACTCGCTACTCACAGGTTGAGTAGGAGAAGTGCCTGCCCTGCTTCTGCCATGTCAGCTGAGAGGAGGAGGAACCGAGGGTGCATGGGCTGCTTGAGAGCAAAGCCTGTCAGAAGATGCACTGGCTAAGTAGCTTATAGGTGATTTCTTCAGGAGGTGCGTTCATCTCAGGGAAAGGGAGTGGAAGAGCATTAAAATTTTGTATTATCTTGTAATGGTGCAAGACACTTGGCTGGAATCTGGGTGCCATGGTTGCAAATTAGAATTCCCTCTTGGATAGAGAATGCCTAAACTTGAGCTTAACTTTACCTAATGGTCAAACTGATTAAATGCTCACACGTCTTCAAGCACATACTTCATGACCTCTGGTGTACTGTGAAAAAGGATAATGCTGTTCCACTGTTTGCCATCCTTACTTACAGCACAGAAAAGTCACGCTCTTACCTCTGTCCCATCTAGCCCATGATGCCTTGAAGGAAATACAGAGCAGAAAAGACTGAGGAGCTGCTCCCTGAAAGATGATGAATCCTGTGTTCAGTTTTAGGCCTCTCACTGCAAGACAGACACTGAGGTGCTGGAGCACGTCCAGAGAAGGAGCTGCGGAAGGGTCTGGAGGACAAGTCTGATGAGGAGCAGCTGAGGGAGCTGGGGGAGCTCAGCCTGGAGAAAAGAAGGCTCAGAGGGGACCTTCTCACCCTCTAAAATTACCTGAAAGGAGGCTGTAGCCAGGTGGGGTGAGTCTCTTCTCCCAGTTAAGAAGTGACAGGACCAGAGGAACTGGTCTCAAGTTGCACCAAGGGAGGCTTAGGTTGGATATTAGGAAAAATTTTTTCCCTGAAAGAGTTGTTAAGCACTGAAACAGGCTGCCCAGGGAAGTGGTGGAATCACCGGAAGGATTTGATTCGTTCCAAAAACTTTCCCTCTCTCTACCTCTTCCTTTTCAGTGCAACTATCACATAGTAACCTGATCATTTGCAGTGAGGAATGAAAAGGCAAATCACCGTGATACTGCCAACCCCAGATCAGGGCAGGGTCAGGCTGGATGGAGGCTGTGTGTGAAGGACATTGACCTGAAAGCGCTGGCAGGGCAGAGATCTTCACAAGCATGAGTGCCACCTGATTTTTAAAAGAGAGGTTTAATTAAAGAACACATTCAAATCAGTTGGCTCAGAGATGTGTTAAAAGCATCACAGACAAAACTGCCAAAAGTACGAAGCAGGGCAGGTTTACAGCAGTGCCACTCTGCTTGCTCCCATGGAATGAGTTCTGATTTTGATCTATGTAAATGAGGTTAGACTGAGGCCTGTATCTTATCTCTCAGGGAACTGGATATCTGGAGATGACATAAAAATATCTATTTTGTGTTTTGAAAGCAGTCGTGCACCAAGAGAGAGTTTGAGAGATTTATGTGCTGAAAGACCTATAGAAAAGCTGTACAACAGGAAGTAAAAACTAAATATAAAAGAAATCATGAATGAATAGGCTGAAATGGTTATCCCATTCATGATCATTCTGTTACAGCAAAAGTAATTTTTTAACCTGTGGATTCCTTAATTTCTTTTTCCCCAAAACCCAGTCCTGTTCCTCCTGAGAAAATGATTAACTACAAGCAAAGGATACGTTGATTTTAGTATTGATTATCCAGTTCTAAATTTTAACTTTCTTTTCAAAGTGTCAAGTTTAATGGAAGGTCAGAAGAACACTTGAATGCAAACCCCAGGTCAGCAAAGAAAACCTTCTGACGCAGGACTGAGAGCTGGTCCTGGCCACAGAAAACAAACTTTTTAAAACCCTGTTTCAGACTGGTCCAAACTGATTATTATTATTTTTTTCCCCAGGATATCTGCACTCTAGAAGAGGCAGTGTCAGCAGTCTATAAATAGACCAGGACAGTATAAACTTTTGAACTGTGAAATCTGGGGGATGTAATCTTCCTGCTAAACAGAGGCTTACAGCAGATATTAAATGCTCTGATGGGACCATCGCCAGTGTTTGAACTGTCTGTGACAGGAAAGGAAATTCTGAGTTATTGTTAGCACTGTGCACTGCTGCGGTAGTGAGGGTTGGTTCAGAATCCCTTGTCCTGGTTGAATAAGCTGGTTTGGTTGCTTTCCTGTGTACATGTTTGGGCATAAAGATACTGCAGCCACACTTACCAGCATTAGATGTCTAAAAAAGAGCCTTTGGGTCATGAACAATTAATTTAGCAGACATTTAGATGTTATGACACACTCCTTAAGCGAAGGACTTATTGGAAGGAGCAGTCTGTATTGCTGTTTGCATCACAGTTTTGTGGAGCAATGCTGATTTTCAGCAGCAGAGAGTTTGCTCCACGGGAAACACAACCAGTAAAAGCTTACAGCAGTCTCCTTGCTATCGTCAAGTTTGTCCCTGCCACACTTGGAACACAAGCAGGACAGTGCTACCTTTTACACAAGAAGTAGCTGCAAAGCAACACCACTGCCCAATATCACTACTATGCTACAAATTAACATTTGTGTCAGGGCTAAATCCTCATAGCAGTTGTGCTGTACGGAGAAGCTGCTTTTCAGGGATGCCAGTGTGCAGTCTGGGCAGTTTGTAGGAAGGGGGAATGGAGACCTTTTAGCCCACACTGGGCTCCAGGAATGTATAAAATGAAAAGGCAAGAGTAACACTTTTTTTTTTCTGGTAGCACCTGCGTGTGTTCGGAGAGTTTTAGACATTAATATTTTCAAGCAACCATCATGGCCATTAACTGGACTATAAGCAGATAAAACCCCTGACTCCAAGAGCTGGGAGCGCCCACAGCCAGGTTCTGCAGGGTGGTGGAGGTCCTCCCAAGCAGGGCCATCACCAACTAGGAACACCCCCTTGCCTGCTCCCACAGCTGCCGTTTGGGTGGGTGTGGAGGTTTTTAGCCATGGCCCCACCCTGCCCTACCATAAAAGAGGTGGAATGAGCCCCATAAGGGTTTGGCTGCTGGAGGGGTGGTTTTTGTGGTGCTCCCTCATAGAGTTGCGGACCGCTGTGGGGCCTCAGCAGGAGCTTGTTAGGGCTGGGCTGCTCAACTGCTCCCACCATCATCCAACAAGCGTTTTGGAGGAGACCTTCCTGCAAGATTGGGTTCCTTCAGTGGAAAGACACAGCAAAGGTGTGAGTAACCCTGACTTTATTGTGACTTCTGATACTTCTTGGTTGTGTGAGGGGCTGAATATGTCAGGGTGGTTATTGGGCGCTCTGGGGAGGGCAACCTGGGGGTGCTGAGTGTTTTCCCAAAGTCAGCAGTGGCTCTGGGTGCTCCTTTCCTTGAGACACTCGTTTTTGGCTGTGAAAATCACTCTCAGTGAGTGGTGGTGGGAGTTTAAACCCTGATGGCTGGCACCCAGCTTCTGGAGATGGGGTTTTTGGTAGTCCTGGTGAGGCAGAGAATACACACCGCTGTGGTTTCAAGCTGACTGTGTCTGAACAGTGATTTATTTGCCCTCTTGCGTAAGCATTTGGGTTGTGTTTTCTGTTGGACTCCTTGAGCCTGGTGCTGTGGGTTGGGGTGGTGTTTGCAGTGGCCTTGTGGCTCACCCTGTCAGTGAGCATATCTACCACCCACATGGGTTGTGGGTTATAACGTTCATGAGTGCCTTAGAAGAGGGATTTGTTGGGGCAGATTATCAAGTTTTCCCTTTGCCTTTATAAACTGAAGGTTTGTGATGAAGGCTGGGATAAGGGTCTCTACCTCGTTGTGTAGGTGGACCAAGCAGGGACTTCTGTCTGGTACGCAGCTGTCCTTGGGGTGATGGGTTTTCTTGGTGGGCTACAAGTGGAAAACAAGCCAGATGTGACACCATCATGCCTAAACTTCAGCTTTGGAAATTAGTAGGGGCTCTACAGACCACTGAAATATGGCCCCAAGCACTGAACACTCTTCTCCCCAGTGAATTTTCTATGTAAATTGCTAGAGACAGAGGTTTCACTTACTTTACTTCTGTAGCTAGACTAACATATTGATTTTTTTTGCCATCTTTCTTTTTAAACCTGAAGGAGAAATTCAAATAAAACCTAATTATGTCCCTCTGTTTCAGAACAGTTTTGGAAATTGCAGAGCAATCAATATTAAGTACACTTTACACCAATTTAGAGCCCTATTCTGTCCAGACATGTGCTTTATAGAGCTCTGATTTTTGAGTAATTTAGGCTGAAAAGTAGGGTAATGTGGATTTTCCAATTAGCTTATGTTAAGTCAGTGTTCTTCCACCTGAATATTTTTAATAGCTTGGTTTTTAAAAGCATGGGTGTATATATCCAAAGTAGGTGAATAAAAAGGAAGATAATCTTTTCAGAGGGATGAAAGACAAGTGGATTAATGCATAGTTTGAGATTTTGTGAGAAATTCAGGCACGCAGGCTGGTGCTGCAGAGAGAGCTTCTACTTGTGAAACTGTCACTTGTTAATTAAGTTAATGTCTACGGTGCTCTGAAAATGTAAAGCAGTGTGTAAGTGCTAAGTATTATTATTAATGATGCCAATTTTGACAGGTTTACTGGAATAGGCTTTGCAGTACAATGTAAGCTAATGTTCTAATGCTTTACTCATTTACAATGAAACTGTTACAAATAAGAAAGTGGGAATAGAAGGCCAGCGAAGGCCAGCAGACTAGATGGAGTCTCATTTAGTTTTCTCTCCAAGCACTGACTGGGAATAAGGTTAAAGATAATGTGGAGCTGTCTTGCCATCCTCTAAAACTCTTTGGGGAAAACCTCAGGTGTATGATGGGCTGCACCAGCTTATTGTGACTTCCAGTTGTCCTTTTAGGAGATCTGTTGGACCTCCAGAGCTGTAACACAAACTGTTGCAGCCATATGGCCAGTGTGTCCTGCCTGTCACCTACAGACTCATTCCCGTCACGGACTACAAAAGGAGAATTGTGTCAGCCCTGTGTACCCCAAGGAATTTCTCCTCTCAGGGAAATCCCCAGTGGCCAGTTAATTGGGTTTGTGGTCCTTTCCTTTCTAAAGGGGTTGCAGAAGGAAAGGGGTGGTTCTGGTGTTGGCTGTATTGGTATTAGTGCCTGAATAGGTGCAGAAAGCCGGTCAGCAATACATATAAAAGCATATATTAAAAAAGGTGAATAAATTATCTTTCACATTTCATTGAGTCATAGTAGTTTGCATGTCATTTGGATATGGAAGCATAGCTGCACACAGGTGTCTGACTCAGTAACTGGAATAGTGTTCTCGATGTCTTGGGCATGTTTCCGTAAGAACTGTAGGCATTACTTTTTCTCTGAGCAAAGCTATGAAACGTGACCTGTAAAGGGAACAGCCTGATCTTCAGATGCTTTTCCTAGATGCTCTTTATTTTTTCATTGCCAGTCTTAATTCTCTCCTGTCTCAATGGCTTTTCAGTGAGAAAAACATTGTGCAGTACACAACAAATTGTATAGAAATCAGAACTGGGGTGTCTTCATGCAGATGTCTCTTTTCAGGTCTTTCCTTTCAAACTTAAAGTAATTTCACAAAAACTCAAGTCCAGTTGATGTCCTACTGGCATGGTCAGAGTGCTCTGTTTAGCTTGATTGCTGCAGGAAAAATTGATGGATTCTTTAGCAGTTTGGCTTAGCTCTGCTAATGTGTCGGGAGTGCATGTGCACACACACCTACACTCAGCGGTTCCAGCCATATGAGACCAGCCACTCCACTGCCTAATTAAATTCATTTACTGGCTGGCAGACACTCCACCTTTCAGTGCCATGTGGATCCTGGTTGTGCTGGAAGAACTTTAGGGCCAGTTGTTTTGTTGTCTGTTAGAGACTAAATTGTTGTATCCTTGTTTAATATGAACTTTGATATCATGCCGCAGTACTCAGACACTGCAGGCAGTATTGGAACTGTGGTTGCTTTGGGGGCCTGGGAAATCATCCCTTTGAAAAGTAACAGCAGCAAGGGAGGTGGACTGTAATAAAAAACCTATTCTTTTTGCCTCTTACTATGTCTTCAGTCACTTACCTTAGAGTTGGACTTGATCAAAGGCTGCTGGGAACCAGCCAGGACTTAGTCCTTCTTATGCATCCAGAAAAGTGAAAAGTAATATTTTTTTTTCAATATTGGTCAATGATGTAGTGTTATGAGAATATTGCACTCTTTACAAGATAAATCGGGGATCTGAGTAGGAATGACTGCCTGGAATCAATGCTTTCATCTGTCAAAGCATCTAGAGTAATAACTATCCTCCTCTGCAGGCAGATAAGAAGGAATGGTGCCTTGGGTGGGAATGTCTATAAAGTTCACCCCATTTTCTTGCCCTTCAGCCACCAAGGAGGTGTTAATCGCTGTGTAAAGCAGTCCTGAAACATCTGAGGGGGCAGCTTTGAACTGCTGCTGCTCAGGCCACAAAGAGGGGTTTCTGCCTTGGCCTTCTCTGAGCTGACTCATCTCCTGATATCCAGGTGTCTCCTGAGCCAGGTGGTTTCCTATTGACAGAAGAGCAGTGCTGGGATTTGTAAACTAAGTAGGTTCACGCTATTGAGACTCTGTAGCCTATTCCCTATGCAGAAAAAGAAGCAAAGCAACATGACAGAACTAAAAGTAAAAATAGGCTCCAGCAGTTGCTGGTGCTTTAGTATGGAAGGAGAGACTTAAAAATCTAGGGTTGATGGCTGGATGTTGATACTGGAACCATATTAAATATCCATTGTATTGCGAGCTGAGTCTTTCAAGACAACCTTAAAACTTATAACCTTAAAAATACAACAAAGGCAAGCTTCTTGCCCTTTTCTGAAGTGCAGTAATAGGCTGTAATTCTAAAGCAGGTATATGGGCATTGCTTTGGATGCTCTGGTTACAGAATATGGTGCAGCTTGTACATCAACCCTGTCATGAAAGCACAACAGTCAGAATATAGAGTCCTTAAGGCATCACTGTCTATTATAAATCAGTTAGAATAATTCATGCTATAGATTTCCCAATGCTGCAAAACCTCTTATTCAGTAGGGTATAAGCATATATCACATCTTAGATTTCCCCCCCCACCCCGTTCTTGGCATGAGTCAGAGAATTCTGCAAGAGAAGAACAATGCACTGTACAGACAATTCCCTAAAAACCTTCATAAATAGGAGGTGGAATGGAAAGATGTTATTTAGCTCCAGGATTGTTTTAACAGCTCTAGTCACACCTTCGTTATTAGGTTTGGAGCATGTTGTGTAAGAGCCAACAATAAGCCTGTGTGTGGAGCATACAGGGGCTGTGTCTGGAATCAGGCTGAAAATGCAAATAGGAGTTTCTTTCCTGGTTTGGTTTCTCAACACAAGTTAGAGCAGCTTGCACCAACTGGTAAAGGCTGCAAAGGGCCATTTTGCCAGCTGGGAGGTGCAAGGGTGTAATAATGCTTCTGGCTCCTTGCCTGTGCCAGCCACGGGGAGGAGAGTGGCAGAGAAGCCAGTGTCTGTCTCAGTGCCACTGAAGAGGAGAGATTTTTTTTTTTCCACAAACCAGGCTTAAAGACAGCTTGTACCACTTGGGAGTGGGGCATTATGGATCTAAAGTATCCAAAGTCCTGCCATGAAATATTTATGCTGTATACTTCCTGTATACTTCGTATCACTTGCAAAAACCCCAAAATTTCCAGGCCCTCCCGTTAAATTCAACTGATTTAAATCATGAAGCACCAGTTAATGCACAGTTCTCCAGGTTCTGATAAACGGCCTTGGGGAGTGAAGGAGTTAACTGACCATCATCAATTACGGCATCAGAGGGGGTGATTAGGACTGAAATTGCAGGGAGGTTTTTAATTTAGCCGAGTAGAGGAGACTCCCCCAGCTTAGCCAAGCTCATCAGATCATGTACGTCTTACAGCCTCATCCGCTTACCATGCGCTGCCACTCAGGGCTCTTGTGCATGGAGAGGGCACCGAGCAGACACCATGATATCATATTATTCCCTTGTCCAGAAATCCACCTGAGACTCACTGACACTTTGCCTGCCGCACAAGTGCCTCGCATGCAAAATTCTCAAAGACCCCCAAATTATGTAGAGGAAGAAACGGCACAGTTTTGAAGCTTAATATGAGCTAATTTATCTGTCTGATTTTTTTTTTTTAATTATTTTATTTTCCTGGTGAAGTAGCTAGGACTACTTGTAGGAGTAGAAATGCATACAGGCTTATGTGTTAGGATCAGGTAGGAATCAGTTGGATACTTGTATTTTGCTTGACTCTGTATGTATCCAACACAGATGAGGTGTATGGAGTGTAATGTATAGGCAGCTTTAATTTCTCTGGTGTGTTCTCCTGGTAAAATTGGTTACCTGGGACACTTTGGTCATTGCCTTGGAAAAAAGCATCAGGGTTCAGCCTATGAAGAACTGCTGGAGGGAGGGGAAAAGGCTTGTAACCCTGAATGAAGCTTTTTGGGGGATTGGAATCATGGGCTGCTGGAGGGATGAGCCTTCTCTGCCTGCTGGGGCCTTCTTGGTCGCCCTGGGACTGCTCTATTCCCAGGGTCAGGGGTGCCAGCTCCATTCAGGGACTAGCCATTGTCACTGGCTTCGCACATGCTGCTTGTCAGGGCTGTAAAATGCAGGAGGGAAGAAAAAGAAAAAACATCCCCCCCCATGTTTGTCTGCTCTTATTTAATATTTCTGGTTCCTGCCACCGTTACCATTTTCCTTGAATGCTTTGCCTCTGGATTTTAGGGTTTTTGTAGGAGAAACTGCAAGTAGACACTGTTATAGGGGCAGACTTCACGTTCATAGGGTGGGAAGGAGAAAAGGGGAAAGGAGGACAGCAGTTATACAGCCAGAAAATTTTCAGGATGGGCCTGACCCAAAATTCAGAGGTAGTTGGGCTTTGGTGATGTAAAGATAAGTTTTTAGCTACTTTTGCATTCCTAAGTCTTGAAACAAGCCCGTCTCTTCCATTAGAAACATGAGAATAACAAGAATTGAGATCAGGCTGATACTGCCGCGGTGTTAGCGATGCAGAGGCAGTGGGAAGCAGCAGCCCTGTGTGCTCCTTCCCTTGGGTTTTGTTGCTTGTAATGTTGTAGAGCTCCTGCCACCGAGGCTGGAGTTTTCTATATGATCATGTAATTAAAGATTGACTCATAGTGTGCAGGCATATGGAGGCTAAAACAGTTGCCCATGAAGCTCTCGGCAGCGTTTTGTGTGGCGTTTGACAAACCATTTTTATTTTGATTTTTGTTAATATGGCACTTTGTGCAATCACGGAGACACTTAGCATAGAACATCAGTCACCTGTGTAATCCTAATGAACTCATGTAAATGGAAATAAGGGGCTTCTGAAGAGTATTAACAATGAGGTGCCATGATGCTGGAGGAGACTTGGCAGCCCTCTCAGCCCACCCCTGATTTTGAAATGTGAGAGCATAGCTTTTCCCATTGCTGAAGGAGAATAATCAGGCACAGTCCTTGAAATGGTCTGCAGTGAAGCAATAGATATTTTAACTCCAGGGTTATCATCGAGTGAACCCTACTCCTTACTCAGGCAAATTCCCATTGATTTCAGAGGAATTATGCCTGAATACAGAGAAGTACAGGGCTTGAGTAAGCCTTGGTGTGACCTATTTCTGTTGTTTCTTCTCCAGCCCTCAGTGGCTGTGAATTGTTGTGTTCCTAACACAATAATTTGGATATATTGATTACTGTCAGTTCCCCCTGTGCGGTAAAATCCATATTATTCATATAGGGCAACTGGAAAGGAAAATCTGCCTTCCAAACCTGAGAGCAGCCTGTGGAACCACAGTTGCTCTGCTTTTGGTGTGCTCTGAGCAGTGTCTCTGTATCGTTTCCCTTTTGCCAAGGTGGAAAGGAGATCCTTGGTTGGGCAGGTAGAATTCAGGGCTCCTCAAGCCCTTTTGCTCAGATCTGGGCTATCCATTGTAGGGTCTGCTGTGGAAATTTTATAGCTGGAGGATCTAGAAGTGTTTTCCAGCTTAGACATAAAGCCTAAATTTTTGGGGAATGTCTATAAAACTAGGGCTTAATGCAAAAGTTGTTAAAGACCCTGGAGTAGAAATTAGAGATGTGCTGTGTTTTCTGGACAGTTGGGCCATTTTTTCTTTCCTCTTGCACGTAAACTCGTATTTTGTAAGAAAACTGCTTTGTTCTAGTGGGCTGTTGGAGATCTTGTGGGTCCTCTGCACTTCCTAATGCTCACAGGAGGCTTTGTAGACCCCCAACAGAGAAGCCACAATGTTGCTGGGACTTACCAAGGAGCCTCAGCAAGTGGATCCTTGACAGGTCCATGCCAAAAGTTGCTGCTGGCTGTTTTTCACCTGTCTGCTTTCATTGTAGTCTTGGTGGCCTGTGAGCTACTTCACGTCACAGCTCTGGTGTGATGTGTGTGGCAGCTGCTTGTCCAGATGCATCACGTTCTGTGTTTCAGGCTAAAAGTATTTCTGTGCCACTGTTGAGTTAAACATAGTTGCACACCGCGGGCTAACGCTGGCAGGGACATCTCTGCGTGGGGGTTGTTAATCTTGTGCATTTGGGGGAAGCATCCTGGTCAAAGTAGGCACCAATACTTCTGCAGAGGGGCAGGAAAGAAAGAAGCCTCAGTGGGCCCAAAACTACTCAAAAGGGAATTTCTATAGTGCAGCCTCTGAGATTTGCTTCCTACAGAGCCTTAATATACAATGAAAAGCAGGGCTCTAACCGTAGAACAGACACATCTTCTCGTGCTGTTTAATGTCAGTGATGTTCAGGCAGTGATATCAATTATTATTATTAATCCAAAAATAGATTATGGAAGGAAAAATAAAATGAAGCTGATCTCTGAAAATTCAAGTAATTTTGGCAGAAAGTCAGGTTTAATTTGATAATAGCTCAAATTAAGAGGAAAGAAATTCTGTGAGCCTGTTGAGGATCCTGGTCTGAGCACTAGTGAATTCAGGCAGATTGTTACGAAGATTTTGATCAGATTGCAGGACTGGGACATAATTAATATTTTTCTTTTGTGGGAAAGGAAAAGATCTGGGTTTTTGCATCTTAATTTGCTGAATTGATTAATACTTGCATTTTCTAGTACCACCATATTAAACATCCAATACATTTTTTATCTTTTCTAATTTATCTTATTAGGAAAAATGGACAAATAACAAATACGTAAATATATAATGTTATACTTTAATATAAGCTGTATGCGGCATTCAATAATGAATGTTTTTGACTGTAGTAATTAAGTATGATTCCAGCTCCAAACAGTTATTTACTTGTCAATATTAGTGAATCTAGTTCATCTAAAACTGCAGGCAGTTTTCTGTTTACTATATAAACAGTAATTGCCTGTTTAAGTATTTGCTAAAATATCGTTTAAGTCTAAAATCAAGATCGCAAGTGGATTTCAATAACCTAGTTAATTTACTTTAATTTTGGAATTCTCTCTCTGCATGGGAAGAGAAATATGAAAAGTAATTTCATCTCTGTATAGTTGATTTAATTGTATGTACTTTTGATGGATTAAGTTTCCAGTTAATTGTGGAAAATGCAACAACAATATTATAAAAAGAGGTTTAAAATAAAACAATTGCTGCCTGCTTTGCATGCTATTTTTAAAAAATGTTTAAGGTTATTAATTTTACAATGGTAATTTATAAATATTAGTTACATCTTCCCACTCAACCCCCCCACAAATAGATGGTCTTAATCATACTTATTGATATTATCTACATAATTATTTTTCATTATGCAAATATGTCTTGATTGCGGTGTAATAATGCGATGGAAACAGTTTCCAGTGCTTTAAAACACTTGCTTAACTAAATCCCAGAGACAACAGAAAACTGGAGTGAAAACCAGAAAAAAATGGGCAAAGGTTTTTGGTTTTTTTTTTTTTAGCATTATATCTGTAATATTTAATACTGACCGTTCAGGTGGTTTCAAAATACGCTGTGAAAAAATAAATGAGCGGCAATGACACTTCAAGTTTTTTTTAAGTAATGATCTTTAGTCATGTCACTTTCTGTCCTCAGTTAAAACTGACACTGGATTAAAATCTGTCTGATTTCTAGTAAACAACATGATTTGTTAGTCTTTGTGCATGTGTAAGAAATGCAAATAACCAGCTTCTCATTCACGTATATTTCTCAGAACTTTCTGTGGGTGCCTTTTCCCAGCGAGAAGTGATATCCAATGCTAGAGGATTCTGAAAAGTTTATTTGAAAGTATAATTAACAGCATATTCAAATAAAAATAGACATTAAAAAGTGGAGAGGCTTCATTTTAAGGCTTCTTCCATTTGGAATTTAAAGATTGTGAAAAGAAATATGACTGGGGGGTGGCTCGGGGTAAAATTGCTGCGCCAGATCGAAGTTTCTTGACTTTTTTGCGTTACTTGTCATGGTGAGATTAAAATAATGTAGGCAATGCTTTATTTTGTCAAAATAAAGTATTATAATTTCTAGCAGTTGCTAACTTGTGATTTGTTCATGGGGGTTTTTTTTGTGTAGTTAAATAAGTAAATAAGGCATTTTTAAAATTTTGTTTAGTTTAAGGATTCTACTGAATTTAGTGGAGTTTTAGCTTTAAAACAAAGTAAACGGTTATTACTCTTCGTGAAAAAACCCAGGGTTGTCTGAAATAATAATTTCTTGGATGTATGTTCTCTGTGGATTTTTCTGATAAAAAGTTCCTTTAGTGCTTTACTGTTTTATTACAAAAATGTATACATGCATGTAAAACCCCTGAAGTGTAAGTGTTGCTTCAGCCTTTATTGCAGCATCACTGTCTGCAGCTACAATTTCAGCCCTAAGCTTAACTTTTTTTTTTTTTGCAAAGTATGTGGTTTTCATTAAACCTGTAATTAGTATAATTAATAATTATTCCCTAATTGAAACGCAGGTTAACAAACTTCCATATGTAAAAGTAAAGGGGGGAAAAATGTCATTCATTCACACTGGGCTTTATAAGCCTATAAAACTCTTCAAAGGACTTCAAGATATCAAGCAATCTTTTATTCAGCTAAACCTACCCCCCACCTTCCCTCTTACACACACTTAAATACTCAGTATGCTCACAGCTTGGAAAAAAGCGAGAAAAGCCTTAATGGATCACTGATTTTAACCAAAGAGGTAGGTATGTATTCCATATAAATGGTTTCAAAACCATTTTGGTGTTAGTATTAATAATTTTCATCAAATGCAAACAAGCGTCTGGGCGCTATAGAAAGCGAAGCTTTCAACTGTGCACTTATTAACACAGCTTTTATTTCGAGCTCAAAACATCTAAAACAATTACACTGGAGCAACTGTGTAATTTGCTCCTTTCTTTACCACACAGGTATAGTCTTGTAGAATGAAGGCTAATAAAGATTTAAGGGTAAAGCAGAGAGTTAAGGTCCAAGTTTTGTTCCTCTTTACACCCGTGAGTAATTAACCCATTTGAATAGACTATGAGACAAATAACATAAGGAGAGGTATTCACATGTGCAGAGGTTGCAGTGCCCAGTTCGACTTAGATACTTTACAGCTGATGTAATAAATCAAAGAATAGAATAATTATTTCTCAATTTACCATGACACAGATATCTTGTCATCACCCTGGTTCTGTGCACCTTTAAGAAGTGGTGAATGTTAAAAATCTATTTAACCACATCAGTGAAACAGAGCTAACACAGCAGGAAATATTAGTCTTTTTTTTTTAATATAAAATCACTTGTCAAGATATTTGCTCATATTAGAAACCAAATATTTTCCGTCTGGAAATGAATATTTTGTACCTAGGACATGACTATTTATTTTTAACTGGTTACATATTTAAATTAAAATATTTTGCTGATGGGGATATTTTATTTTCTTAAAAGAAACACTAGACAAGTCTTATATTTAGCTATGTGCTTCATGAGCTGTGCATTTATCTGAAGTGTTTACATTTCTTTTGCAGAACTCGCCCAAAATATTTGTTATTTATATCAGAAAAATATGAAGGGAAGGCATAGACACCCCCAAAGAATGCTTTTTCTGCAACCATTTGGATCTAATGGAGTTATTTATTCAGGAATATTTCAGTAATTTTTATCTGCATTTAAAAAGCACAACACTGAGCTAAAATTGAACATTCGAGTAAACTTAAACACTAAAGTCTTCTCTTAATATCAAGCTTGAAAATGCAATTAATGTAGTAACAAGTCATGGAGAAATTACTGCTGTGCAGTTCAGCGGTAGGCACTGAAATATTATAAGCTTTACTTTTATAATGCTGCCTTTCAAAAATCTGTTATCTGTAGTTATCTTAAAACTGGAGTGCTTTCTAGAACACCCAATTTAAAGTTTCTCAGGAGAATATACCATTTCAATCAGATAGTTTTGTAGAGTACACGTTAACAAAAATCCTAACAATTCCCTGTTATCTTTGTCCTTTTTTTTTAAATGGGACAGGGAATGCAGCGGATAATGTCTTATGCTTGAATGCAGTTCGGTGTATTTTGTGTGGTTTTTTGATAAACATATGCATCTACATATATAAACACAGGCAGAGGTACGTGTTTATTTGTTATTGAGTTAAACAAAAGCTGTTAGAGTTCCCTCAGCAAGATTTAGCAAGTTTGTCCTACTTGCACATTACTGACGAATATCAAATCCAGCTCAAATAGTAATCAAATGTTCAGGATGACTGCAACAGCATCTTTCCCTGACTTAATCTGTCTAAACAGGTAAGGATATTTAAAAAAAAAATAAAAAATCTTAAGACCTTGCTGTACCTTCAGCTTCCCTGCTGACGCCTGTCAACTTTTAAAAACAATTTTTAAGCTGGGTTTGGGAAGGCGGGGAGAGAGTAAAAGCTCCTTTCAATTACAGCTGATCAGGGAGAACTGTGACATGGTGGTCAAGCTTCTCTTATCTCTTAAGGGTGTCCTTCATAGTTCAAAAATATGTTCAAACACTCAAGTGTATTTGAGGTGCACACTGGTAGTAGGGGAAATCATATCTCTGTTGGTATTGAAGTTTTTCAGAGTTACTTACAGGTGATAGCTACTTTTATAACTGAATTCATACACTGCATTACAAACCTGGGACCAAAATGTATATTTACTGCCTCTACAGCATGTCCACATAGATAGCAACTGATAAAAATACTTCCTATTTTTATTTCTTGATCTTACTGGAGAAGTTTCTATTATGTGCTTGTTGTGAACACTCAAAACTTGTTTCACAGGATGGAAAATAATAACTAGAAAATGGGTAACGTGGTCTACTCATACTACTTAGAAAAGTGTGTTCTCTAAAAATCAATACAGTAAACTTGCTTGTTCGTTATTTGACTAGTAAAGTATTCTGTCTAGATAGGATTTCATCTACACTGGGTAAGTCACCAAGGAGAGTAAGAGACCTGTTAGTTAACTACTACGTTTTGCTTTGATCCTTAACCTGTGGGTAATAACAAAATATGCTTAACTACTAGTTTTCTTGTATGAAAATAGCCCAAATGCATTTGAATGCAACTCTTGCACAGATTTTTTTTTTCTCACCTGAACTGTAAAATTTTTAATTTAAGGGTATAAGATTATTAATTATTATTTGTAGCTGGAAACATTCAAACAGTGACAAAATCTCTGAATACCCAGAATAAGGCATTTTTCTGTCCTCTTTCAAGCTTCTGGTTCTGTTTCCCTAATTTCTTTTGTGAAGTAATTTTAATAGACTAGGTCAGTCTGACAGAAGTATTTTATGAAGTAATTTTACTATATTTTTGTGGCAGCACAGAGATCTCACAAAGGGCTGAATCTTCCAGCATTTTTCCTTGTAGGGAAATTAGGGTCAATATGTGTGAATTTACTCTTGTGCCAGAGTTGGAATGCGTAGGTAGGATACATATGCACATATTCCAAGTACTGGAAAAGAAATCAATGTAAAATAGCAACTATTTAAGGTAGGGCATAGTCTTGGAATATATCTAGGCAGCATTTAGCATCTGTAGGCATTATTCTAGCAAAATAGTAATACTGGGAATTAGCTCAGATTAGTTTCACTTATAAAGCTGATTTTTGGGTATAAACTACGGGTTTGAGCCCTAAACCTGTATGTTGCAGCATGCAGTGCCAAATTTTCACCTCGTGTGCAGACAAAATGATTCTGCTTTAGTTGGCAAAGCATTCATTTATCCAAGAAGACACAGCCTACATCAAAAACATTCTGATTGCTCGACAGCTTTTAGCACTTAACACATCTCTAAGCATGTACTGGAAAACTACTTGGGAGGAGGTGTATGTACATGCATCTTACCCCAATACACCCTAGAAACTGATTAATCTGTTTTGTTAATCAAAGATTTCATCTTCACATTATAGCACAGCCAGATTAGTAAAGATGTGATGGTGGGACACAGGATCATTTGCTAAGTAAAGTCAAAATTAATGACAAATAAAATCAGTTTCCCTTTGTGGTTATTTCCAGCCAGCTGCATCCAAATATAAAAGAACTATCAAAGGGAGATACCCATTAATTATTAACTCAGAACAACTTCAGAAAGCACTTCTTAAACCTCCATTGACACCATCCTGACAGGCTCCTAATCTCAGAAAGTTGTTGGTAAGAGTTGCATTAGACTCAGCATGCCACCAATTCTGACTCGAACAACTGCAAGTAGAGATGCACTGCAGCAGAGATAGGAGCACATGGGACAAACTACTGCCTCTTAAGACATCTGTGAGTAACATTTACAGCCCAACATGCTGTATAATTCCCTGCGTAGCTCTACCTCTGCTGTCAGCATAATAGAGTTGTCAACAGTCTAATTGCAAGATGCAATATGTAGGGGGGTCATCCAAAAAAAAGAAATCTCAGTGGAAAGTAACACAAATCAGCTGTCATTATTATAAAGCTGGACCAACCTTTGGCTAAACCATTTAAACCTCCTGATTAATCCCTAGATTTATCTATATAGATTGGATCAAACTCAAAGTTTGACTGCAGATGAAAGAGAAACTTCAAAACGAAGGCTATCGTTTATGCCCATTGGACAATGCATTCAGCTAATGATCTGCAACATACATTAGCCTGGAAACAGTGTTTTTAAGGCTTAACTGTTGCATCTCTTTTCTTTTCACTTCGACCTTTATTTGTCACTTTTATTTCTTAAAACATTTTTGTCAGAAGGTGAAAATACTTTTTAAACAGAAGATTCTTTTCATTCCTGCCTTTCCCTTTCTGCCAACATATATGATTAAATATCTGCTTCACTCTAGAAGTTAACTTAGGGCTTATTTGATTATGTGGCATCAGTAGATCTCTTTATTGCAAAGTGTATATGCTAAATCAAGCAGTTAAATTCCTTTGGATAATTTTTTTAGAATTTTATGCCACTGATTAAAAAAAAAGTAGCAAAACCACCAAGCAATCAAAACCAACCAGTGTTGGAAAAACAGTAATACAGTGAATTGGGTTGGTTTTTATAATGATCATCTAAAGTTATATGTATATATATTCTTATATGTATTAAAAAATTGACATCATGAGACTATTCCAACTCCACTGTTTCTTTTTTGTTTTAAAAAGCCAAGCAAACTCGGACAAAGCTATCCAGCCCCCTCTTCCCCCCTGCTGAACAGGACAGGCTAGTAGTTTTTATTCTTTAAAAAAAAAAAAAAGATACTAGCCATTCTTTCATCTTATGGGGAGACATTTAAATTTAGAATAATTACAAGACAACAATAAGCAGCTCTGAGCATGAATGACAAAATGCAGCTCAACTTGATGTTTTAATGCAGTTTTGCCCTCTCATCAGTGATATTAACCCTTCTGACTACTTCACTAAAGATTCATCCCCTGATTTCCCAGACCATAACATGAATTATAGATTATAAAAATATTACCAGTTTATAAAGGTGGATGAATGAGCAATGAGTTCGAGTATATATTTCATATACTACCTCAAATTTCAAGACCATTTCTTGCTGTATATGTTATAGGCCTTGTATGTGCTAGGCAGCAGATCTTTTAGAATAGCTCCTGGTTGGATGTAAAGAAGTGAAAAGCAAGATTAGTGGCTTATCTCAAAAATAATTAGAGTTTTAAGCAAACTAGATTCAGTATAATTTCCTCTTTTAAAAAATTGTTTCCTACCTTTGCTGGCCTGTTTCATCTCTTTCATTAAAGATGCAACTTTTACTGATGCTTCTGCTCATCCTATGTTTTCATCAGTGTGAAACCTAAAATGCTCTTCGCCTAAAGTGTAGGTTAATATAATAGCTACTTGAAGCAGGAAACCTCTGCTATGTGTCTATAGTTGTCTTTATTTGGGCCTGTGCAGCATTTTGTTTGTCCTCTAGCCTTTTACGGCAGCTGGACCCTGACCTTCAAGTTCTTAAAAAGAGGGGGGGAAAGTATTCTTTTCAGATTCCAAGTTCCTCCCTTTTTACCCTCCCACTGACACCGTCCCATTCAATACTAGAGATAACTTTATTCATCTATACATCATTGTATCAAATTCAATAGGCAAACTGCTTCAACATGCTTCAGAGCTGGACAGGGCAGTAATGTCTTCATTTTTTCTTAATGCAATGAGTTTCTTATCGAAGTCCTTTCAAGCACAAAACAAACACTGTAACAAAAAATGATCCCCAAGTTTTTCCCACCCTGCTCTTTCACCATGGGCTTATTTCTTTGTTCCATCTTTTAGTGGACAGCTACAGATACAAAGCTGTAAAATTGATTACATGCATACCTACCTAACAGGAGTTAAAAAGGGAATTGGGGGGAATCTTTTATAATTAGATACTGTATTGAGAAGATTTACTTCGGGCTCACACCGAGAGCGTGGAAGTAATTTGTTCCTGAATCGGGTCTCATCCTTTAAACAGGATACCAAAATTAAGTCGCATCTAGAAAAGCCACTAGAAATGTCATGTCAGCTGCAAATCTAGCTGATCGCTATCTGGAGAAGACGGATCTTTTTCCCAGCTGTAGTCAGTGTGAATTTGATACACCTAATATTACAAAACTCTCAGTCTGTCATTAACTGCCAAGCTTGACTTTAAGCTAATGACAGCAGCTTCATGGATGTTAATGGAGCCCCAGCAGCCAGGAGTCCAGCTTTTCCCAGTTAATTCTGAGTCCTGCTCACCTGCAGATGAGTTTAAAGGAAGGGAATTGAATGCTTGTCCCACGTGTTCGTGTTGTAGTGTGGTTTAAGCTTGTTAGCTGAGCTCAAAAAAAATATGCTACGAACATACTGATAAGAGGGATAGATCAGTATTTTAATGAACCACTTCAAAGGTTTTGTAGTGCCTTTTTATTGTAGCATGAAATATGTAATATTAGGATACCCAAGTCAAGCTCATGTCTCATTGACATCTTTGTCTTTTAAATGGAAAGTAAGGCTGGAGGGGAGAAAGTTGGTTAAAATACAGAACTTCTGAAGTGCTTAAACCAGCTAATGGTACTAGATCTCATTTTAGATTCCAGGGATGAAAAAGAAAGAAATAAAAAAATCAGACTTACATCCCTGACTGGGTGTTTTCCACTATAGGCCCTACATGTTTATGTAGAGGGTATTGCGAACGTTTGGAGGGATTTGGGAGTTTCAAAAGGAAGAAGTTTATACATTAGTGCTGCAAGTTGCAAAACACTGTTGATATTCAAATGTTTATTGTGTAAAATCTGGGATAAGCTTCAGCATGAGAGCTCCTTTAAGTGCCTACAACTATTGCTAATTCCCCTCAGCATTGAGGCTTGCACAAAGGCCTTAATCCAATTCCACTTTTTTTTTTTTTTTCAGAAAGCCTATGCTATTTTCTCTCGCATAAACTAACAACACTATCCCATCACACTGCAGAATGGGTCAAAGAAAAAGGGCTCTGTGTTTATACTTCACCAACACTTTGTGTTTCTTGGCCAAGTATGGCAAGAAACTTTTAAGTGGGTCCCCCAGGCCCCACGCCATCTTTAGAAAGAAAAATAAGCCCTCAGAGATTGAAAACACACTATTTTAGGCACTAAAAAACCTATGAAATGTCAACTATTCTTTCGGTCACTATCCCTGAAAAGAAATCAATCACTCCAGCTTCGTTCTTCCAGCTCTGATTTAAATTATGGAACAGAAGAATTGCTTTAAGTGTATTCTACCTAGCATATAAAAAGCTTGGAGATATTTTAAGGGTGTTCTCAGATACTAATATTTTCTGTGTACGCATTTTATTCTACTACAGCAAGAGTACCTACTCATCAAAACTGCTTAAAGCAGTAAGTTCCATCAGGGAGAAGACATTTTATAAGGTCTCTGTTTACTTTTATGAAGTGCAAAAGAAACTGTCTTGCTTTATGAAGGATATTTGTAATCCATAATCTGTTCGGTACAGGAGATCCCAATCCAGCTCCAAGTGGTCAGGTATTCCCTGTGTACAAACCTCCACTTATTTCTGACAATGGCAGCAGTGTTGCCAAGGTTTAAAGGACAACAAAGACTGAGCTGCCTTGAGGCTTGACCTTCCACTAGCAGGAGGGGAGAAGCTGGTCTGGTTCCCAGCTGATCATCTTATGAGACCCTACAATAAAAGTTCCGCTATAACTAGTGAAGATGTGGAAATCAACCTTTAAAACAGAATAAAAAAAAAGGGGGGGGGGGGCTTGGTTCCAAGCAAGAGTTAAAACTTATTTTATAATCAGTGCTAATTAATTTTTAGCATGAGAACTTAGCCTACACCCTATAGCACCAGTTGTGCTAATTCTAATTTAGACAGCGTTGATGCCCGTCTGCAGAATAAGCTCATAGTTACATTGTCCCAGAAGGAGTAAGTGGAATTGAAGTTGGAAGGGGGAATCACTTACTGAAGGCTTTGACAAGGTGGGAGATATTCTTCCATCACAACAACTTTGCTCTTGAACATGTGTTTTAGTGGCTGAGCTAAATCTTCCCATGTCTTTTCACTCCTCCCTGGTTACCTTTATACAGCAACTACAGGAGGGACTGTGTTATACTCGGGTTTTGAATGCTTTGTCATGATTTATATTAAATACACTCAATTTTCTTGTGGGTTTCGGTTCTCCAAAGAGCCTTAGTGTGTTCCAAGGAGCTGTTTTCCACCTGCTTATTTCAGGATTTGTCCCCCTCCAGGGCACTAAGGAGGGGAGGGGAAGGACCTGCTGCCCTTGTGGCCTTGCACTGCCACCTAGAGCCATGTGCTGCCCAGCCCTGAGCAGTGCCCAGCTCCCATTTTCCCCAGGGTGGCTTAGAGCAGTGGAAGATTCCCACAGATGTGATGAGCAGTCTATAAAATTTGTGTAGGTCCATGTTCTGCACAGGAAGGAGGCTGAAGCAGAGTATTTCAGCGTATGCATGAGTTGCTCCTGAACTTACATGAACTTAATCCACTGTTTTAGCAGGTAAGGTGATGGAAAGTGATGATGGCTGCTTTGAGGCACTGTTTCTTATCAAATACTGAAAAAAACATGTTTTCAAGGGTAGTTTATTTCCTACAGCACTTTTTCTGAAGTAGTTCACACATTTCCATGGGCTCTTCTCTCTTGACCAGCTCTTAGCCTTTTGGATCATACTGTACCTGTTAGCACACATGGATTAGTTGAGTGCTGAAATCACACTTCAAGAGTTTGGCTTCTTTCTGAATGGCTTGAAAGGCTACAGCTGTAAGAGGGGTTTATGTGTTGAGGTTAAAATTATCCTGCATATGTAGCTAACACAAGACTTAAGTATCACTTAGTTCCTGTTTGATTTAGTTTGAGCTTTGTGGCGGGGCACAGCCACTGGAACTTGTCCCTAAAAGGCACTTTTCTGGAGCATCCTCCTTTTCTTTTGTTTTATCCTTCATTAAAAACACATCTGTGGAAAAAAAACTCTGGTGTACTCCTGTGAAGGGCATGCATTCAAGTTAGAACCTCAAACATTTCAGAACAGGCAACAGAATTCTTCCTGAGATTTTAGTTTTGGTGTGCTACAGAAGTTAAATTAAACACATACATTTTATATCCACAAACACATGAAGAAAAGCTCATTTTGCCCCAGGAAATAGAAAATCTGGGATTTTTTTTTTTTTATAGGATCATCAAATGACTAAATCTTTCTAGTGAGAGATTAATTTCTTCTGCATTGTGCTGCGTGCAGTACTTATTGTGGAGAATTTATAAGAGTTGATATTTTAGTTGACTGACAAGTCTCTCGATGTATTTAACAACTTTAATTATACTTGTCATTTTCAAAATGAGTGAAGAAATGTACAAAACCAACAGAAATATGTCAGTTGGTTATTAGTTACAGCAAAGTCTCTCTTTTATCTCTCTTCTCTCGGGTGGAAACCATCGTTTCTATTAAATAGGGAGTCAGTTCAAAAACTTGAGACCCATCACTGTCTTCAGGGTTTTTAATTACTCCTCTGCCTTTTTCTCTTTCTTTCGGATTGTCGCTGTGTTAGATGACTTCTGCGTTTTTAGATTTCTTCCTTGCCTTGCTGTCAGCACATAGTGTCTTTCCTTTATCATGTCATACAATTCAGATCCCTGATTGTCTCATTTTGGTGCCACACTCGCTCAGCAAACATGTCCTTTGTGAGGGGGAACGGGCCTTGTCACCACAGGAAAATGAAGGGAGAAATTAGCGGTGGTACTGGGAGCAAAGAAGCAGAGCGGAGGAAGTGTGCAGGAACTGGTGGGTGGGTTTCTTGCTAGCCAAAAAATGACCCCCAGGCCCCACTGGAATGTGCTAAAGTGAATGCCTTGCTATTTTATAGATTAACTTTCTTTGAAGGCTGCATTTTCCTTTCCTCTCTATTTGTGGTTCAGTCTTTCTTGCGTGTGCAGGTTCTTTCTGTTGTCACTGCTCTCCTTCACTGAAAGGTTTCTGTGAAATGCAGATGTCTTAAAGTGTTTCCTTTTGGCTTGGCATGGTGCTTGGAAGTTCCTTCTGTGAACACTGGAGGTTTGGATCTAATATCAAAGGGTTTAAAGCTAATGATTTTAAATATGGTTGAATTTTACTGCTCCTCTGGTGGGCTAAAACCTTCAGCAACTCTTTGACCTCTTCCCAGTCAATCCAATTCCATCTAATACTCTGTGACTAATATGGTGGATATTTAATCTACTTTGCTGCTGAAATTACTTTTAGAGTCACTTTTTTCCTTAAACCTTCCTCTTTAGAGAAATTGCTGATCGTAAGCTCTAACTATGTTGCACACTACCACATAGGTTTTTGAAGAAAAAGCTTTTCTTTTAGTAAAAGAAAATTAAGAGATGTAATTTCTTTTTATAACATAAATGAAATGAGGGAATATAATTATATTATTAAAGTAAAAACTGGGTTAAAATGAATAATTGACAGAAACAGCTCTGCTGATGCTGGTAATAGAGATATCATGATGAATAGCCACACCTCAGCCAAATATTTCCTGTAATATAATTAAACTTTGAAGATAAAATTAAAGGAAACTCCTAAGGACACTATTCTCACCCTCTAGACAGTACTTACTGAGTTAAAATTTGGAATGTGGATCTTTTCCTGTAAGTAGTATCAAGCAACTCTGCTGAGTTTTGCTTATACCATATTTTTTTTTCTTAAAATGTGACCAAACTGAATAGTTGAGGCCACGGTTACAAATTCACCATGGTGCCTGTGATACTTGGCTGCTTTTCCCTGTTTTCATCTGTTAAGACATCCAGCTTGTAAGGACTCGGCACTGTGCAAACATGAGCAAAAGGGATTTGCTTATCTGATTTATGTGAAGACCCACCAAATTGGGTCATGGATAACGATCTCTACATCCACAATCCTCTGCCTTATAGTTTAGTCATGGGCATAGGCCCATTGAATTCAATGGACTTGAGTAATCTGAATTTAATGGAATTATTTATATGCCTGAAATTGGGTGTTTAGGCAAGTTTTTGCAGGATTGTGGCATTAACCTTTTCCATATGTAACCTCTTTAAATAAGTGTACCATTGCATCGGTAGAAGTGATACAGAGTTCGAGTCTCAACTTTCTGTCTGAATCCAGTGCAGGCTGGATATAGATATAATAGAAAGGGTGATATGAAATGACATTTCTGGTCACAGTCTAACTACCAAGAAAGATGTACTTACTGTTCCTGTGAAAGTTGAGGCTTCCACTGCCAAGAGGGAGTGGAAGGAAGAATGTGAATTCTCTTGCCTGTCCGTAACACCAAGAACATTATTGGTGCAACAACACGATGCTAAATTAAGGGTGGAAGTGAGAACAAACCTTTGAACTGTTCAAAGAGTGAATCTCAAAGCAGCCTGACCACAGGAGCAATGGTGGAAACAGAGAAGATGACCCCTCAAGCCTGGCAGTTCTAGCTGGGGGTTGATTAGCCTGTGAAAATTAATGTGTGTGGTCTGCAGGAGCTGGGAACCAGACTTGGTGATCTAGCTCAGTTTTCCTAAAAAGTTACATCAAGTGAGGTGATGCATTAAAGCAGCAGTGATGGAAAGAATTGTGCTCTACTACTCTTGCAAGTCAGTGAAGGACTTCAGTCTTCAGAGCTGCCCATATGGCAAATTTCACATGCGCTAAAATTAAGAGAGGGGTGAGGTGACCCAACCCACATGTAACAAACATCCGTCCCACTTTGGATGGAAGCGTGTGCTGAGGGAGTTGGCGGAGAGCCTGGGGCGTTCTGTGATACAGCCTTTCTTAAATAGGGACCCGGGCTCACAGGAGCAGAAGCCAAGCCTGTGGTGTCTTTGGAGCGTGTTCTGTACTGGGAATACCTGAGATCTGTGGACTTCCTTGAGGAAAAACTCCCAGTAATAGCATTTAGCTGCTGACATCAGTACTAACTGCTGCTGGAGAGCGTGAGGGTGTAACACACTCACACTGTACAGGCCAAGAGAAAACGGTTGGTGTCGAGATGAACACCATGAGAGTTTTTGGTGGGTCTTACTAGATATCTGCCCTGCAGGCCACTGCCACTAATGGCATAGCTCTGGTCTTCTGTCTGTAACATCATGGAACCATAGAATGGTTTGGGTTGTAAAGGACCTTAAAGATCACCAAGTTCCAACCCTCTGCCATGGGCAGAGACACCTTCGAGTCGACCAGGTTGCTCCAAGCCCTGTCCAACCTGGCCTTGAACACTTCCAGGGATGGGGCAGCCACCGCTTGCTTGAGACGTTGGTATTTGAAGATAGTTCAGCGCTTGAGATGCGGTAGAAACACAGGGTTGCTTTTTCACCTTTTTTACATATGGTTGATGCCTTGGGCATAAATTGCATGTAAAAACGCAAAAATACGTAGCTATGTTTATACCCCTCCTCTTTTTGCCTGATGAATAGAACTGTAATTGAGGGAACACAAATGATGTATTAAATTTCTTGAACACATGGATAAAATAAGCCAATGTGAAAAGCTGCCATGTGCAGTTAATTTATAGACAAATATATTTGGAGCAGGTACAAACAAAGGTGTAAAGTACTATGTTTTAACAGATTTTCATGCCATATGCATTTGCTTTTACTGCCTGAAGGAAAAAAAAAAAATGATTGAACTAGATAGCTTTAAAAAAAAAAGTTAAAATACCTTTTGAAAATTATCTTTTTTTTTTTTAAATTACAGGAACACTACTCTTCATGGCTTATTAGTATGTTTAACTGTTTTAACTACTTTAGATTATTTTAATAAATTAATGGGGTTTTTGCCATTTGTTTCATTAAGGAAAGCAAATTCAGAACAAAAAACCCCTGAACTTTGACATTCTTTCTTGTATTTATTACATATGTTTTGAAATTACCTAATTTTAGCAATTCACGTGAAAACAGTGGTCACATCTCGTCACTTGAAATTAAGTCTGACAGCTCAGAAGTTAAACCAGTTTAGCTTGTTTTAACAGCTACACTTCAGTGATTCTGAGTTATTAAACTCTTCGGGAAACCTTCCACACTTTATTAGGGAAAGGAAATTTATATAGTGGAAAGAAGAAAAATATATGTAATTGCCAACGTATACATAGTGACTCTGGTAATAACATCACTTTATATAGATTGTTAGTATCGAGTGCAGAACTGTACCTATATATGCTTTTGTGGGAAGGAAGTTATATTGGCATGACAAACAGCTTCCCTTAAAACAAACCTCAAGGCAAACATGAGGGGCTATTCCATAGCTCTTTTGGGAAGCTAAGTTCAGTGAAGTGAATTTAATCCACAGCATGACTTCTTCAGACAGGACTCTTCACTCCAACATACATATATATATAAATTTAGTCAAGCTTGCAACCAAAGCTGAACGTTAGGTTTATCCACCACGTGGATCCCGTGGTGAAACTGTGGGAGAAGATTGAGAGAGGTTCATTCCATCTCCTGTCACAGCGTGTCACCTTTGGAGGCCGTACTCGTGTTTGTTCAGCAGGATGTGATGTATCTGTAAGGACCATGACTCTGTTCAGGGATCACAAAAGCATCTTGCTCATCAGAGAAAAACTACCAGGTATTTCATGTCCTACCGTGTCTCCCAGCTGCCTCAGATCTCAAGCTGAAGAACTTAAAGGCAGGGTATGGAAGAAAGGAGCCTTGAAGGCATGGTGGACTTGGAAAATAATTGTAGGCTGGGAGGCTGAGATGAACAGGACAGAGCCTGAAGTCAGATTTAATGTTTCATTAAGTTGTAGAGACACTTAGGTGCATGGCTGCTGCAGAGTTGAACAAGCAGTGGTGGTTCCACTGGCCAGGGAAGGTTCAGACCTGAGGTGTGGGACAGTGTGAAGTGGTTTAAAGGTTCTGCTGTACCTCCTGTTTGTGCTGAGCACAAAGACTTGGGGAGCAGCTCGTTACGTCCTGAAGACCCAGTCTAATACCTTCTTCCCACAACAATGTTTCTACATCGAAGTCAGGCTAACTCTGAAAATTTGTGGGCAATCTATTTAGATTGAGGACTTTTTAGATCTCTTGCTACACAGCGGGTTTTCCAAACTTTGACTATTTCTTTTAAATATTTTGGGGAAACCATCTTAATTTTCTATATCCAGTATTTTGATAATGATTAAGTCACTGCTACATATATTGCTTGTTCTCCCTCCTTACCTTTTTATCCCTGTTTATACATCCAAGAATTACAAGCAAATTTTTACTCACAGCTGGTGATCCACCACGACTCTTATCTACTTTGAAAATTTGTGAATATAGCCCTGTTCTATTTCCTTCTGGTTTGTTGATGTATACACTGAGCAGTAGTGGATCAAGACAAACTGTGTAAGGCACATCTTCACAGAAATGCTGGTTTCTTCACTGATTTCCTACTAATAACATGCTGAAAGCCATCACCCAGTTTTTAATCCCTTGAACATATGCACAATTGATTTTAATAAGAATATCCTGTAGTACTGATTGTGTCTGTGCATTATCACCAAAGCTTGAAGCCCAAAATATCTGTGTCAAAACTGTTTGCCAAGGCTCATTTTCAGTATGTTCTCTGGCTAGCATAAGGCCAGCACCCCTGCCCTGAAGAAAGTGTTTTAAGGGCTGGAAAAAATACTTAAAACTGACAATAACTGCTAATATTGGCTGGTAAAAGATAAGTAGGAACATATTTTGCTGTGTTTCATAGTCTAGGTAAATACCAAGGTTTCGATAAGCAATCAGACATATGCTTAGTTGTCTTCATTATCCTTCATGGGTTATTAGTCTTAGATTTTAATGAAGAGCAGGACTTAGGTGTGGGTAACTTTAGGTCAGGCTACCTGCAAAGGTGTGAGGAGCATGTTCAGAAAACCCAAAGTCATGCGTGGCCACTGTTGCACTGCACCAACTGATGCTGCCCTCCTGCTCAGTCAAGGTAATCTGTGAGCTAAATGACAGTAATTTCCATTAAAAAGACCCCTAGAAAAGCAGGAGAGTGTGTGTGTGAGCATGTGCTTTGAAAACTTTGCTTGATGATACATTTTTTCTTTCTTTGATCTATCTGAAATAGATGGAATGCATTAGTGCTATTTAACTTTGCCCCAAACTGTCAAAAAAATGGAAAAAAAGCTGACTGTAGTGTTTATTTTCAAAATCCTACTGACAAGGTTTTTTTTCTTCCACGAAGAACGAATCTTTTCTTTGCTGCCATGGTCATTATATTTATTTTCAAAAAAAATAACACTGTCTCAGTATTTGAAACTTCCTGCACAGGTGGGCAGTGTGAGCATGATTGCATGAGATCATTCCAAGCAGTTCATGTATAGGATAATCATTACAACAGGAAAGAAGAAAGGTAGTTTTAATGTACTTACATATCAAGGGCTAGTGTTATTACAAAAGCTGCTTTTGGTTTGGAAAGCCACATATCATGATTATCATATCATTAGAGCGGCTTTCAGTGCCTAAAGGGGCTACAGGAGAGCTGAGGAGCGACTTTTGATGAGGGCATGGAGTGTCAGGACAACGGGGAATGGCTTTAAGCTTCCAGAGGGCAGGGTTAGATTGGATATTATGAAGAAATTGTTCCCTGTGAGGGTGGTGAGGCCTGTCACAGTTTGCCCACAGAAGGTGTGGATGCCCCATCCCTGGAAGGCCAGAGTGGATGCGGCTTGGAGCAACCCGGTCCAGTGGAAGGTGTCCTTGCCTGTGGCAGAGGGGTTGAAACAAGGTGATCTCTAAGGTCCCTTCCAACTCAAACTGGTCTATGATTTTATGATAATGAGTATGGTTTTAATACTTAAGCAGATGTTGAGAATGTCAGGTAATCAAAGGGTGAGTGTTGATAATTTCTGGGCTGTTTGTGGGCTTAGACTGGTGAGGATGACTGGGGTACTGTTTTTAATCCCTAGTTAGCAAAGGGAGAGGCAGAAGGCTGTTAAACTCAGGAAAATCTGTGGAGATGTAAAAGGATGCTAGTAAAACATGACATCCATAGCTTGTTTGCTCTGCATAGGGTAAAATTCTACAATTATATTGAATTAATTTGGAGAAAAGAAAAAGACAAGCATTTGGAAAAGAGTGTTCCACAACGTGGCCTACAAAAGAGGTAAGTGGAGCAGTCAGAATGTTTATTGCATATGTATATATATATATACACACTTGGAAAAGAAACAGAATAATGAAACCGTTCCTTACCTCAGAAACACTTTCACAAGTCCTGCGTCGGGTTTAAAAATGAGGGATCAAATTTGTGAAAATATAATCAATCACTTTTCTTGTTTGGCAGATGAAAAGATGATTTTCAAACTTAAGAAGATGACTCCTGGTTTTAGAAGAAAGTCACAGCAAGTCAGTGGGAAATACTAATCTCTTCCAACATAGGGGCCAGTGCAGTAGATAAAAATACACAGATGTAATCAAAGCACTATAACAGCATCATGATTACTGTCTCTGACAACACAATGGGTCTTTGCATGCACTGTAAGCCCACAATTGGGCTATGCTAGTGAGATTGAGATAATGGCAATTAGAAAAAAAAAAGAAGGTTAAAGTGCCTTTGAGTGTCAAATTATCCCCTCCTGAGCCTGATCAAATGCCCACTGTAACCAGTGCAGACATCTATTGACTTTGGTAGGCACTGGAACAGACTCTGTAATTCCGGTTTTTCCTGTTGGTTTGTGCTGTTTATTTTATCAGACTGCTGCCAGAGTGACGTTGAGGATGACCTAAAGGAAAAGTCAAATTACGCTTCTGGCTTTTCTTTTATTTTGTTTTTAGGTGAGATAAGGAATCCTGAAGGCTTAACTTGCAAATCAGTAATAAGCAGAGGGAGAAGAAGCCACATGAATTAGTCTTCTCCTTTCAAAATGGGCAAAGAAAGAATGCTTAAGAATCAAAGGCACAAAAAATAAGATGTTTTCCCAGGAGGCAGATTCTGTTCTCCTTTACACAGATGTAAATCAGAAATGGCATGTTGAACCATTTTGGGTTACATCTGTAGGAATGTTGTAGTAGTGCTGAATTCACCTTTGAATGGCATGAGGGCCATGTGATTATTCAGCACTTTTTTTGAACACCTTTTGTCACAGAATATTTCACTAAGGCAGACCTGGTGGGTGCTAGTGAGACCTCATGTGAGAGTCCATGACAGGTTCAAAGTGGCTGATACCCCACTGTCCATCAGTTTTGAGATAATTACTGATCCTCAGCCCTTTCCTTCCTCACTTTCATACACATGAAGTGGAATTTGGCTTCTCACTGGGTAGATCCACAAAGGACTAGAGGAGTTTTTGTGAGAAGCAACATGGGCTTTGTTGGAAAAACTCTGGATTGAACAATAATCTATATTGTAGTAGTAGCTATATATTGGAGGTACATGTAGTAACTAAAACTGCAACAGGGAGATAAAATTTCAAGTCTGCTGAAGGGCCTCCACAATCTGGGCAATCTGTTAAAGGACTGTACATAATGAATGTTGTACTTCTTTGTAGCTGAATGCTTAAAACTCATTTTCACTCTCTGTTCTCTGAAACTGAGGTTGTCAAATTGGTGCCAAATAAGACAAGTTTATAATATATATTATGTACCTTGGAAGTTGGTGGAGGCCAGTTCCACTCAATTTAACTCTGTTGCTTTTGAGGACAGTTTGTTCTGACCTGGAGTGTGAAGCCTGTATACGAATCAGTTGTTTTATATGTCACTGAAAGAACTTACATGAATCATTTTTCCTATTAATTCAGGCAACTTTGAGGGGGATGGGAAAACATGGTTTACACAGAACCAGTTAATGAGAATGTATTCATCTACTGGTTGCTTTACCCTCCCCAACTCAGCTGAAGAAATACCTTATGTTTAAATTACTCAGCTTGGGCCCAGTAGAAGTGGGATCCATGCTAGCAGTTGGTTTTCAGCCTTCATGTAAGACTTTGGACAAATCCCCTCTCTCTCATTAGTCTCTTTTGTGCTGTGTCAAATGGGCAAGGCTGTAATCATCTGTCTATTAGTAAGTTGTTTTTTTGGAAATGTTGGAGCTACAGGCTCAAGAAAACATGAAGTATTAACAAAGCAGAATGGGATCTGCATGCTGAATAACACTAAGTGCAAAGATGCATTTTGATCTGTTGTTCCGGTGTAATTTTACCAACGCAGGTGTACCCAGCACTTTTAATTTGAACTGTGCAAGTTACATGTGGACATTTTATTGATAAGAGCTCTGAAACACGTGTGGCCGTGCGAGTTATGTGACATTTTTGGCCCTGACTGGGTAAGCTAACTCTTAAATTTCAAGCAAAGATATTCTAATTTTAGTGGAAGGACTAGATGATTAAGAGAACTTTAACAGTTCTTTCTGGGTGGATTTTCTTTGAGAATTACTCATAAGTTAATGAGTAAGGATGTGTTCATTAAATATCTTTTGTACAAAGCAATTCTATATCATTTTGGCAGCTGTGAGGTTGGATACTACTTTGGTTTATCTGAAAGCTTTGGAGCTCTGGTAAGTATTTAATTACTTAATTCAGAGTACAGAACAAAATACTGGCAGGCAAGGGAGGCAGGCCCATATACTATTTTTCAATTTGGGCATGAGGGGTGTTTTACAAATGAGAAGAAGCTACGTTTGCTATGACACCATCCTCTCACGGGTAATGATTAGATTAAAATGCAAAGCCAAACTCGTGTAACTTTGCTACAGAAGATCTAGCTGTGAAGTGGTTGGTATATCCTGCTATTAGAGAGGAAGCATCCAATCCATCTAAAAGCAGTAAAACAATAAAAAGTCATTAGTTGTGTTTTGTGACCTCTCAGGCACAATTAGGTGCTGTCTGAGAGTCACCTGTGCAGTGTTATAAGGAGCTGTTGTTGCAGAGAATACAAATATAAACCACTCAGGCTGGTCATGAATAGTTATGCCAATTCTGATTGTACTACAGTTTTCTGTTACTTATCCTCTGAGGTACAGCAAAAAGAAGTCTGCCATTTTAATGAATCTTTGTGGTGAGCAGAGAAGGACGATACAGTCAAGCTTAGGTCATCTATAGCCCTTAGTATCAGCTGTAGCATACATGCCGTTCTATCGTAACACCATTTTATCCCTCATGATCTTTGATCAGTGCTAATGATCAAACTTTGCATAGCAGCCAAGAGAATCATGAGACAGTAGATATTTATAGCTTATGGCCAATTCTGATTACTCTATAGCAGCTTTCCCAGTGTTCTGTAGTTTGATTGATGTCATTGGCATGCTTCAGCATTCAGAATATATCAAATACATTTGCTATGCTTTGAACATGAAAGGGAAGTAAAACACTGATAATTTAAGAAACCAGAAAAGTAGGGAAGATAGGAGATATGCATTGCTGCATGTCCTTTGGCAACTAATGCCATACAATGCTTAGCAGCACTGTGCATGCAAATTGCCAAGCATCCCCTTTAAGGCAAGGCTTTGCTTCCACGGTAAGAGCGTTGCTATTCAAAGGAGCTGGTAAATGAAATCTGAACTGCATATGCTGCAATGGAGAGGAGGACAGGAGCAGGAGACAGCTGTTTGGGGTGACTGCTTTACAAGCAGAAGCCTTTCAGTTCCATCAATCAGACAGTGTGAAAGGCCCAAATCCACAGACACCAGCATCCCACCCCCTTTGATCCCGATCCTAATAGCGTGCCAGTCACCGATGGAAATGCATTACAAAGTGAGAATGGTCCATTTTCTTCCTTCTTTTGCTGAGAGTCTGTGTTTATCAGATTTAACTAGTTAATGATTCTGCCCTCTCTCTCTCTCCTGCATGCCATGGGGAATCGTGCTGCAGAGGTGGCAGTTGTTTATTGTCAGTGGGCAGTTAAAGCGTCAGCAATCCCCGGGATCTGAGGGAGCTGTTTGGCAGGGCTGAGTTCTGCATAGGGTTAAGCATTGACTCGCTTCAGAATTGATGGCAAAATTACATATACATTTTCCTCATCGAGACAGGGCTTAGTTGGGCCCTGTGAGGCTGTGCCATGGAGTGTGGGGAGCATATTGATTCTAGAGAAAGAGAACGTTGTGGTGGCCTCATGCCAAGCCTGAGACTCTGGTTTTTGGAAATGTGTGTTCCGTGCCTGTCTCCACCACAGCCTTTGTGTCTCTGTCAGCACTTTCTGCCAATAACAAGCCTAAGGCTGCCCAACAAGTGAGTTTTTTCCCACCTGTGAGCCAGCAAGCACAGTTGCAGTGAGTCCTTGAGCTCTCGTGGCACCCTGTCTCCCCAAATGCATCAGCCGTATCACCACGTGTGAAATATCTGTGAAGATGCTCAGGTAGACAGACTGTGCAGGAGGTAAAGCATGCCCATGGTCACCAGTGAGATGCCATGAAGATACTTGGAGTGGTATAAACTATGTGGTCTTAGGCCTCTTAGATTTTTGTGGTGTAAGCTTCTGTCTGTGAAATGATCTTTACAAAATGCTCCTTTGTCTGTTGTGCCTATGTAAGCTTTTTTGGAGGCCTGGTACCTCACCCCAAGGCCTCTGATTCCAAGCCCTACAATAATGAAAATAATACTTCTGTACAGAGAAGGGCTCATGGAACCTGTCCCTTCATCTGTAAAAGTCACTGTCTCATTTTTTTCCAGTGTGAAACGTCTTATTATCAGCCTTTCTTACTGATTTGCAAACACGAACGTTTGCAGGGTAATAAAGAAATGGGCAGCACACTTGGGTGATCTTTTGCTTTTTTCTTCTTTAAAAGCAATTTTCTTGGCAGTGAGTACGATAACAACACTGTTAAGCTATGTCATTAATTTCCATAGATGGTAGATGGAGAATGTTAAATTCTAGGCACCTGAGTGGATCATCAAACTCTTCTACCACATAATGACTCTAAATAATCATATTCATCATAATTAGTACCGTTAATAATGTTAAAAATAAACACTTGTACCTCAGACCATTAGTAATAGTAATCTTGTCATCGTCCATGAAAATTGCTAGACCCGGTTATTTTTCACAGTGGGGAGCAGATATATGAGGTATATAATTAAAATATTAATTACATATTTGATAGAGCTTCAACTATCATTATTATATTACCAATGGCCTCATTATTATACTTTCAATATGTTACTTTGTATATATTGTGTTTAATAAAGTGTTAAAAAGTGGCTTTGGGTTTCCACGATCAATATATGTTAGAAAGAAAAATGTACATGAATCCAGAGGTAGGGAAGAAATGGGATTCAAACTGTGGTTAAATGAATTTCTGTCATTCAACCCTGTACTAAGAGGTGACACAGAGCTGACACAAAGCTAATCCTAGTCATAAATCCCCAAAATAGAATTTAAGTGATACTTAGGTGATATTTAATGGTTATTTTTACCTGAGTAGATTAAATGAAAAGAACACTAGTTTACTGAATGGGAGAGATGAGCTTTAGAAAAGAACAACGTATTCTAAAGTTTTATACTCTTCTAGATACAATTTTTTTTTCCTATTAACCTAAACAGGAACTCTTCTAATGTATATAGGGGCAAGCAGTGCCTTTGCATGCTAAACTGAATTAGTATAAGCAAGGGGCAGGTGTGATTTGAGGATAAAGAATACTGACATAGCACATCTTACTAAAAATGGTGGTGCATTTAAGATTGTAAAATCTTTTGTCAGGAGGTTTTCTCTCCCTCTTTTGTTTTGTTTTTTGTTTGTTTGTTTGTTTCCGTCATGGTTAATTTTATTTATTCCTTCCTTGTGTATAAGAGAGTTTTGCAGCTTTAAGTTTGTTGATATTATTTGAAAATAGTGGCATCATTGTTCTGTAGTAAGCAACTGTTTCAGTCTGGTTTGGATCAGGACTCTAAAAGTAAATGCTCTAGAAGTAAAACACAGTCCCCACTATGTTGTCTGCATCCTTAATCCTGAAGGATTTTGAGGAGTTCCCTAGGATTCTTGTTGTGCTTTCTGCTCCCATTGCCTCGATTTGCAACATTCAGTGGATTTTGTGGTATCTTTCAGGAACAGAAAAATCACTGGAGCTGAGGATAGTCATTGCTTCCCTTTCAATATGGGAATGAACAAGAATGCATTTTTCCTATTTTTAAAAGTGTTTTTGCAGATTTTTCAGTATTTCTCTTAACTGTTGTGTTAAAACAGAATCAAAAGAAATAGTTCCCATTCAGGTTTTTTTTAGTAATTTCTTAAAGAACATTTAATGTACATTTATTCCAGAACACCTCCACACCTTCTGAAGCTTAAAGGATAATTAAGTAATGAAGCTACTGAACTTCAGTTTAAAAAAGTAATTAAAACACCACCCCCCAGCCACCAAACCAGGTTATATCTGTGAACGATGGGGGAAGATATTTCCTAAATATAAACTTGTGTTGGATGGACAAAAGAGAGTTCTCTACAGTTCCTATCAATGTTGAGAAGCTTGTTCCACTGATGTGGTAGGGGTGAGTGACAGTGTCATCTGCCCGGGAGCAGCTGATGGCTGTACAAATCAGGCAATTTCATTTGCTTAATCTGTAAACTGGAATGAAGGGAAAACTGAAGATCCAGCCTGTGTGTGTGTGTGCGCGCATGACTATCACCCTAGCATTGATTTCAGGTTAAACTTCATGAAACCTGGTGGCCGAGCAAAATTTTTGGGGATGTGATCCCCTTCTTGCTGTGCCACAGAGCCCTGAGGCACTCACACGTCACAGCCCCGTGTCTGTTTTCCCATGAAGATGAGGCTGAGGCAGCTTTTACCTCCTCTCACTAAAGGTATAACATTGTGGAACTTTCTGTCCCCCTTCTCCTGGATTTCCAGGTTTCCTACTCAGCCCAGGTCTCCTCTAATGTACAGCTTTACACACGTGGGAAGTAATTTCTTTCAGAAGCAAGCAGCAATAATAAAACCTTATCATCTGCTCCACACCAGATATTATGAGTGTGGTTGTAAATAAAACCTTATCACCTGCTTCAAACCTGAGAGCATAAGCAGTGATTGCACTAGGATTTCTTTTTTTGGTTCGACCCACTTTATTAAATGAGACAGTCTATGGCTACTTTCCCCCTCAACACATCTGATATTTTACAAGGTTTTGAGGAGAGGATGCTTTGAATTATAAATTAATCTAGAGGACTCCTTTTAATAGTGCGAGATATCTCCTCTGGTAAACCATTAACCAAGTCATACTCAGTGTGGGGCAGTCAGATGAGGACAGACAATACGAAAGTGCAAGTTCCTGACTGTCCAGAAAGTAACGAAAGTCCTTCAACAGCTTGGGAAAGCAGCTGATTAATAAAATTTGCCAGAATTCTATTTGGGATGCTTTCTGTGCTATAGATTACTTTCGCACTAAAAATGCCTTATGTATTTTTTCATCATTGTTATTGAAACTTTTAATAATTCTTCCATTTACCCAAAGCTACTCAAGTATGACATCCAGTGGCAGGGTTTCAAAGCTTAGGACATGAACAAATTTTGTCATCAAATGGAATTTTCCTTGTGGAAATGAGATGTTTATTCTCAGTAAATTGAAGATAATCTCTTCCAGATTTCAGAGCTGTCGGGACTGAAGGCCTGGACTTTTGAGGAGGCTGATGAACCTAATAAAACCTCTATGAAAAATTCAACTCTTCATTAGATCCTCCTTGTCACTAAGGCTTATTATAGCCGCTTACTTGGGATTAGCACAGAAGACAGAATGTGTTTAATATGTTATTAAACTAGTTACTTACATTAATTTTCTCCCTGTTTGTGGTATGAGGGAAAAACCTGAGTTGTTCTATACGTACATGATTTTGTTTGTCTCAAATGAGTTTGGTAGCAGATTTTTGTTATGCTGTCTAAGGCATAATTTTGGATTTTAAAATTTAATGTATAGATTATTAGATAATTTCCACCTTCCTGGTAAAAAAAGGAAACTTCATTTTACACCTTGATACTCCGAGGTGTAGCTGCTTAATACAGGAGTTGGATCACTTACAGATTCCTCACAAATGGTATTGTGGTAATGTGTAAGAAGAGCAACAGCATATATTAAAACATCTTTATAATCAGAATAATAATGAAGAGCCTGTAGATATGAGAATCCCAAAGTTTTCCCAGTGCTTTAATAAGTACTGAGCTACTGTTACAATTCCTGAATTATTCAGGGCTATAATTTGGAGTCACAAGGCTTTAGTATGCTGTAGATGTAGCATTAAGGCTTCCAGGGTCATGGTAGATATTAAAAATTGTTATGGAGAGATCTAGATTGCTAATCACACAATGGCAGAAATGTTGTGGAGGGCCCTAGAATTACAAATAATTTAACAGCATCCGACTGGTGCTAAGTCCCCTCTCTCCCATTCCCCAAAACACGGGATGTACATCAATGCCTCTGTGACAATAAACGGGTGCAAAATGTCTTCAAATGTACCTCTGAAGAATCCTATAAGCAAGAATAGCAGAGCATATACAGTAAAAAGCCTCCTCATGGACTGGAATGACAGTAACTAACCACTACACTGAGGTTATAATTATAATTTCCTCACAAGAGTAGGGAAGTCAAGGTTTCATGAGGAAAAAAATCTATTTACAGGAAAATATTATGCTTTTCATTTGATAGAAAAAGTAATTATTGCAAAGGGACCCATGGAAGATCTTGAAGACAGTCACCCTCCTTTTAATAAGTGCTTGTGGCAGCTAAGTGGGGATCAGGAGTATTCTTTATCAGGTTTGCATTCAAGTAGTACTAAATATATGCAGGTAGGAATTAAATAGTATCTGAGTTTAATTAAAATTATAAAAAAAAGGGGGGGAGAAGAATGGTTGGTAGACTGCTCGACTGCATTTTAACCAGTAACCTCAGACCCTAATTAGAAATGCTTTTCATATCTCCTCCATGCAAGGGCTTAATCTGACGTGAGTCTGTGAGCGAGGGCTTGGGGGACCAGTGTTAATTCTGCATTCGATCTTGGTTTGTATGGAGGCAGGCAATGCTGATTGACCGAGTTGCAGCACAGATCCCATGACCTTGCTGGGATTTTCATGTGAGGTGTTAATTGAGAGGGTGGGTTAATCTTTGAGCATCATTGTCCCCGAGCTGAGGACAAAGTTTGTGCTCTCTGTTTCCTTACTCAACAGTATATTTGATCTCTACCTCCTCCCCTTTATGACAGTTTAGCTAGCCTGCAGAAAATTCACTCTTGATAAATTTATTGGTGGGGGATTATCTCTTGCAGGTTCTGTTTGATTTTTATGATCTAGTTTTGGAGAAAGAGTGGTTAACTGGGCTGAAAACCAAAATATCATTATTTCTGTCCCCCACAATCCACTCCAGAGACTATCATAGCGGGTGGGGGGAGTGATATCTTGAGATTAATTATACTAAAGAAAACTACAAGGCATGATTTCAAAGTTGTTTCATCTGAATGCTGGGAAAATATAAGCTCTTTTTATTGCTCCTGAGTGGAAAGCTTAAAATAATTACAAAAACAAAGAGATATTATAGGGGACAGAGCTTTTATGATAGTATACAGGGTAGAGTTTTATACTGGATTTGTGTAATGCCAGAAAAGACAACCTTGTCGTTTTGCTTTTTTATAAATAATGATTGGCTTTTTTTCCTTCATGTTTTGTTTTACAGGCCTGTTATTTTCAGTGTAAGGGGGAAGTTCTTACTCTGGGCAGAACTAACGAATTCTGGTTGACCTTAAATATGACTCCCAGTGAGCAGGATGATGAGGCAGAAGCAACAGAGCTTGTGAAACAACAGTGATAAAAAAGCATGAATGATATCTGTCCTTGACATACAAAGAATTTATCTTGTTTTATTGTAAAGTACAGGCAACTTGTGCAAAGCCCAGCAGTGAGCTCTCTGCCCTCTGCAAGCCCCTCCGCCTGTGGTGTGGATGGGAAGGAGACTGTGCTGTCCTGACTGTGCAGTGGGAGATGGTGGGATGGTTTTGGCCCACTGAGAAGAGAATGGTGTTTGGGTCTGGTTGGATGGCTGTGGAATACGTCCAGTAAAAAAAAAAGGCTGCCATGGTTTTTTCACGCTTGACTTGGTGGTTGTGTGACCTTTGTGAGGATATTTCCACCTAAGTCGTGCTATTGCCTGTGCCAGAATAATTCCAGAGAAGGTCTACGGCAGGGTGAGAAGTTCCTGTGCAGAGCCACAAGAGAAACGGTGATGCCTTGATGCCACCAAGTTGTTGTTCAGTGCAGACCTGGCCTCATGACATGCAAGTTTTCCTGAATAATCCTGTGGCAAAACCCACAATCCTTAGAAATTACCCTTTGTGGGGACACTGGGAGATTATTTTTTTTCTCTTTTCAAGAAATGGCGACACATTACTGACTGGAGAGTAACTTAAATCAGCAAGAATTTAATAGCGTCCTTGGCTGGGAGAAAAGCTACAGGTCAGCTCTTGGATTTATATCCCAATATAGGTTCCAGTTGTAGAGAGTTTCTTGTAGCAGTAGTCAGCAGTCTTCTAAGGCTGTTACACCAGATTGTATTTTTCTTTTTTAAAGTTTAAGAATATTGATAGAAACTCAGTGGGAGCTAGGAAATGCTGGCGTTTGCTTCGGCGTCTATATCTTGCTTCAAAACTGAGGCACTGGAGCTTGGGATTCACTGAGAGCCAGGAGCTGGGAGCGCTTCAGTCTTCCCTCAAGATGCTCCGGCTCCACGATCCCGCCCTTGCCCCTGCCATGCTAATGCTATTAAAATCCACCCACGTGTTATCTGTAATTGCTGACCACTATCTTAAGCCACCCTACAGTCTTTGAGGAAAATTAATTTTGGAGCTGTGAAAAAGAGGCAGAAATTTTGTTTCGCAAAGGATTTGGAGAGTTCGAAATCTGGCTTCTGTTCATCCTGGAATGAAATGTGACATTTTCAAATTCTTGGCAGAAGAGAAGTCTCAAAAAAAAGCTGCCTTTCAGATTGATCAAAATGGTTCATTCTGGGTTGGACTTGCTTGATTTCATAATTTACCAGAAAAAGCCTGAAATAAAAGTCACTTCAAAATGAAAAATCGAAAAGGTCAAAGTAAAATCCCCTTTCCCCAAAAACTCAAGGCAAACTGGCATGGTTCATAAACCCACTTAGTTTTATAAATCCACGTTCTCCAATTCCAAGGGAGATTATTGATGTTTTTTTGGGGTTGTTTTTTTTTTCTTATTTTTTTTTCCTTTTTCAAACACCCCTTGATTACCTCTCAGTTGTTTATGAAGGAGGCACTGAAATGAAGGTGGCATCTTGGAATCTGCACTGATTTTCAGATTTTCATGAATTTCAGTAAAATACATGTTTATGGCCTGATTGTTTGGCTTGAGAGGTGAGGATTATTTCTTCTGTTCGTAGTAAAAGCAACTTATATGGGCTACAGAAATGTAGTCTGCTCTTTGTGTTAATTGTAGACAGTTATTGAAAGGGTATCCTTAATCACTGGGTTAATATTTTAAAGGTTACCCAATAGTAATAGTTATTTTTAACACTATGATTAACTACTGTCTGTATGTAGCTGCATTGTTTTTAATAGTTTGGTCTTGGTATAAAATAACAGGTAAACAAGAATTTCTTCTCTAGGTTTGATGAAACTATGAGATAACTTCAGATGTTTCCCTAGGTAAGGCTCAAGTCTTGCGCTGTCTTTCATTAGGAAGCAGGAAAACTGTGAACCATTCTTCTTTCCTGCCCTTACTGGTGGCTACTAACTCTGCTTCTGCTTTGGGGTAATCAGGTGCATTTTTGAAGCTGATAGAAGGAGGAATGAGGACAATTAGGAATAGGTTGTAAGATACTTTCCTTTTCCAAGCCACAAAGTCATTAATGGAAGAAACCAACAGCCAGTGTGGCATGGCCCCAGGAGAAGAGCTGCTTGGTGCTCCAGGCTCTGTGTAGGTCCCAGTTCTGCTTCATCGTTTTGTGTGGAAGAACAATTTGCTGTTGCACTTGGTAAAATTAAGTGACAGAGTGACCGGCAGCTTGAAGGTTTTTCTGTGCATGTTGTGTTTCTGTTTGGCCCTGTCTGTAGTCAAAGATAAGAGGGATGTCCATCACCACCTTCTTTATGGACTGACTGTAACTCTGTGATTAGGCAACTATAACTCTATTATTAGGCAGGTAGTGAATGTGGCCCCACCTAATTTTGGACAAAGTACAAAATGACTCATGTAGCAGATGAATTATCAGTTTCATCATTGGGTCTTTAGGCCTAATGATCTTAGGGTGCTTGTGTGTTGTTTTCTGTTGTTTTCTGACTGCCTTTAATCTGTTTTTTTAAAAATTCCACCGATTCTGTATTTATAGAAGCCGCTTCACCTCATTGCTCTGGATGATCTTACCAGTTAAAATATGTCTGGCCCGACATAAGGAAGCGGTCTTCTGGTACATTCCATCTGTGTGATGTACTTTGTCTGTAAGTAATAACAAAAGGCTTCATTAGAGAGCTAATCAGCTCCCTCACCTTTGAGACCTAAAGTAATCATGTATTTCAGATGCACATCTATAAGAATGAGCCTGGTAATGGTGTTTAGGAGAAACTGTCTTTAAGCGAAGCCGGGCGAAGGCGGCAGGTGGTGTGCCCGGCTTCCTCCTCGCCGGGCTTTGCCTCTTAATCCTGAGCCCTTCTTTCAATAAAGTTTTACTTTGGCTTCTTGCAGAAAAAAGGTTTCGGAAGCTGGGTAAACAGAGCCTGAGCCTGCATGGAGGGGATTAAGGAGGAGAGGCAAGAGTGGAAGGGAAAATGAGGATATGACAGAGGCCATAGTGAGTTCAAACAAAATTTGGCCTGCAGAAGGCAGAAGAAATCCCACTGGTGACAGGTGCCATCTTGTGGGTCATTCTGCCACTCTGCCTCCTGCCACTTTTTATAACGAGAAGAGATAAAGGAGGACTGGGTTCTCAGAGGCTTCGAATTGGAAAAGTAATTCAAAGGGATGTGAGCATGGTTGGCTTCGGGGTTTGCATGATACTGTAAACATCAATACTTTGCTTGTCAGCACTCTATGCTATTTAAGAATGTTAAAGTCCTCCGTGAATAGAGGCTATGTGCGTGTCTAGAAACATGTAATCATAAATAGTACGAATGATAATCAAATTATTTTTACTTTATAGTAATGCAAATAAAATATTCATGCATCATGTAGGCCTAGGAAAGGTTACAGCCTGCAAACTGCGCTAATTAAAATATAATAGCACCGAGGAGTATATGTAAGAGTTACTAATGTCCGTATTTTCCTTCTTTCCTTTAAGATCTTATCTTTAATGAATATATAAAAATGCAATGGTTAGCTGGTACTTTAGTTCTGTGGGGTTTATTTGTTTTATTTTGAAGGAGTGTGCAAAAATAATCACAGCATCTACTAAGAGAAAATGAAACATGCTAGGATAAAGGATATATGATTTTTTTTTTTTAAAGGAAAAGCCAGTATTTCAGGCATGATCCTGAATTTTGTTCAAAAAATTAGAACATCATTAATTCTTAAAGGTTTCAAAATAGTTCAAAATGAAATAAAAAACCCCCCAACAATATTTATGCTAAACATGATGGTATATCTCAGTATTATTTTTACACCAAAATTGAGGGTCAAATTTTTCAGGAATAAAATAACTGGACGTTACAATTTCCTAATTTTAAGTACTGTCAGACAAACAAGACAAACTCTGAATTAGCCTCAATTTCCTTTTTCCATGTTCATACTTCTGTCCAAAATACGTTGCTGTTTTGTGGGCATTTATGAAACAAAATTGCATTGGGGTGAATGAACAGTAAGGAAAGGGAGCTTTAACCTGATGCGCACAAAAATTCTAAATATGCCGTATTTTAGGTATTTATGCAGTATTTGTGCCAGAGGTCAAGTAAGGAATATAATGTCTTCTGGGTAGGGAACAGGAGCAGTGCCATCCGAGAGCACCCATAGGTGAGCTCTGTTAAGAGTCTGTAAGGAGAAAGCAAATCCATGAGAACGTCAAGTAAATTTGACCGATTAATGCATTTGAAAAGAATTCTTATTCCTTCGTGAGCGTGTTCCGTCGTTATGAGGAATATGAAGATCATGGAATGCATTATTCTGTCCCCACGATTCCCTTATCCCCGGTTGTGAATCAGTGCATGAGACTTGACTGTCAATGGCGGGAGTCAATGGCCGTATTGTGCATGGGCATAATTCGCGGTGACAGAAACCGAGCTCGGGCTTAATATTATTTAATCACTTAAACTTAGGAAGGAGCATAAATGTGGCCGTGCTTGGAGCTTGCAGTGAAACTCTTTGCATGTTTTAAAAAAAAAAAAAAAACCAAAACCAAAAAATAACCCCCCCAACATATATATATATATATGTTCAGATGTTTAAGGGCAGTGAAAAACTTCGTGCTGCGCCTTCCGGTTAGTTGTTCATGAAATTAAAAAATTATTTGTAATAAAACTTCTCGACGGTTAATTATGACATTTTAATGGGGCAAGCTTGAATTCTTTCACGGGGTTATGAAAACAAATTAATGTTAAATATGACATTTTCCTTTGGATTTATGACATATACCCTGGCCCCTCCCTCACCCCACACAATGTGTACAAAAGGAGGTATTAACAGAAAAACAGAGATGTTGTGTGTTCTGTTATGAACAAGCTTTGTGATCTCATCCCAAGGTTTTATCCAAGCTTGAACCATCTGGCTTTGAGCTGGGGAAAAGCATGTCAAGCTCTCCCCCAGAATTTCAGTGTCAGGGAGAAGGGGCAGAGTGCCTGCGCTTAATGCCAGGCCCCCTTTCCTCCCCTCCACAACCCTGCTAGAAAGACAGGAGTCAGGCATTGAAAAGCATACCAGGCATTTTTAAACACAACCCTGACATTTCCTCAGCATTTCCATAGCTAAGGCTTTCCTTTTCCCCATCCCCCTACCCCTCTTTCAATCAAATAAGGCACCCGCTCTCTCATGCCTAGTGCAAAGAAGGGAAGGGAGGAGGGGGGGGGAAAAGTTGGCAATTTAATTCAAACAAAAGAAGCTTGAAATCTATAAGCACAGCAACTCCGAGGCTTCTGGCAAATAGAATTCTAATTAGTATGCTGCTATTTTTCTTTTAGACAGATGAGGGATGCCCCCTATTGACTCTAGCAGGCAGGCTGGTTAAAAAAAAAAAAGGGGAAAAAAAAAAAGGAAAAAAAAAAAAAGAGGGGGGCAGGTGGGGGCTAGCCAGCAAACACTGCAGATTGCAAATTATATCGCAAACCCTGCCAAGTCCCAGCTCTTGGCATCAGATTTTTAATGACACCCTGGAAAAGGGAAAAAGAAGCCCTCAGCTAAGGGATAAAAATGAGGGGTTTTACACTGTGATAAGTCTTTGCTTAAAACCCAAATGGCCAAGCACACATTAGGGTTTTAAAATATTCATAGATAGAAGTGAAAATGAGGATATGAGGATGTACATTTGTTGCTTGGTCAATTGACAACTCATTCTGCATATTAATAAAAGGGATGATCTAATTTTAAAGGGACAGTCTGTCTTTTTCAACCATGACTTTTTGAGTATTATGAAGCTGAGGGCAAAACATCACAGAGGAGGCCAGCGATGACACAGAATGTTGTTTTCTTTTGATGTAGACCTGGTACTAACTACCACTTTGCTCAGGAATTCTGGGGTCTCTAAAAATACGATACCCTTCTTGTATAGTCTCTCTGATGTATGGCTGCTGAACACTTTGATTTTTTTTTTCCTCTCTCTTTTTTTTTTTTTTTTTTTTTCATTGCATGTGGGCCTTCCCAG